>BMAU01019554.1:0-28651 GCA_019973935.1 Trichonephila clavipes | reverse complement strand
CCTATCTAGCACTTGACTATATCTTTCTCCGTTCTCATATTCAAGTATCAAACTAATCGCCCATTTATGTCTTCCGAACATATGGCCTAGCCAATAAACATGTCTAATTCTAGATCGTTAGATTTAATAGTCAACATATGTCAGCATTAACTTGCAAACATCATTTTCAAAGCCGCGATACTTACTAGATGTTTTTCACGTGTTATTCACTTGGAACCCCACCATGGCGTGCTTTTCCCTCCCCTGCTCACAGTCAGAACAGATGTAGAAACGAGCGAATAAAGACCTTCCTTTTTAAAACTTTAATCTGATTCTGTCTTCAAAATCATGACATATATCATGTATTGAAGTAATTCTTAGATTGACAGGAGAAATGCAACGTGCAGCCTTTTATCATATTATATTTTATTTCAATATTCAGCAAAGCCGTCTGTACTCCAAGCCATGACAAAACGAGTCCAACTTTCAGCGTCTATCAGGAGCCAGTGCGACGTTCGTTCAGGTGATTCTTCGTAAGTTCGCCGAGGTCGAAGTCAAAGTCCTTATGCGGGAGGCGGGTTGAGTTGTTCTGGTAGGTTTTACCAACAACCGATGTGTGCATTACGAAATTGTCATTTCTATTATGTGCCGTAAAAAGCGAGTGTATCATAGCCTGACACAAGGAAATTAATTTTAGAGGGCTGCCAGCGCTTCGAAATTCACCAAGTTTTCACTGAAAACAACAAAATAAGAAACTACAGTTTAAACTTTATCTTGCTGTTCGAATATTATTTTCGACATCGACTGCAATATCGCTTTCTGAGAATGAAAAAAAAAGTTTCAGAACGAAGTAACATAAGATTATTCCAAGAGCTGAGGAAGTCGTAAGAGTTTTTCATTCAAATAAAACGAATAACAATGAAAAAAAATGTATTTAAAAAGTAAATAAAAGAAGTTTTAGAATCGGACACACAAATACTCTTCTGAAACCGCAGATGACATTTCAAAGGAAATAATATTTACGGCAGAAAAATGTTATTGAGAAACACTCATAATTCATCCGTTTGCCATATTTCAATGCAGATCTGCCATGAATACAATAATTCAGCCGTCTTTCTGTATAAGGTCTAAAACTAAATATTTTGAAATGTGTTTTCAGCAACGAAATTAAAAAGCAAATTTTTATTTCAGGTTTTTATTTTTGTACCGCTTTTAGAAATTACCATTTTTTAACAAAATCAATCTTCAATCCTTTCCCTAACATATTCCATTAAAACTGTATTCGTTTTTATCCAAAGAACTTGAAACAACCTCGAAACAGTATCGAGCAGAAAAAAGATGAGTTTTCCAAATTAACTCATACAATTTCGTCTCATTTCAACAATGTCCTTCACATTTAGAAAAAAAAATTATAACTATATACCATTTTCCCTTGAATGTGGAAAGCGAAAAAGCTATGACTACAGTACAGCTGATGAAACATGTTCTACAACACAGACCGACTTAAGGATTCTAAAACCGACCTCCAAATTAAAATCTACCCCCCCAAAAAAAAAAGTTGAAAGAAACGTAAAATAAAAGAAAGAAAAAAAAAAAAAAACCACGTGTCCCGAATTATTTTTTTCGCTTGGAACACCGGACCGAGGTGTTCCCAGATGGTATACCAATTTTGGTAACCAGTGAGATACGATGGGTCTGCCACATGTCTCTCTTGACGCATCGTACCTTCCCACACTTTCGCGACGTATCTTGCTTCGCTCTGCCTCGTCTGCGACTCCGCGCTGCAAATGCCGTCCTCGTCCCTCCGGCTTCTCGCCGCGGTGGGAAATCACGCCCGGCTGCAGTGGCTTCCGACTTCGTACTTCTGAGAGCACCGCCCAGGACAGGTACCAAGTGTCGGAACCTGCGGTTCCTCTCGTAATGGTCAGGATTGCCATCGCAACGAACCATCATTTGTCTCTGAAATTCTAAATATTTCACTGATTTAAAAATTCATCCATTTGCATACTACGAATGTGTATTTACGTATTCAACCTCTGTAGATTGGTGTTTTAATACCTGCAAAAAAGTAGGCGAGTCTTTGCGTTAGTGGTGAGGAAGTACAGAGTGGAGATGACGTCCTCGTCATCGGACCGTGATTGGAAACTCTCTTACGCGAACATCTTAAGACAAGGACAAATATTTTGATTAAGATTCTTAAAGGTAATCATGTTACAGATGCTATTTCAAGAAATATAAACAATAAAATATTTATTTTCATAGCGCAGAGAACATCCTAATCCTATATATAAAAATGAATGTTTGTATATATGAAATCACTTCTCTCCAACATTGCTCAACACTCCAAAATTGGCACGTATATGTATTTTTTTTGTGGAGGTTTGTGTTATCCTCTTTGTTACAGCTTCCCACCAGGTGCCGTTACAGCATATCAACTTCTGTACCGTTCAATCCATCGCCAAGTTGCCAACGTGGTCACCAAAAATGATGCCAACTTGGCTCTATCACCAACTTTTCGTTATGTTTCCATTGAATTGCCATTATAATGTAAGGAACGGCGTTGCTTACGAATATTACAATTTTAACATAAAATAAATACAACAGAAATTAATCTCTCGGGGGAGCCTGTAACCCCTAGAGAGCGCGTCCCCAGGTGGCGGATCGGGGAATGCCTCCATTGGTTTTTCCTTTGGGTGGTAGAGGGTAAATTAAGTACCCTCCGCGGACCAACAGGCAGAAGTCCAACCTCTTTTGAGGCAATGGCATCCCTTTTCCATGACGTGAGTCAATTAGTATCATCAAAGAAAAAGGGCTCAAGACTATTGCTAAATATCCACAACATGATTTTGTGTTTGCCTATACAGACGGTTCTTCTGATGAAACATTGTTAAGCGGAGGTTCGGGAGTATATTTATGCCCACTCCAAGTGATGCAAACTACCAACGAGTAGTCGGTGCTGGTGCCATTTCCTCTTGCTTCACTTGTGAGCTCCGGGCGATAACTGAGCCTCTTGATCTATAAGAGAGTCTCTCTATTCCGGAACAGGCTAGAGGTCTCGTTTTTTTCTGTGAGTCAAGGGCAGCCCTCCAGGCAATTCTATATGGAGGTTCAAAGATTACAGAAGAGATTTGCTCTCGCCTGTTTAGAATGCAGGAGTTAGATAAAGTCCGCTTACACCAATGGTTACCTGCACTTGTTTACATTGCAGGCAATCAAAGCGCAGATAGACTGGCGAAAGAAGCTAGAAATCTTAATTATTACAGATTTGTCAACATTACTTTATTAGACGCAAATGCTGTCGCAAATTTCAAATTGAGAGAGAAGTCAATTCCTGTAAAGCATCAAATCTGTAATATAAGTGGAGACCGCCTTATAACAAAAGCTATTGCTAAGCTAAGAACAGGTCGTTACAGAGGAATGAAGTTTGATGGGGATGGTAGAAGATCTTATCAGAATTTTGATAACTGTTTAGATACAGAGCTGACATCTGCTCATATTTTTGACTGTCCAGCTATTCTTGCTATACAGTTGAAAAGTACAAAATACTGACATTTTTCTTTAACAATTGGCATAAGAAAAATCTGTAGCATGTCCAGGTAAATAACTCACGCATGGCGAATTCTCTTCGAAGGTAAGCATTCAAAATATTTTCAGTGAGGGAAAAATGTGTCTTAAAATTTAGAGGAAATCGCTGCCCAAAATATGTTTACTTTGGAACTATCCCTTTCATGTTCTAGAGGGCAGGAGGGTATTCCAACCCGCAAACTCTTATATTAGAACACCTATTGCCCTTTACGGATAAACTTGAATATATTACTACTAATCTGACATTAAACGGGTTAGTTTCCTTTAATAATTCGGAAGTTTTTACCTTACAAAATTTCTCAAGTAATTTGTAGACAAACTGTATATACAGGTTTAGTGCTTTTTTCGCGAAACCACGGTCCTAAGGTTCATTAGAGAGCATTGAACACGAATTCGAGGTCCGATTTCGGAAATTCCCGTAACTTTTTTTTATTGATTTTATTTTTCTTATTTTGGGGGCCCCAAAACGCGCCATCGCTTTGAAACTAAGACAAGAGTTCCACTGTGAGAATTCTATCACATATTAAAATTTCAAGAGGATATTCGAATAAATTTCGGAGTTACAGGGCCCCTTATTTTAGAGTCCGCGCCTCGCGGGGGGCCACCCTTGGGAGCTAGAACTTAGAGTTTTATTGCACTTTGAAGAACTCTGAGACCTTTCCAGAAATGTATAACTTTTGTAGATAGTGTTAATAGTTCGCTTGTTTTTTGCATTTAAAAAAAAATGCGATTCGAAATGATGTCACATAAAAATTTGGAGGGCCCTGAGGCCCCAAATTGCACCACCACTTTGAAAATTTACACCAAAATTCTCCTAATAGGGTTCGGTAACAGGTTCGATTTTGAAGAAGATATTCCCGTTATTTTAGGGGCTCTGCCCCACGGGGTCCTCCCTCAGGGGCTAGAATTTTTTAAAGTATTGCACTTTAAAGAACTCTACGATACCTTTCCAAAAATGTATAGCTTTCTTAAACATTTTGAATAGTTCGGGAGTTATAAGCGTTTGAAAAAGTGAAAAAAAAGAAATGTGAAAACCACGATTTTCCACGGGTCGCAGGGGGATAATTAATCGATCGCTTTGAAAATTGAATCGTGATCACCTTGACGGGACCTACCCGTGGGGCGTTTTTCGATCGATAAGTCACATAAACTTCCGAGTTGCCAACCCCCTGTCGCCCCTTGGCCGATTAGGTTTCCCCCTTCTGGGGACCCACCTTCTGTACTGGAACATAAACTTTTATATATTCTTAATGTACTGGACGAGACCTTTATGAAAATACATAATTCTTGCCTATGGGTTGCTTAGTTTAGGAATTGGGGGCGAAAAAAAATTAAGAAAAAAAAAACGTTTTATCCCATTAATTTCCCCATATTAAAGTTTCTTAAACAATGTGGGGTTTTTTTTCGAATAATTCCTCCCGGATCTTGCTTTTTCGACGAAAACTTGTTCTTAGGCTCATCGGAGAACGACGAATCCGAATTCGAGATTCGATTTAGGAAATTCCCTTTACATTCCGCGTTAGAGCTCTTTTCCCTATTTTGTGAACCCCCTCCCTTTTTCTAACGAGAACCCTAACTGCTCTACTACTTTGACTTTTATATGATCGTGATCTACTTAACGAGACCTTTCCGATGATGTATAGCTTTTGTAAGTACTCCAACATTTTTAGCTTGAACCCGGGGTCCAAAATTGACCTATTGCTTTGAAAATTTATCCAAAAGTTCTCTTCTACACTTCATCTATCCTCGGTTTCATTCACGAGAGGAAATTCGAATAAGTTCCGGATTTATGGGGCAAATTCCAAAAATGGGTTTTCGCCCTGCGGGGGCTTCCCCTTAATTGGGTAGAACGTGCACTATTCAGCTAGTTTTATATTTTCAAAATTCTCTAGACGAGACCTTTCTACCAAAATGTATAATTTATTAAGATTCCTTTGCCCTACACGAAGTGGTACGTCCTATTAGTTCGAGAGTCATTCTTAAAATGCTTTTATAACCATATTTTCATCTACCTATATATATATATATATATATGCCCGAGAATCATTATTTTCAGAGATGAATAACATTTAAGACTCACTTAGAAAACCATTTGGTAGATGACTCTAATTCAGCATGTGTTCTGCTAAAAGTAACATTTTACAATCCTAATGGAAGATATTTGTCATCTGACCGGCAACAACAGAAGTCACACTAATGTTACTTTTTAAATTGAATTACACGTATATCCAAAACATTTACTGCTATACAGTGCAAAATGTATTTTTAATAGTAAATAAAGAGTTTTTGAGTGTGTGGTTAGTATTTAATTTTATTATTTTCCCAAAAATCACAAGTCAAAATTATCTGACGGCACGTCTATACCCCATTAAATGGCACGTTGATTTAAAAAGGCTCGGCACCCCTGACTTAGATCGAATCTAGGAACTTTACTTTTACGGCATATTGGTAGAGGGACAAACTACCGCTTTCAGAGTAGCGGGGGGAAACTTCCCTCTTTTTCTTTTTAGCGCTGACGACCTTGTACGAGCATTTCCAACCAGAGAGACGAAAAAGCCGAAGGAGCGTTGCATACCCGAGCGTGACATTCATTCAAAAACCTTCAACATTCCACCCAGATCGCGCCAATAGAAATCACAAAAATTAAATCCATCGACAAAACTACCAAAACCGCCATGCCACTAAGCGAATGCGTTTTCGCACGTCCGTCCTCATCCGAGCGTTTTTTTCACGACAGGCGCGACCCCTTTCATTCCGGATGGATGTTAATGACAACATCTATCAATTTTTTTGACTTTAACCAAAATGTATTTTTAAAAAAGTTTCTTAATTTTGACATCGCATCATGAGTTAGTATTTAAATTTCATTATAAAATAAAAAATTATTGAAACTCATCTCACAATAAATTATACACTGTTCGTATAAACATTAAAATTTATTTCTTACCCCTTACTTTAATACAAAATCAAAAATTAACTTAGCTTGACTTAAACGGTTGCATTGGAGTGGAAGGATTGATCAAACCCGGAGCCCCGCGGATGTTCAGATTCTCAAGGGGATCTGCTCAGTCTTTCCTCTTTTCTCTTTAGCGTGGTGCGTCCCGTTTTATTTGACGACTTTTTACCCGAAAAAGCCGAAGGCGGACGTTGTCCCACGTGAATTATCGCTGATTCAAGAACCAGCGCAGAGATACGCTGTTTGAAACCGCCAATGGGTTGATGAACTTCAAAGAACTAAATTTGTGACGCACCCCAAAATTGATTGACCCCTACGCACCCCTTTCGGCACGCCTCCTCATCTCAGTGGAGTTCCAGTGACACGAGGCTCTGTTGAATAATCCTGATTAATCCGCGCCTCCCATCAATGTGAAACCGCAAGGTTTGTCTCGCGGTGCCCATTGCTTCGCCGGAGGAAACTGCAGCTATCTCTCCTGCCCGGGAAAGCAAACCAAGCAGCGAGCGAATCGAGGAAGCACTGAAGTGATTCTTGACCCCGAACGCACCGTCTCACATGAGGCGGATTCCGCGCACACAGGTTTGTGTGGAAGCTCGGAGTGCGATTGCGTCCTCTCAGACTGAAAGGTGGTTCGGAAAAAACTGCACACCTTTTACAATACTTCAACAACACTTTCGAAAAGTTAAAGATGTACATTTTCCCCCACAGTTAACAGTTTTGTAAATAATCTTTAAAACGCTCAGAATATTTAAATTGAGAAGGATATATAAATACATTGAATTTCCAAATTTCTGTGTGAAAGGTTTATGCTTCCAGAGACATAAAAGAAATATTGAAATGCCTCAATGTATTTTTACCGTCATTACGGAATGTGTTTTGACACACGGCTTTATACATACATAAAAAATATCAAAAACAAAAAAAGCTAGTCGTAAAAACGTATTCATTTACCAAATAAATATAGTAACGTTTGTAGTTGGGTGCTTCAAGGCCGTATCACACGTACATTTTCCATGCAAATTTTTCGTCCAATTTTTGGCCTAATTTGAGGGGGAAGGGTTGCCATTAACAAAACGACATGCTCTGACGTCAGCCACACTATCTCCACATTGAAAAATTACTCGCCGATTTTTCTGCTTCGGAAAACGACCATCCAAAATTATTTCTTTTATTTCGCTTGCGCTTTTGTTGATGGGTGTAAACAGAAATGAAACACCATCCTATTTAAAATATTATACGCCGTTAAAATATTATACACCATTAAGATATTATACGGCATATCTGATATGTTAGATGAAACCGAAGCCGCCATCTTGTTTATGACGTAGGGCGCCGAAGAACCCCATTGGCTAGAATTTCAAGCAACTTTTAGTTGGAACAACTTTTTGAGCTCACTAGCAAAAAGTTGTTCTAAAGTCGTGGCTATGGCAACTGAGTAAAAATTACACGAATTGGATGAAAAATTGCTTGAAACGCGTACGCGTGATACGGCCTTTATGCCTTGCGACTCCGGTACGTAGTTGGAAAACTAATTTACGAAAACTATGACGACTTTTAATTCAATGAGCAATTACCTGATGGTTTCTTTTCTGCAAAAAAATCTTTTAATGGTTAGTTTTTGAAAGCAGAACACACATTTTAAATTCGAAGTAAATTGAGCCTAAAGAAAATAACATAATGAACTGATTATGTCACTGAATATTAAAAGGAAAAATCAGAGCGCCTGAAAATATTTTATTTCCAGCATTACGAAAGGCTTTTAGCCAGCTTTAGACGTATAAAAATACCAATAAAAAGTTTTTTTAAAAATATATTGAATTGTATATTATACATAATTGTATTTACGCATTCAACTGCACTATATGGGAAGTGCCTAAGAAACAGAAATGTCTTCTGTTGTAATTCTGGCATAGGGGAAGGGCAATCTCCTTAACTCGGTAGAAAAACTCCCTATAAAAATTTAAAACTTTTAGCTTTGTTGTTTCACTTAAAACTTTTTTTACCCCATCATGAAAAGTCGTTTCTCTATTTTCTAAAAGAAAAACAAGAAAAATGCCCCCAAAAAAAAAGATAAAGGTTATTTGGACGTTTCTTCGTTGTGTATGCAACCAATAGTTCAAACGAGAATAGACATATATTCAAACATTTCAAAAGCTATTTCATGTTAAAGTAGAGCTTCCAGAAACGAGTGCTAAGAGCACTGAACTTAGCGTAGACGCTGCATTGCATTACGATGTTGCAAAATAGAAATATTTACAGATAGATAGAAAATGTCGAAAAAATTGTGACAAGATACGTCCAGCAAAGATGGAATACTTCATTTTATAATCCGTTTGGTGTACGATTCAAGTTTGGAATATAGTTGTTTGTGAATATTTTAAATGAAATGTTGTCAAATCACACATCCACAAATTATATACAGCTGGAAACAAGTAATGCGATTTGCTTTTAATACAAGACTGTTATTATTATTACAGTCATTGGAAAATTGAATGACTTTTCTGCACGATCGATGAACGAAACCGGTCTTTTAAAAAAGGATTTGAAACTAAAATTTCTTTTGAAAAAGCTGACCTTTCTCAATACATTTATAAAGCCTTTTAAGAAACCACTGGCTGCAGAAATGAAAAATTTGGAACTGCTAACATTAAAAGGGTACTTCCTTTGTCTTGAAATTTTCGGTTGTTCATGTCTTTCATTCCTCACTTTCTTTCCAAGAGATTTTGCCTCTATTCTCAGGCAGCACAGTAGATTTCATACCTGAAATTAAATGATATTTTTCTTGATGTTTTAGCGAAATAAATTAAACTTCGAATTTTAGCTTTTTATCATTTATTTTCGTAATCATTCGTTGCACACACAAAAACATACCTAAAAGAGGTGCGTGAAATCGTGAAAACTTATATCTCTTGATCCGCGAGAAAAATGAATGAAAACGCATGAGCTGATAGTTTCTGAAAAGCCGGCTGGTTGGCGTAGTTGGTTTGGGGCGCAGGCCTTGTACGCCTAAGTTTGCGGGTTCAACCCTGGCCGAAGTCGATGGATATTCATGATGCAAAAAATCGACAGCGTCCATGTCGTATGATTTGGCTGCAAGTTAAAAATCCTTAGAGTGCCAATTTGGCTCGGATGCTCTGGACAAAATGAAATTCCAAGGACAGTTTTGCATCATCAGAACTCAGGTGCCTCTGTCTGGAGAGGAAACTTGGTGTTTTAAAATTCCTTACATAGTGGCAATTGATATCCACCTGTATGGTACCTCACTAAAAAGTGACACTAGCTCCCGAAGAATGTACTGGGGTTCCATGGTTATTACCAATCCGCAGCCCCATAAGAAAAAAAAATCCTTTCTACATTTTACAACAACAAAAAATGCTTTCTTTTAAAATATATATAACGAGAAATAACCGTCTCATCAGTTTTTATCGAATGTGTTTATCGAAAAATGGAAAATATTCTCTTAAATATCAGTTCGAAATTTCTCTTTTAAAAATTGGGTTTTCGTGCGAGGGGTAGGGAACTCTAGAACAGCCTGAACTTTGATCTCGGAAGGGGTGCGAAAACCCTGACCCACAATGTGACCCAAAAATTTGACATTTTTTTGCGCAAACTTACACTTTGAAGGTTTTATCGTTAACTTAGCTCTCTTTATTCTCTGCAGAACCGTTTCCATATGTTTAATGTGCGACTCCCAAGTATCTGAGAAAATTGCGATATCGTCTAGATACGGGACAACGAAATCCTCTAGTCCGTTAAGTAATTCAGCCATGAGTTTACTAAAGAAATATGGAGCATTCTTTAATCCGAAACTCATCCTTAGGGGTCTGTATGTACCAAAGCTAGTACAGAAGGCTGCGTATCGCTGTGCAGTTTTACTCAAAGGTATTTGCCAATATCCCTTAGATAGGTATAAGACGGTAATAAATTTAGCCGCCGATACTTTTTCTACACGTTCTCTCGATATTCGGAAGAGGAAAATATTCCGTTCTAATGTGATCCCGTTTAATTTCCTGTAATCTATACATGGACGAGGTTCTTTCCCAGCTACCTCAACTAAAATCATAGGGGACATGTAATCCGATTCTCCTACCTCAATGATTCCTAATTTTAACATTCGGTTAATTTCGTTTTTTAAGATTTCATTTTGTCGGTGCGACATTCGATAGGGCTTCGTCCTAACTGGTTGATCGCTAACTAACTGGATTTCGTGTTCAACCAGATTAGTTAAACCGGGACTGTTTGAAAAACATTTAGAGTATTTACTTAATAATTCGCGCAGTCGATCCATTTGTTTGTCGTGAAGGTGTTTGTTCAACTCGCTAGCCTGGATTACGTCCTCGAAATCATAAACGAGAGAATTGTTTTCTAAGTACGGGATTTCTAATTCCTGGTCTGCGAGAGAAATTTGCGTTTCATCATTAATAATTACGTTAACGTGTTCTGGCCTTTTGTAATATGGTTTTAGCATATTTATATGATAGATTTGAGATGATTCGCGTCTGCCGGGAATTTCGACTAAATAGTTCGTTTCCGAAATTTTATTTAAAATTGTCCCAGGACCTATCCACTGCACTGCTAATTTATTTGTTCGGGATGTAGCTAACACTAGGACTAAATCCCCATCCTTAAATTCACGTTTTACTGCGTTTTTATCATACCAAGTTTTCCGCTTAACTTGCATTTCCTCCATTTTATTTATAGCTACTTCTTGACATCTTTTTAATCTATTTATGAACTTAAACATATATTCAGTGACGAGATCACCCTCTTCTTCCGGTTCCATCCAATGTTCCATTTCTAACGTCTCTGGGGTTCGCAAATTTTTCCCATACACCAACTCTGACGGTGTATACCCTGTACTTTCGTGAGATATAGTTCGTAACGCTAAAATAATTGACGGAAGATGTTTGTCTCATTCGGAGCCTGCATCTAAACATAAGACTCGTAAGAGTCGTTTCAACGTTCGATGAAATCACTCAACAGGGTTACTCTGTGGATGATACACAGAACTATGCCTGACAAGTATTCCGAATCTTTCAAAAAACTCGGTAGTCAGAGCACTAGTAAAAGAAGTACCCTGGTCACATTGTATTTCACGGGGAAACCCCATCCGACTAAAGATGTTTAACAGCGCATCTGTGACACTAACGGAACTAATATCAGACACCGGAATAGCTTCAGGGAATTTTGATGACATGCAAATGGCCGTGATAAGATATCGATTCCCTTTAGATGTGATCGGGAGAGGCCCACATGCATCAATATTTAGCTTAGTAAAAACCTCCTGAATAACAGGGACCAATTTTAGTGGAGCCTTCTTTTTATCATTGGGCTTCCCAGCCCTCTGACACTGATCGCAAGTTTTTACAAACTGTTCCATATCTCTATAGAAATTCGGCCAGTAAAAATATCGGTTTAATTTGTCTTTGGATTTCGTAATTCCCAGATGTGCAGATGTTCCCTCATGACACAAGGATTTAATGGGGTCGCGCAACTCTTCCGGCACTACTATTAACTTCACCACGTTACCTAACTTATCTTCACGATTTTTGACCAATAATTCCTTCTCTAGCGAATAAACCTGATTAGTAACCTGCACTTGGTTGGCTGCCTGTTCGTATAAGGATTTAATCTCCTCGCTATTTTTTTGTGTGAGCATTGATTAAATTTTCTCGCGTAACCCTTAGCAACGCTAATTCCGGAACATATTCCTGGAGTGCAGGTATTAAAATTTCGTCTTCTGCATCCGAAAAAACAATTATAACCTCATCTTCCCCTTTTTTAGCATCACCACTATCTATTCCGCTTTCTTCTCTAGCCGCTTTGACTTGAGACCTTGTTTGGACAGCATTCAATATTTCGACTGGCAGGAAATTATAGCCTAAATTTCCTTTTATTAGCTCGGCCGTTTTATTTCCAAGCAAATATCGACCGTGTTGATTTAAGTGATTTCCACAAACCGCTGCCTTAGTTTGCACCGTTCCAAAATTTCCGGAAATTTCCACGGCCGCCAAAGGTAAACAAACTAATTCTGGGCTTAACGGTTGTTTTACCCAAACATTTTCACCAGAGAAAGAAGAAGGATTTATGTATTTTGCACATACTAAATCTATTGTCGCTCCCGTATCTCTAAGAATGTCTATCTCGTGACCATTCACAGAGCCCTTTGTTGTATATGAATTAAGAAAATCCGGGTTTTCATTTCCTTCAATATTATTGAGAGTTTCCGTCGTTTTGTTTTTTATTAATTTAGGGCAAACGGCTTTTATATGTCCGGGCATATTGCAATGATAACATCTTTGTATCACGCGTTTTTCAAAAGTTCTCTCTCTAGTACTCTCCGGAACAGAAGCTCCTAATCTGGGGGAAGTTTTCCCAAATCTATTTTCTTTTTCCTTGACCCCTGAGTATGTCAAAATTTTATCATTTCTGCCCCACCTATCCATGGGTTTCGAATTTACCTTTCGGACGTCCTCATAATTATCAAAGAGTTCTGCTATTTGAGTAGCTGATTTAAGATTTGCCCAATTATCTAAAAAATGATCTTTCATACTAGCATTGGCGCGTTTTTTTAATTGATCTACCACCATTAGATCTTTAAGATCTTGAAAGGTATTTATTTCTAAGCCAATCAGCCACTCATCTAGATAATTCGTAATTTCAAAAGTGAAATCCTTCCAGGTGCTATCGGATTTTTTCTGGTGTTGGACAAATTTTTGCCGAAAAACCTCCGGACTTAACTTGAATCTTTTAAGTAATAATTTCTTTACATAATCGTAATTTTCGGCTTGTTCCTCCGGTTCGCAAGCAATAAATTGCACGATCTCTAGGGGTAACAAACCCAATAATTGCCCCACCCACTCTTTCTTTTCTATTGACGCCCTTTTAACCTGGCGTTCAAAGATCACTAGATATAAAGTAATATCTGACTGCTTAGGATCGAAATCTGGGATCAATTTTTTTAAGTTTAAATTAGAGGTTACAGAACATGCATTTGTAGAATCGTTTGATTCATCGTTTACCTTAAATCCGGATTCTATTTTCAACATTTCTAAATCAAATTTCAGCTGTAATTCTTTCTCTTTTAATGCCGGCTCCTTTACTAACTCCTCCAATCTCATTTTTCCAGCCCTTTCTAACTCCTCTAATCTCATTTTTTCAGCCCTTTCTAACTCCTCTAATCTTTTTCCGTTTGCAATGATAGTCTCATACAGATTTTTAACCAATTCCTCTTCATAACCTTCACTGTTAGTGATTGCAATTTTTATGCTAGGGACAGTCATATTTAAAGTGGCATTTATTCCTAATTCCTCAGCAAGTTGCAACATGTCTTGCTTTTTCCCTTTACCAAGGAAAGCCATTTTTTAAACAATATCAAATAAATGTCACGCTAAATTTTACACTATTGTTACTATTCTCTATTAATACAATAACACTGGTCCCATGCATACACATAAATACACAAAGAAAAACTTAACACTAAAAATAATCAAAATCATTCAAGAGACTTAAAACACAATAAATCTTAAGCTAAAATTGCACACAATGCTGGAAATACAATTACCATTCTCTAGAAACAAAATAACACTGTTCCCATGCAAGAAAAAACACTAAGTACTTCAAAATTTGTAAATAACACTTTAACCAAAATTCCTAATACAATATGCAGTTTGCAACTCAAAAATATAACAGTACTCACCCATTTAAAGTACTCAGCTTGCTGTCAGAAGCAAATTATGTGCAGTAATGGCACTAGTGGTTTTGAACTCTTCCGTGTGAACAATGGTCCTTTTGACCAATCTTGAATCTTTCACCCTTAACAAAAGTGTGGTCAGTTTGACCAGCCTTGAGATTCAAAATCGTGGCACTGCTTCAAAGATGAATTCGATCGCAGCACGGCTTCCGAAAATCGCTTTTCCTTCGGACACTCTCGCCGTTAACACTATAGATCAGTTTGATCTTCTATGAGCAGGACGCTCTTTTTCTCCGAAGCTGAATTCCATCGCAGCACGGCTTCCGAAAATCGCTATTCCTTCGGACACTGTGGCCGTAAACACTATAGATCAGTTTGATCTTCTTCATCCACAAATTATATACAGCTGGAAACAAGTAATGCGATTTGCTTTTAATACAAAACTGTTATTATCTTACAGTCATTGGAAAATTGAATGACTTTTCTGCACGATCGATGAAAGAAACCGGTATTTTAAAAAAAAAGGATTTGAAACTAAAATTTCTTTTGAAAAAGCTGACCTTTTCTCAATACATTTATAAAGCCTTTTAAGAAAACTGGCTGCAGAAATAAAAATTTGGAACTGCTAACATTAAAAGGGTACTTCCTTTGTCTTGAAATTTTCGGTTGTTCATGTCTTTCATTGCTCACTTTCTTTCCAAGACATTTTGCCTCTATGCTCAGACAGCACAGTTGATTTCATACCTGAAATTAAATGATATTTTTCTTGATGTTTTAGCGAAATAAATTAAACTTCGAATTTTAGCTTTTTATCATTTATTTTCGTAATCATTCGTTGCACACACAAAAACATACCTAAAAGAGGTGCGTGAAATCGTGAAAACTTATATCTCTTGATCCGCGAGAAAAATGAATGAAAACGCATGAGCTGATAGTTTCTGAAAAGCCGGCTGGGTGGCGTAGTTGGTTTGGGGCGCAAGCCTTGTACGCCTAAGTTTGCGGGTTCAACCCTGGCAGAAGTCGATGGATATTCATGATGCAAAAAATCGACAGCGTCCATGTCGTATGATTTGGCTGCAAGTTAAAAATCCTTAGAGTGCCAATTTGGCTCGGATGCTCTCGACAAAATGAAATTCCAAGGACAGTTTTGCATCATCAGAACTCAGGTGCCTCTGACTGGAGAGGAAACTTGGTGTTTTAAAATTCCTTACATAGTGGCAATTGATATCCACCTGTATGGTACCTCACTAAAAAGTGACACTAGCTCCCGAGGAATGTACTGGGGTTCCATGGTTATTACCAATCCGCAGCCCCATTAGAAAAAAAAATCCTTTCTACATTTTACAACAACAAAAAATGCTTTCTTTTAAAATATATATAACGAGAAATAACCGTCTCATCAGTTTTTATCGAATGTGTTTATCGAAAAATGTAAAATATTCTCTTAAATATCAGTTCGAAATTTCTCTTTTAAAAACTAATATTATTAATGGCTGGAATAGGACCGAGCAAGAACAATAATTCGATGGATAAAAAATGCGCTAATAAATTCGATGCAATGTAGAAAATCAACTTGGAACGAATTAAAACATTTTCCTACTCTATTAGAATAAAAAAAAATGGCGGATTCAGATCCCTATGGAAAGAGAATATTCATTTAAAAAAAGTATTGGTTAATTTTATGGAAACAATTACGTAAATTGTAACCCGCTCTCTAAGCACTATTTAACTCGTCACAGCAATTCTCAATATTTTTCGTACACTTCATAAATAATATGATTGTCCCCGAGTAAGAAAAGCTTGAAAATGAATAAATAAATATTTCTTTCAAGAAATTGTCGTATTATCAACAATCGGAGTATGAATTTATGTAATAACGATTAGTATAAATTAAACACAAAATTGATTCTGGGGACAAAACAAAATGTACATTATATAAAAAGAAATAAACTACAGTGGAAAGTAAGTAAAAAAATCGTTTGCGGTTCCTCTTTTGTCTCTTTGATTCATTAAATTCTATTGAAAATATTAATATTTGCACACGCTGAAACAAATCCACTATTTTTAATCTTCATCGATTGTCAAAGTATGTCTAAGAATGTAAAACATAAGAATCGTCTGATAACTTGTTTTTTTTTTAATGTTTGAGCTCTAACTATTGTTATTCGATTGGAAAGACAGTTAATAGAGCAAGAGGGAACATTTTCGAAATATATAAACAGGTATTTATAATATACTATGGAATTCCGAAATTGAATTGAATGCACCGTTTTTGAGAGCATTCAGTATCGCGAATGAAAAGTAAAATAAATAAAAAACGATGTACATAGCTATTATTAATCTTACAACATTTAAAACCGTAGTCAGCTTTTTCAATAAATGAAAAAAAAAATTTTTGTAATCCATACGAACTAGAAGCGATCATAATTTATTTTTAAACATTTTGTTTTTATATTTTTTAATCAGAAGGTTGATTATTATTTCATACCAAAAATATGCATCGCAGTTTCTCTGTTGAAAAAATACGAATGAAATGTTTCTAATATGAATTCAAAATCATTTGATTCTTACTTTATGAATGGACGTCTTTTCTGATCTATAGGGTTTTTTTTTAGTTCTGCTGCACACGCGGTAAAATTAATTGTATGTGCGTGTACGGATGGAGGCGCATTTGGTGATAAGAAAAATATAAAACAGAAAGTTACCCAAAAAATTAATCTATATATTAATAAAAGAGACTTTAAACGTGTGTGTTTCATCTCTACAGCCCAAACTAAGCAACCCAGAAGTACGAAACGTGGCACATAATTATTCTAGGTCCTGAAGATGTGCACTACGAAGAGTTTTTTTCGAAATTCGCTTTAAGATTTTTTTAAATTAAATTTTTAAACGATTTTTCTATTTTTTTCTTCAACAACTGGGTTTTTAGTTAGTTGTTTTGGCAACAATCTTATTTGTTTTGCTTCACCATTTGATTATTCTAAACTATTTTTACATTCAACGTATTTTATTCTTTTACGTAATTTCAAAAAAAAGATGTAATTTAATTAATGTTATAATTTCTACTATATTCTCTAGGTTACTTCATATTTATTTTATTTTATTCATGCTTAAATTTTTTATACCTAAAAAAATTTCCTTCAAAATTAGGGATTAAGTTTTCTTTTTAAATAACCCTATTACAATGTAGGCTTATTCTATCTATTTTTAAAAATTTTAGTTTGTAAATAATTTTATTTTTTAATTTATTTAATTTTATTTTTATTTTTATAAACATTGCTGCTTTGGTATCAAGGTGTGATTCGTTTGGCACTAATTTTGCTGTGGTGATGCTAATACATTAAGTCTCTAAGCTTTTGTTTACAAAACGCTTCACAAATCATTTTTTGACTTAAAAACTTGAGTCACGGTATCATATAATTATAACTACAATAAGCAAGAAAAAATTATATTATTGTATAAACTGTATTATTGTAAAGTTTCATTAAAATCTGTTCAGTTGTTTTTGCATGAAAGAGTAACAAACATTCATAGATACAAACTTTTGCAATTATAATATTAGGATAACAAAAAGAAAATGGAACTCAATGCAAAACTTATTGGGATTATAAGATTGTAGATATCGTGATTTAAATTAGATTTTTAGGTATTAACCTACTAGTGTCATCACAACCAAATTGGCGCCACACGAATCATTCCTTGATATCAAAACAACAAAGATTTTTATATGAAACAAAAAAGATTTGTAAGGTTTTGGTGGGAAGTATAACTATCACAGTTCGCCTGGTTCCAATTTAAATGCAGTGATGCTAATAGGTAAGAATACAAATACGAATGCGAATTTTTATTTATGTCTTAAGATTTTCTGAGCTGTTTATGGTAATTTCATCAAAATCAGACTGTGGATGGGTTTGAATACTCAAAAAAGTAATTGTTTTTTGCACTTTAAAATTCAGAGTTAATGCAATTTTTGTCGTGTTGCATTATGATTTAACTTTCCTTCACAATCTGTGTTCTTCATATATATTTTTAAAGATTTTATGCATGTACATTTCTATGACATTTTTTTTTGTTTGAAAAAAAAAGATAATTGTTTTTCTTCCTTCATCAGCATACGCTGATCAATGTTGAATATCATGAAAGATATGCATAGTTATTTAGACTCGCATTCCAATGATGAAATGAATAAAAAGAGGGACAATATCGAACAATTTGACACTAAAAAAACAATGCAAAGAAAAATATCAGATTACCATAAAATCGGGTGTATAATGCTCACCTATACTTTTGAGCTGCGTTTTTTAATGTTTGTTATGCTCGCCATATAACGCACTCCCTCTTTGAAAAAAAAAGATAATTATTTTTTTCTCTACGAAGAGACCTGGAATGTGCATATGCAATGCTCTCATGTTTTGAAGTAATTTATTGGATGTATTATTCCAAGGTATAGAAAAAAATAGTATACATCTATATAGAATTACAACTCTTTAAGTTCATAAGGAGTGTCATTTCTTTTAAATAAACAGTATTTCGATATTTCTAGAAGTCAAAATTTTTTTTATACTCATCTTTTTTTTGTTCTTAAAGCTCTTGAACCCCTAAATTTCAATTTAATTTTTTATGCTGAAAGTGGGCGTTATACACCAGATTTTACGCTATGTAAAATTTTCTGTTATTTTGTTGTTCAAAACTGTTTGTGGCATCATTGCTAAATGTTCCTTCTGACAATCTGTTCTTCATGTAGATTTTAGCTAATTGTACATATACATTGTATACCTTTTTTATATATCAATACATTGCTATAATATTTTCTGTCGTTGAAAATAAAGATTTTTGCTATTCTTCCTTCATCAGCTAATTCAATGTTTTCATCTTCGTAGAAAAATATTGCTTGAAGTATAACAGGGAGAAAATCACACTTAATTCAAACTAATTGCTATCTACAAATTGGTAATATTGTGAACCATATTTTTTTGTATGTCTTTGTTTATGGCTTTATGATCTCTGTGACCAATAAGATATCATCTTTCTTTTAAATGAAAAAAAATCAGATTTTTTTTTAACAAAAAGCTATTTGCTGATCCAGGATACAACTATGATATATTTTCTGACCTTGAAACAATATTTCTCATATTTTCTTCTGGATTTCTTCAAGTTCAATGTTGACCTGATTTTTTTGTCTCTACTTACTTTTGCTTCTGACAATCTTGCAATACATAAATCAATCATATGTGATAAAAAAAAAGTGTTAGCTGAAAAAATATGCACCTTGAAAAGATTTTCTCATATCTCCTTTTGGATTTCTTTAAAATTCAGTGTTGGTGTGATTTTACATCTGATGGTTTAATGTTGCTTCTGATAATCTTATCCTCATGTAGTTTTTTGGGATCCTGTACATATGTTTTATATTATGCTTCTCATATATGATCTATATATATTTCAGTTATCAGTATAGTTATTTATGATTGCATGTACTCATTTGTTTGTGCTCTTTGTAATAGAATTACAATTGCTAATAGAAATATTGCGAAAAAGTATTGTTTAAATAATTAATTTTTTAACAACATGTTTTAATGTTTGTATCATTCAGTACTGGTGTTGATTTTAGATTATTTCAACAGGGACCCATTTTAGATAGATTTTTTACTTTAGTTCATACTAACTTAATTTTTTTTAGTATTGAATTATGACTAATACTTTATATTAGGTATATTACAGAGATGTTAGATAGTATTACACCATTTCCTCATGTAATATTAATTTAATTTTTTTCCTGTTGATGGCTTTTTAATATTTCTTATTTATGATATTATTTTGTTAATGTTTATTATCATTAATTTTTTCTTTCGGTTTATCTATTTCAGGTTATTTCACCCATAGTTCAATAGCAGAAACTTACTACTGCTATTACTTTTCTGATATAATTTTTATTTCTATTTACATTCATTCTTTTCTGTTTACTTTATAGCTTGCTAAATTTCTCACTTACATTGAAATATTTGTTTTTTTAAATTATTATTTAATTTGAGACCACAAATATAGAAAAAATATTTTATAATTAATATAATAAAAGTAATATATATCTTATATATTGATTTAATTATTTTACAATCTTTTTAAATATTAAAAAAGGCTTTTATCAATAAACGAGATTTTTCTTTTACAGTCATTTTTTAATATAACGATATGTCACAACTAATTGCTCAATGAACATTTTTTTAATCAGTTTTTTTTATTTCAAAACCTGAAAAGGAAATTATTGTTATACAACGAATGCTTGAGTAAATGAAAATACCAAACCCCTTTTATTATTTTAAGCTCTTAAGAAAATAATTATTGTTAAAATAATGAATATGTTAGTTTTGTATAATATACTTCTTTTTCGTCAGATACATGTTTAAATGATTTACTAAACACAGTTGAATGAAAAACTACAAAATTGTAATACAATACTAAAATATTTTTATCAGACAGTATTCTTTTGTTTTTGAATGTTTTTTAGTGAATGTGAACTAGGAATATAGGCTTTTCACCATATATATAGGTATATTGTTTTTTTATATGCTTACATATGTATAATCAAACATTCAAACGACCAGAAAAAAAAATCATTTCAATAGCAATCTAAGATTTTTTAATTCATCATTTATAAATAATGGGGGGGGGTAGTTCTACACTAAAAAAGCCCCTGTAATGCCGGGCTCTAGAGAGATAAAAGAAACGTGTCTGTCAATGGAAAGCTGTGAAAGAAATTTTGAAAAAGGGAATTGTAATGACGTTAATATAGAAATCATGCACACACAAGAGGAAGTGCTAACAGCTGGAGGAGAAGGGAAATTTCCATGATACATTCAAAAATGTTCGTATCACTCACATCGTACGCGCAAACACCCGCACAAAAGTGTTGGCGTCATGAAGGTAAGAGGAAATTAAGTTACAAAAGCTCAGGCTTAAGCGGAGAGGGAAGAAACAAACAAGTCAAAGTGGTTTCGAAAAAGAATAATGGAAGTGCTGATTTTGTGAAGGGAAGGGAAAATTTATAAAAGTAGAGAAAGCCCGTGCAACGCCAGGCCATGCAGCTAGTAATAAATAATTGAGGAGTTTCAGCTTTATTTATATTCTTTCTTTTGGATCGCGAAGGAAGGGAAATGTCTGTATAAATTAGTATATATTATTTAGGCAATAATATTTGTTTCAAAATCATAAATAAAAACATGAATAGCAGGAATTTTATAGGAAATCCTTTGTAATACATCCGTTTCTTAAAAATAATCTCATATACAGTCACAAAGATTTACAAGTCGGTCTACCATGAATGGTCTGGCCCTCTTTCTGTGATAACCTAAAATGTTTTTAAAACGTTCTCAACCAAGTGGAATATTTCAATGAAAAATATTGAAAATGAATGCAAAAATTTACTTCGTATTTCAGCATTCTTTATTTTTATTTAACAGCTTTTAAAAGTTGGAAATAATTTTCCTTTTTGAAACAGATTCATTCACTTCCCACTCATGCCATTCGAAGTGAATTTACGTTTTTCATCCCTTCCCCCCCCAAACGTTATCCAAACTCAATAAAAATTATCATGAAGAAAAATGTATTATTTTCCAGATAAACACGTCCAAATAATTCATAGCATATTCATTTACTTTTTCCTATTTAGAGAGGTTTCAGAAATTGGCAACTTTTATCTTGAACGTATAAACTCCTATTGAGCATTTACTCTTCAGAAGATAAAATATAGGACGCATTCTACTTAAGAATTAAGATGTGTTAAGTCAAAAATTTAGAATAAACATTTTATTTTCAAATAAAAATGCAATATTCAGTTTACTGCATGCACTCGCCCTGGGGGCGCGATGACCCTACAAGGGGGCGCGAGCGTATCGAAAATTTAAAGATTTTTTAAAAATAACCGGAAAGAGAAGTAAAACAAAATCCTTTCTTCCATAATAGAAAAATACACACAACAACACTGACATAATTTATGTTTATTATCTGGCTTTTTTCCGTCATCAAATAGCTATCTTTGATCCAAAACCAAATTAAAGAAAAAAAAACATTTTTTGTTTTATTTGCTGTATTTCCTCAATGAGAGATTTTTTTATTACCTTTTAACATAAAATATTACTTGTTAAAAGAAAAAACGAAACCCAGACCCTGGAGAAAATTCTAAGAAGATAAACAATCCACCACTGTAATTATTATTGAAATACTGTACATTAGTTGTAGAAAAAGAAAAGGAAGTCATGATTCACTTTTCAGCCAGGCTGCATAGCACGTTTGCAAATCATTTGATTGACCTTCAATCTTATGGTATGGTTATTATCAATATTAGTTCCCTCCCATCTTTTATGCGTTTGCTTTTCGCTCAGGAAATTTTTAAATAATTGAGTTTTGCGATATTTGGAAAAGAATTGATTGGCTTAACATTTCTGTAGGATAATTGAAAAGTGTCTGATTTGCGTCCTTTATTATGGTCTTGTACTTTTGAATCATTTTAGTTCAGTTTTATTGGATTTTTCTCGAATCATCAAAGAATTGAATAGTCCTTGAAAGAAGGTAAGTATACTTTCTATAAATTAAAATATTCACTAGAATTCCGATTTGTATCGTGTACAGTAAAAATAATTCTAAACAAATGATTGGGGTGACTGAGTCCCCCGCACTACCATTAATGTTAGTATCGAGTACGCGCCTGCTCCCGGGTTAAAACATTTTGAAGTCTTCTCGCTTTAAATGTTAAAAAGTAACACAATTATTCTTCATCGGAATTTTATATTCTTTTTCATAATTTAACATTAATTCTAAATGCTAATTGTGTGAGGTTTAAAATTACAGTTCTTTTTTAAGCAGTTATTTACAATTATAGCATTTATCTAAAAAAAAGCATTTTACATTTTTGTATACAATGTCGTGCACACAGTTTTACTCTCCTTACAGTTCAGCTATTATATCAAGAATAATGTATTATTTTTTAAAAATGAACTCGGTGTTTCAGCCAGTATACATTTGATGTATCAGTACTGAAGAAGGTATTTTATAAATAATTTCTTATTACTGAATTTGGCCGCGGTAGCCGAGTGGTATAGGTATCGGATCGTGGCTTGCCTTGTCACGAGTTCGAGCCCAGTACCACTAAAGACCCGCCGTGTAGGGCAGCGATGCACGTTAAATCTGTTGAGAGTTGAAACGTTTTCCCGTTGGTGTGGTGTGGTAGTTAAGAGAGAGGGGTGCCAGCTCAGGTGTCATCCACGTCACTTGACCATGGTTCAAAAATTACGTGGTCCGTCGTCAAAAAGCCCTCGTGCAGCTGAACAGTGCGACGTTAATATTCAATCAATCAATCTTATTACTAAATTAAGAACAAGTTTAATAATTATTAGGGACTTCCACGGGCTTGTCTTGTAGAGGAAAGTTTTTCAAAGGAAGGTTTAATATCAGAAATTGACACTTAAAGAGTTATTTTTCTATATTTAGCTGAGATCTATATTTTGTCTTCAAGGCATCCACTGCAGAAAATCCAGTTTGATAAAGGTAGGATGTTGAAAATGGTAATAGTATACGAAGTGCTTTTTGTTTTCAGTACAGATAATTCCTCATCCACCTCTAATCCAAATTCAAAGAGCGATTTATTACAAAATTGCCTTTTAATTTTTCACTGGATGTGAAATCTATGAAGATTTCTTCTTCGGAAGTTGAGAGCCCTTCTGGAGTATCTTGAAATAGATCCCTAATCCACTTGTAACTTGCTACCAAGCTGTCCTCATCCAGAAAATACTTTTAAAAATTCTTTGCCAACATAGCTAAATGATTTTACATGTTTTAAAACAACTTTCACATGTTGTTCTACAGATTTGTAAGTTTTAACACATATCGAGCTGGGGATTTTTCCACATCATTTACTTCAGTAGTGGTAAATCCAAAATTTAAGTATTTTTGAGAAGATTGCCTTGATTTAATTTTCGGAATCGTGCTCGTTCGTCTGTGTAATTGTTGATTCTTTATTATGGTCGAATGTTTTTCTTACGACTTAAAAATGTATGTATGACAGTGCTTCTCAAACTTTCAATACTGGCGCCCCACTTTTCAATCACAATTTTTATCGCGCCCCCCCTTATACATAATAATTTACTGAATGCAATAATAATGCACTTTTACGATAAAGCAACAATATTTATTATATAAACCGTACAAATTCATGACATAAGTATTAAATTTTGTATATGTTTCTTTTAAGCAAAAAGTTAAGTAATAGGATAATTACTAAGTTATTTTTCCTTTCTCTGATATTTAAATTGGAACATATTACAAAATGCGGTGGTTGCTAGAAGACAAAATATAGATATCAGCTAAATATAGAAGATGAACTCAGAGGGTCAATTTCTTATCTTAAAACTCCTTTCAAAACTTTGCTCTGTAAGACAAGCCCATGGAAGTAGCTAATAATTATTAAACTTGTTCTTAATTTAGTATTAATTAATTAGTCATAAAATACTCTGTGCACCACTCATACATTAAAAGCTGTGTTTCTCAAACTTTCAATACTGGCGACCCAATTTTCAATCATAATTTTTGTCTCGCCCTGTACAACAATAATGTATTTACCGCAATAAAAATGCACTTTGAGAGAGAGACGCTAAAGTTACAATACGATCTTAATTATAAACCGTACAAATTAATACGATAAGTATATTAAATTTTGTGTATATTTTTAAGTAATATATATTTTAAGAAAATTACTTAAAATATATATTACTTAGAATTATGTTATTTTTCTTTCTCTAATTTTTTAAATTGGAACGGATCGCAAAATGATGTATTTAATTAAAGATTTATTTCCTTCAGCATATTCATTTCTCAAAGTACAAATGTCATTAGAAAAATAGTCTAGTCAATGTCGCTCTCTATCATATCCATCATATCTGGCATTATAGGGTACGTTTGCGTGAGTCTGGGCAACCTATCGGACGTCTGCGCAAAACATGTAAAAATGCTTTTCCTCGTACAATTCCAGTCAGTTTTGGTCGACTCGATACTCCTATAGCTACCGAATCTAGCTTGAATGTACATTTTTTTAAATTTCCACGTTAATTGTAATTCACGGTAATTAAGTATTTATGGCAGTAGATTAAAACAATATCATACATACATTTTTAAGTCGTAGTAAACATTCGACCATAATAAAGAATCAACAAGTACACAGACGAACGAGCATGGTTCCGAAAATTAAATCAAGGCAATCTTCTCAAAAATACTTAAATTTTGGATTTACCACTACTGAAGTAAATGATGGAAAAAAAGCCCCAGCTCGATATGTGTTAAAACTTACAAATCTGTAGAACAACATGTGAAAGCTGTTTTTAAAACATGTAAAATCATTTAGCTATGTTGGCAAAGAATTTTAAAAAGTATTTTCTGGATGAGGACAGCTTGGTAGCAAGTTACGAGTGGATTAGGAATCTATTTCAAGATACTCCAGAAGGGCTCTCAACTTCGGAAGAAGAAATCTTCATAGATTTCACATCCAATGAAAAATTAAAAGGCAATTTTGTAATAAATCGCTCTTTGAATTTGGGGTAGAGGTGGATGAGGAATTATCTGTACTGAAAACAAAAGCACTTTGTATACTATTACCATTTTCAACATCCTACCTTTTTCAAACCGGATTTTCTGCAGTGGATGCCTTGAAGACAAAATATAGATCTCAGCTAAATATAGAAAAATAACTCTTTAAGTGTCAATTTCTGATATTAAAACCTTCCTTTGAAAAACTTTCCTCTACAAGAAAAGCCCGTGAAGCCCCTAATAATTATTAAACTTGTTCTTAATTTAGTAATAAGATTGATTGATTGAATATTAACGTCGCACTGTTCAGCTGCACGAGGGCTTTTGACGACGGACCACGTAATTTTGAACCATGGTCAAGTGACGTGGATGACACCTGAGCTGGCACCCTTCTCTCCTAACTACCACTCCACACCAACGGGAAAACGTTTCAACTCTCAACAGATTTAACATGCATAGCTGCCCTACATGGCGGGTCTTTAGTGGTACTGGGCTCGAACTCGTGACAAGGCAAGCCACGATCCGATACCTATACCACTCGGCTACCGCGGCCAAATTCAGTAATAAGAAATTATTCATAAAATACCTTCTTCAGTATTGATACATCAAACGTATACTGGCTGAAACACCGACTCTTCGCTCGAGTTCATTTTTTAAAAAAATAAAACATTATTCTTGATATAATATCTGAACTGTAAGGAGAGTTAAACTGTGTGCACGACATTGTATACAAAAATGTAAAAATGCTTTTTTTTAGATAAATGCTATAATTGTAAATAACTGCTTAAAAGAACTGTAATTTTAAACCTCACACAATTAGCATTTAGAATTAATGTTAAATTATGAAAAAGAATATAAAATTCCGATGAAGAATAATTGTGTTACTTTTTAACATTTAAAGCGAGAAGACTTCAAAATGTTTTAACCCGGGAGCAGGCGCGTACTCGATACTAACATTAATGGTAGTGCGGGGGACTCAGTCACCCCAATCATTTGTTTAGAATTATTTTTTACTGTACACGATACAAATCGGAATTCTAGTGAATATTTTAATTTATAGAAAGTATACTTACCTTCTTTCAAGGACTATTCAATTCTTTGATGATTTGAGAAAAATCAATAAAACTGAACTAAAATTATTCAAAAGTACAAGACCATAATAAAGGACGCAAATCAGACACTTTTCAATTATCCTACAGAAATGTTAAACCAATCAATTCTTTTACAAATATCGCAAAACTCAATTATTTACAATTTCCCTAAGCGAAAAGCAAACGCATAAAAGACGGGAGGGAACTAATATTGATAATAACCATACCATAAGATTGAAGGTCAATCAAATGATTAGCAAACGTACTATGCAGCCTGGCTGAAAAGTGAATCATGACTTCCTTTTCTTTTCTACAACTAATGTACAGTATTTCAATAATAATTACAGTGGTGAATTGTTTATCTTCTTAGAATTTTCTCAGGGTCTGGGTTTCGTTTTTCTTTTAACGAGTAATATTTTATGTTAAAACGTAATAAAAAAAATCTCTCATTGAGGAAAAACAGCAAATAAAACAAAATGTTTTTTTTCTTTAATTTGGTTTTGGGATCAAAGATAGCTATTTGATGACGGAAAAAGCCAGATAATAAATATAAATTATGTCAGTGTTGTTGTGTGTGTGTGTGTGTATTTTTTTATTATGGAAGAAAGCATTTTGTTTTACTTCTCTTTCCGGTTATTTTTTTTAAAAAATCTTTAAATTTTCGATACGTTCGCGCCCCCTTATAGGGTCATCGCGCCCCCGAGGGCGCGCCCCACACTTTGAGAAACACTGATGTATGATATTGTTTTAATCTACTGCCGTAAATATTTAATCACCGTGAATTACAATTAACGTGGAAATTTAAAAATGTACATTCAAGCTAGATTCGGTAGCTATAGGAGTATTGAGTCGACCAAAACTGACTGGAATTGTACGAGGATAAGCATTTTACATGTTTTGCGCAGACGTCCGATAGGTTGCCCAGACTCACGCAAACATACCCTATAATGCCAGATGTGATGGATATGATAGAGAGCGACATTGACTGGACTATTTTTCTAATGACATTTGTACTTTGAGAAATGAATATGCTGAAGGAAATAAATCTTTAATTAAATACATCATTTTGCGATCTGTTCCAATTTAAAAATTAGAGAAAGAAAAATAACATAATTCTAAGTAATATATATTTTAAGTAATTTTCTTAAAATATATATTACTTAAAAAGTTAGATATACACAAAATTTAATGTACTTATTGTATTAATTTGTACGGTTTATAATTAAGATCGTATTGTAACTTTAGCGTCTCTCTCTCAAAGTGCATTTTTATTGCGGTAAATACATTATTGTTGTACAGGGGGCGAGACAAAAAATTATGATTGAAAATTGGGTGGCCAGTATTGAAAGTTTGAGAAACACTGCTTTTAATGTATGAGTGGTGCACAGAGTATTTTATGACTAATTAATTAATACTAAATTAAGAACAAATTTAATAATTATTAGCTACTTCCATGGGCTTGTCTTACAGAGCAAAGTTTTTGAAAGGAGTTTTAAGATAAGAAATTGACCCTCTGAGTTCTTTTTTCTATATTTAGCTGATATCTATGTTTTTGTCTTCTAAGCAACCACCGCATTTTGTAATATGTTCCAATTTAAAAATCAGAGAAAAGAAAATAACTTAGTAATTATCCTATTACTTAACTTTGTTTTTGCTTAAAAGTAACATATACAAAATTTAATACTTATGTCATGAATTTGTACGGTTTATAATAAATATTGTTGCGTTATCGTAAAAGTGCATTATTATTGCATTCAGTAAATTATTATGCATAAGGGG
>BMAU01019551.1:0-14331 GCA_019973935.1 Trichonephila clavipes | reverse complement strand
GACATCTCAACGGAAAGAGGTTTTCAACTAAAATTACAGTTAAAAAGAGTATTTTACCCAAGAGGATAAGTGAAATCCCGAATAGAACCCATTACACAACGAGTTAGAGTATTAAAAAAGAATTTAAAATGTAATTAATTAAAAAAACGTATAGCTCCCCTCAAAACTGACTCAATCAAGTTATTGTTCATATTTTTTATTTTAACTATGTAGTTTTATTGAAAACAAATACAAAAAAATTTACACAAAAAAGGATTAAAGAAATTGTAAATGTGAATATATATAGTTTGAAATATTAAGATGCATTATATGACAAATACTTGTGTGTTTATAATCATACATTAAAATTCAGCAAACTACAATTACGTATTTTTTCAAACTTAAGCTGCACCCTAAATTCTCCACTGTTTTTGAGTTAAAAATAAAATGTGTAAGGCTCATCAATATCTGTTACTAAAGAGATTTAAAAATAACGAGAGGCTAATAAGTTAATACTTAATTTATTTTACGTATTAAAATCTTCCTAATTACATGAACCTATAACAACTCTAACCGTCAGTATTATGTTTTGAAAATGATTCGGACTGACGCTTCGGAATTGGTGCCAGCGTCGCCATTTTTCCCATACGATGTCTTCTTCCGTACCATCCAATGCGTTTGTTACACGACATTTTTTAAAGGAATGTTTTATGGAAGAATGTAAAAGAATTAATACGGACTGTTGAACATTTACAAGCATAAATTATATCATTTTTTGTTTACGCCATCGACGTATATTTCTTTCATATCCGTGTCAAATTTTCAGTGGCTTCTGCTCTGTTTCCGTCTTTTTCTGCATACAAAATTCCCACCCTTTCATGCATCATAGTGAACTCGTGCTGATACTATTCGAGATATATGTTTTTGATGCTTAGGTGATTAAAAGAAAGCATATACAAAAAAATTTCCCAAATACGAGCAGACAACGATGTTTTGGATAGACTGAATACTGGAGGTACACTGCGGAATGGAATAAGTCGTCCATGCAAGTGGCCAGAATGGACATCTACATTTTTCCTCTTTTGAAAGGGGTGGAAACTCAATTTCCCCCAGCCAACAAATGTTTTGCCTTCGATTCTAAGCCGCACCCGATTTTCAATAACATTAACGCTGGAAAAATAGTGCAGTTTAGATTCGAGTAAATACGGTAATTGTCAGAACATTGAATAACTGTGGTTACTGATCGACAGTGACATCAGATCAAGGTCCGCGAAATTCATCGCGGCTAAAGGCTAGATTTTTTACGCCTGTCGTTAGCCTTAGCTTTGAGCACAATGCAGGTGACAGTACGATTTTGCTCGGTTCCACCCCAGTTTTGAGAGAGAATACCCTGAGGGTGGTCAGGGCCTCCCACCTCTCTTCCCCTTCCACCAACGTCACCAGAGGACTTGCGGCTCGACGGCTATTTAGAGTACCCCATGCCGCAAAGGAAATATACATTTACACGCATCTGTGCATTCTCCGGGTTTCGAGCCCAAGCCCTACGGCAACGCTTCCATCTTCACTAACCACTATACCGGATGGGTGGCACATTAAATAATAAACAAATATCTTGTTAGGAAAACAGAATTATTACAACACTAATCAATACGTTATTGTAAAAATAATTGTTATGTTCAACTACCATTTTATTGCACACACTTAAACCTTAATTTCTAAAATTTATGAATTTAAGTGTCCTAAGAAATCACAAATACTATGCTACACAATTCTTCTTACTACTGAAAAACCTCTTAAGACTGTCATCGCGGAAGACAACACGCAAATTCGGGATATCTTTCAGGTATGGGAAAGTACTCCAAGATTAATAATATATTCTGGCTTCGCTCTCCTATAAATGGTGCAGGTATTTTATCGTACTACTCACATTCGTACTGATTCCTCATTTCCGTATATAAATGAATTTTGCTTGTTCCCTCCTTATTACCATAATGCTAAATGAGCTATTCCTTAACATATGTTCAAATGAAAAATTAATTATTTATGGAATGATTTGAAATTTTAAAAACACTGTATTATAAACAGATGAATAAATTTCAAATTTTCATGAAAATTGGAGCCTTTATCTATCTGAAAATGTACTCCACGTTTAGTTCAGGCCCTCATTCATTTGACGGAAACATCCTTAAATATAAGAAAGGGGGTATAATCAAGATTAGAGACAAATTTCTTTGATGACGGTATGAGAAATGTAATAATATGTAAGTAAAAAATAGTTCAAGTGGTATATGAGCACCTTTTCTGGGGTACATTTGACCTTTGAAATATAAAGGGCCGATCCTAGGGTGTCGACCGCCCATGTGCAGGGGCATGTTAAGGCATGGGCCAAATGAACCCGGGCCCAGGGCCTCGCCCTCGGTGGGGGCGTCGCACAGTGGACACTTTTCCCAATCTAGCGCTCGGAAATTATTTTATGGCTTTAAAATCTTCATAATGATCTAAAATCATAGTAATTAATGTATATTGGGTATTCTTTTCTGTTTTTTACTAACAAATAAGGTTATTAGGTCTTTAATAATTTATGTCAAGTTTGAATCTCTGGATCAAGAATAAAATTATTGCTAAGTGGAACTAGTTTTTTGAACAATGATCTAAAAATATTAACGGAAGCAGTAATTTACAATGCGCGGGGAGAAAATATACAAGGAATAGTATGACAAGTTAAAAAAAATTAAATTTAATAATTGTTAAAGATTAAACATGTGAGAACCCCCCTGGGTTCCACCATGGACACCACGATTAATTTGAGGCAAAGAATGACCAAAAGCCATTTGTATAATAATAACTTATACTTATTCACTTGATTCAAATATTAGAAACTCTAATGGCATATAATATTTCTATGTTACGTCAAACAAAAGGGATTTACGTTTAATATTAAATTAAATTACGAAATATGAAATTAATCAATAACTACGCGTGAGATCAATAAGGTCTACCGAAATATATAGGAGGTCTGAGAATACACGCAACTCGAATTATTAGCTTTCATTAACTTAAACTAACTTTTATTAAACTAACGCTTGTTTTAAGCGATATTAAACCATAGTATGTCACCTTCGGTAATACTTGATATCTTCACAGGTATAGTAACTCTCTAAGATTCCTTCGTAATACTAGCAGTAATGTTTCAATTATCGTAATCCAATTGAATCCTCTAAACGTTGACTCTAATGCCGATAGCTCAATAGCCTTCATCTTCTTTGCTAACTTACAACGCTCTACTTAAATACCTATCTACTTTGCATATCCTGCCTCTCCTCCTTAGAGTTGATTGGAAATATACGCGAATTTATAATCCCCAAAAAAGATGTTTTAAGAATATTATGTAGCTTGTTCCGCAAATTCGTCACAAACAAATGTAATCAAACACAACATTGTACAAAACAACACAAAGGATAATAGGTAGTGATTAAAAGTACTCGGCACCCTTTGAGCATTTTTTTATTTATGTATTTAAAATTACATTTTAGCATTTCATATAATGTTTATTCAAAAGAAATGATACGAGATAAAAATTTTCACATATTATTCACACAATTTTACAAATTTAATTTTTTAAAGACATTTTCGAAATTTTTAAAATTCTACTCTTTTTGTGTTAATTAATTTTTTGACATGAAATTTTTGAATATTTCCGATGATGTTTAAACACCTTTAGGGATCGATTTTACAATACCTTAATGGTTGGGAGGAAAAAAAAAAATAAAATGTTGATATATATATATATATATATATATATGCCAAAATTCAACAAAAGTCCAATATTTTCCACATTTCATTTTTTTATAAAAAGAAGTATTCAATTTACAGTAAAATGGATTCCTAATTTTGGTATATGCATTACATATAAGACACAGGAAAAAAATGGAAATGATTGGTAAAAAATAATTGTGGAACAATGCGAACATCAACACAAACTGAGAAAGAAAACCATTTTAAATTTTATAATTCTGAAAATAATTATTATAAGCTTAAATAAAATCAAAATACCACATTCAAAAACATTAGCTATATATTTTCCTAAGAATAATAAAATATAATATAAATCTTACTCCCTCGACAACCTCGTATCATTCAACACACTTGGAGAAGAACTAATTCACATTTCTATGGCACCTCATCCATTTTTCCCTTACAAACGAGCAGAAATTTTTTAACAATTTTCTAAATTTTTGATTGTTGCTGATCCTCATATTTATCAAAAGTCCGTTGTTGTCCTAACTAAACTTGTTCTTCCTTCCATGCATTGAATAAGGCACGCCGTAATACCATTGGGCAACGCTGAAAAACAATCATAACTTTGGGGTAGCAGGTAGTAGTGTTAAATTGGTATTAAATCAAAGGTTTATATTTACTCTACGTGACTTAAGTGTTTCTGTGATCAATCGTGTCAATGCTAAAAAAGGATTTTCTACTCCTCAATAAACACAAAACCGACATATGTTAGTAGGAGTTACATGTTGTGTTAAATGTTATGTTTTTACAATTTTTAATCAAACGTGAACCTAATTTGAAAATCAAATGAAGAAGTTACTTACCCATGGCATCTATTTAAAAACCCGCTTAAATCTGCAAAATCTTTTCAGACGAAACTAGAAAAAAGACGCTCACCAAGTGTTTTTGCAGCAAAAGAAACCCGATCTAAACCGCTGATTGTAGGATATTTCGTTCGCGTACTGACGAAAACTGTTTACCACATGACTAGAGAACTTATGAGGACCATAAATAGAGTGGGTTGTTTTTATTCGCGCAATTTCATTTTGTGTTTCCGAGCGCTAGATTGGGAAAACTGCCTCCACTGTGCGTCGTTTCGTTCTCTCTACTCCGTCTTAATAAAATCCTAATCCGGGTTATTTTAATGCTGAAATATACTCCCGAACATATTTTCAAAAAATAGGAATTTCAAACTGCATGTCAACTGGCAAGAGGTAAGACTGTATTATTATGTGATGACCGTTGTCCATGACTAAGTCTGTTCAATATCATAACAATAATTCAACTCATTTAGTCGAACATACGGTCATCGGTCGAGCCTGTGTGCTTAGGTTATGCGGAGCACATTTATTTGTTTCAAATTAACGTTTGAACGAGTATTTGACAATGCATGCTATGTACTGTCTGCTTTTAAAGATTTCAATTAGGGCCTACTTTTGCATAGAGGCCCAGGGCCTCAAAAAAATATTAAGATTCCTCTGATTCCAGAGCCTCAAAGAGTCTTAGGACGTCCCTGGGTAGACCCCCTCCTCCATCGCCCTTGATTTGGATTAATTATAACCCTTTGTTTATCGTATGTAAAATTGAATTAAATATTTATTGTTAATAATTAATTTTATTAATTAATGCTAATTTTTATTCAATAATTTTACTCTGTACTGTTTTTGTTCCCCTAAATCGACAAATTCGAAAGAGAATGATATGAGTATGGTGGACTTTTGACCCTGTACCCCCCCCTTTTTTTTTTCTTGAAAAATTCCTGTGTGCGCTATTGTTGTACACTAACATCTAACTTTGAGGCTACGAAGACTATTAGTGGTGAACCACGTAATTTTGAGCCATGTTCAAATGATAAGAATGACTTGAGCTGGCAGTCTACTTTTAAAATTTCCACAGAACGCTAACGTAAAATTTCTCAACTTGGCTGGATTGAACGTGCTTCAGCCCCCTCACAAGGCAAGTATTTCAGTCCAGGGATAAATGATTCAGATTTTCAATGAAAAATAAAAAGAATTCAGATTTATTTTTTTTTATTTTATAAATATCTTCAAATCTATAATTCAACAAGTGAAACACTTTCTTAAATCAGTAAACCATTTATACACTCTGTCGCAAAAAATATATGCACCCAGAAGAAATCGCTGATACAACACGAAACTCGGCAAGAATGTAGTCTGGTAAGAGATATGCAAATGATTAAAATTTCGAAGCCAATGAGACAAGGCTAAGTGCTATGCGCATATTAGTTGCGCAACTGGGGATTTAAAAGCATGAGTACGAGCGCCCGTACGGCTATCCAAACAAATCTGATGACTTTGATAGACGATATTGAGACTTAGATGCCTCTAAGACGTAACCGGTGGCAGTACGAGCAGCTGACGGACTTTGATAGGGGGCCGTATAATAGGCCTCAGAAGAAGGTTGGTCGAATAGACGTATCGGCCGCCACCTCGGTCGGAGCGATATGGTAGTTGCTCGGTGTTGGCAACAGTGGATCACAGAAGGTAGAGTGTACCGTCGCGGAGGGTCAGGACGTCCCAGGAACACAAATGATCGCGAGGATCGTGCAATCAGAAGAGTGGCCACTTCGGCACCAACAACGTCGCTAGCATCGATTCAACGCCACTTCCTTCCAGACATCCAGTGCCATCAGAGAAACCATAAAGGAGACGACTGACCGAAGTTGGCTTGAGGGCCGACGTCCGCTAAGACGCTTTACCACTGACCCATCGCAGGCGGTGTCCACTGGATTTGCCGCGCGACCTGAGCAGCTTAGGTGTGACAGACTGGAGACGTGTATCTTCGGCGATGAATCCCGATTCAGTCTCATTGATGATGACCGCGATGTATGGAAGCGCACCGGCCAGCGGTCCGATCCGGCGCATTTATTGTCGAGCGGCATACAGCAATTTCACAAGGTGTGACAGTGTGGGGAACAGTACCTCTTGGGACACACGATCATCTTTAGTGGTCCTTCAAGGGCACTTTGACGGCTCGCGAATACGTGGACGATATTTTAACGCCAAATTTATTTTGCTACCCATGCTATCAAGTCATGGGTGCCATTTATCAACAGGATAATGCTCGTCCACATACTGCGCGACTCTCCCAGCGCAATGTCTTCGGGGATATGACGTCCTACCATGGCCTGCCAGGTCACCAGATCTTTCGCCAATGAGCATGTCTGGACGCGCTGGGAGAGAGCAGCTTCAGATTTATTGCAAAGACTTTTTCCACGGGGGTTTTAGTAAATATGCTTCAAATCTACTAATTCAACAAGTGAAACACTTTGTTTATTTTCTTAAACATGCAACCATTTTCTTCTATTGTATTTTTAGTTAAGTAAATGCATTCTAGTACTCAAGGGGAATTTTATTCTTACTTTTACAATTTTGTCACCTTATAAAAATAAGTTTTTAAAATAGAAGTTTATGTGTGTGAAAGATAATTCCAAAAATATAACTCACCCCTTTATACGAATCAAACTAGACGCAAAAATTGAGAAATTCGAATTAAGTTGTTTTAAATGTAAGTTGTATTTATTTAAGTGTAATATATATATATGGGACGATGTATTACAAATTTTTCAGCTAATTGTGAAGAAAAATCCGTATGCAGAAATATATATATATATATATATATATATATATATATATATATATATATATATATATATATATCGAATCCAAAGTGTCATTAGTAAAAAAATATACCGCGAATGTATTTCTGCTCCACAATAGCATTTAATTGTATATTTTTTCACAAAATCTAATAAGTTTATTTTCTGTATCTGTGTTTTTTACTTTCTTTTAACTACACTATTCTTTTAAAAAAGAGAACTCTTGTTTTATAAACTTATTTAAGTGAAGTCTATATTTTAAGTGTTGAATTGCATCGCCATATAATTTTAGATACATTTCTTTTATTTGTTCACGTTCAAAATATAAACTAAAATAAATAAAATTTATTTTGCGATAAATTATTTACTGGAATATATATATATATATATATATGTAGGAAAGTTGTGTTCTTTGCGATTTCGAATAATTGGAATATTTTTAAATTTCCAGTGTACTTCGAGAGAGATATGTGGGAGATGGTGGCCTCAAACGAACTGAATTGAATTGAGAGGCCAATCGAGGAACTCGGGCGTCTGACGTCAAACGCATGAGGCATCTCAATGCCCAATCAGGGATTCGAGCGATGACGTCGAACGCTTATAATCCCTAAGCGCGGGATCGTTTTTTTTGCTTGCTTCCCTCTCACTCGCACACCGGACACGACGGAGTGAGCTCGATCAGAAACGGCATTTCTTTAAAACCTAGAAATGTTTGACGCCCCCATCTCTATAGGTGAATCCTGTTCTCTTCCCGAATTAACTTTTTAATCTATTTTTTCTTGTAAGCAATTTAAATCTATAAATATAATCTGTTTTTCTTACTTTAATAAATTGATTTGTTCTTTAAATTTGGTTCATGCTTTCTTTCGTTAAGAATTATATCATTGCCCCTAGACACCCGTCCCACAAATTGGGAGCTCGACCGCGATGTTAAACTCGTTTCTTCGTATTAGGCATTTGCCTATATATAAATAGCCTTATTCATTATTTTTTCCTCTTGCTCACCTTTCAGCGACTTTTCTTTTTTTTTTCAAAACGTCGAGACCTCTCACCCGTCCGTCGGTGTCAATTTCAACTTCCTTTCTAATGTATTTTTTAAAAAGTTTGCTTTGGAAAGAGTTCGCCAGCGATCCTGAGTGCGTCGTCAACAATTCCAGTGAAATTCAATTTGCATCGTTCAGGAATTTTGTCGTGATACATTCTATTTTTCCGGGCGTCGTCGCCGAGAATCAGCGAATCGCCAGTTTATTTTAAAGAAAGCCTGCCAGCGATCCTAAATTGCGTCGTCATCCATTCCAGTGAGGATCAGTTTGCATCGTTCAAGATTTTCGTCGTGATCCATTCTGTCTTTCGAGCGTCGTCATCGAGGGTCAGCGAATCGCCAGTTAATTCCCGCCAATGATCCTAAGTGCGTCGTCATCCATTACAGTGAAGATCAACTTGCATCGTTCAAGAATTTCGTCGTGATCCATTCTGTCTTTCGGGCGTCATCACCGAAAATCAACGAATCGCCAGGTCAGTGTGGTACTTTCTTATCAAATAACGATTGCAGAAATTTACGAAACTATCGTCTGTTCATGTCATTTTAAAATTCTTTTTTTCATGTGATTAATAACTAGAATCGTGAACATTTTTTATTTTTTCCCTCACATAAATTGCTCGTAAGTGCTTGTAATAAGAGTATGTTGTCTAATTAGCGGTGGTTGTGGCTAACTAAATGATTTGATTGCGAATAGAATGATTTGTGAAAATTGTGCATTGTTTTAGATAATATTTAGCAACTGGGAAATAGATATTTTGTCTATTTTTTAAAATACTTTTTACGAATATTTTGTGGTTTACTTAATTTATGATATGTTATTAATTTTAAGGAATGTGCTTTGATATAGATTCTTCCAGTGTGTTTTATTGACTACATTTCGGGAGAAATTGAGATATTACTGTCATAATTTTTCGATTTCGTTGTATTAATATTTTTAGTGTCGATTTGAATTTTAGTATTTGTGAATTTTATTCATATACCTGTTATAATTGTATTTTTATCTACGTTTTGTCTCTCCCTCTGGTTGAGTAAGGAGCTTTTCCCTGCGTTATTGCGTTTTCCGGATTAAGTATTTTAGGGAAATTGGGTCGTTTAAAATTTTAAATTTGTTCTCTTGATTGTCTTTGCAAAATGGCATTTCTTCTCAAAGAAAAAGGAGCATCTAATAGTTTAGGTTGATCGCATCCCCAAGCTAAAAGGATCTCATCGTGAAAAGCTCAGGACGGCTTCGAAGATGATGTCAAAATGATCGATAGCATTGTGAAGGATCGCATACGTACAGAAGAAAAAAGAAGAGAAATTGTGATTTAGAACAGCGAGAATATGAAGAGAAATTGCGACGAGAAGAGTTGAGAATATGAATTAGAGAAGTTGCAATAAGCAGGCTGAAAATAATGCTACTATGAATAACCCCGAAAATGTACAAGCACCGAAAAGTGATCCACGAAACTTTTCATAAGTTTAATATGAAGGACGCGATATTAGCTTGAACCTGACATTTGAAACGACATGCGGAACTGACATATCTGCCGAAGAAGGATTGGGTACAGAAGCTTGATAGGACTGATTCCTATCGACATTGCTCATTTGATTGCCGGTGGAGAGCCAGCGGATAAATGCAACGATTACAACCACGTTAAGGGTTACTGTTAAAAGATTTAAGTTATCCCCGGAGAACTTCGTCAACTCTTTATTTCTCACCGAAAATCTAATGAACGAACTTGGCAAGATTTTTTCTACGAAATACAAACATACTTCGATGGATGGATTTCCGGTTCAAATGTAGAAACTTCGACCAGCTGCGAGAACTAATTATAGCCGACCAAATAAAGAAGAGTGCACCGTACACGAGCTTCGGGAGCACTTTTTAGATGAATGGTCTACTATTAAACTCACCGGCCGAGATAGCAGAAAAATTTGAAGAGTATGAAAGTGTCCGAAGAACATTAAGACCGAAATTTTACAATTCATTTGCCAAGGGGAAGATACGAAGCCAGCGGATCAAGCGATACTTACTTTCAAAGAACTGAATATCCCCAGGGTGGAAGTAATAGGCGTGAGAGAAAACATTTTCATTTGAACGGTACCTCCTACTCCGGGAGAAGTAAACGACTAACCTGTAGCTACTGTAAAGGACCAGGTCATTATGCCGTGGATTGTACGAAGCGCCCAAATGTTCGAAAATTAATAACTCTACAGACTCCTCAATCCAAATCTGCTCACGAATCTCTCGAGAAAGAATTAAGACCAGAAAAATAACCATGGGGAACAAGATTATTGAAGCTCTCGTTGACAGCGGCAGTTCAGTTTCACTCATTCGAGAAGATGTAAGCAAAGGAATCATCGAACCTTCGAAACTCTCGAAAGACATTTCAGTATTGATCGGACTGGGGAAGTGCGAAGTCAAAACAAAAGGGTCGTTCCAGAGAAAGATTGAACTAGATGGAGAAGAATATTCTCTGACGTGGCATGTCGTACCTACGCCGAGTTTGGAATTTCAAGCAGTAATAGGTTCAGATATACTGGAGCAAGCCTCTGTCTGCTTCTATAAAGAAAGTGTTCAGTTCCGAAAACATGAGGATAAAAACTGTTTCCTGCAAAATGCAAGTTTACGAAGCAGAAGTGGAAGACGAAATTGTAGTTCAACATGTTACCAATCCACAAATACGAAGAGAACTGTTTGAATTAATCTCCAACTATGAGCCAAAGAAGACCGAAATGACAAATGTGTCCATGAGAATTATCCTGAAAGACGACATACCGGTTTACCAACCTGCACGCCGCTTATCATTTTCTGAGAATCAGGATGTCAACAAGCAAATCGACGAATGGTTAGAGCAGGGGATTGTAAGACCAAGCTCATCCGAATATGCGAGTCCAATTGTATTAGTTAAGAAGAAAGATGGTACCACCCGGTTGTGTGTAGATTACAGAAGACTGAACCGGAAATTAGTCAAGGATCGTTTTCCATTGCCGTTGATAGAGGATGTATTAGATAGACTACAGGGAGCCAAAGTGTACACAACGTTAGATTTAAAAAAATGGATTTTTCCATGTTGACGTTAATGAAGATTGCAAGCACCTCACTTCCTTCGTTGTTCCAGACGGACAATTCGAATTTAATAAAGTACCTTTCGGTCTAAGCACCAGCCCCAGCGTATTTCAAAGATATGTGTATAGTATCTTCAGAGAGCTCATGCGGAAAGGCATTGTAATAATTTACATGGATGATTTGGTGATTCCTGCTAAAGATGAGAAAGAAGGTTTAGAAAACTAAGGGAAGTATTAGAGGTTGCCTCGAAGTATGGCTTAGAAATGAAGTTTAAAAATGTCAATTCCTAAGAAGAAAAGTAGAATTTTTGGGCCACGTCGTCGAAAAAATGGGACAATACGTCCTTCAATTTGCGTAAAACAATAGCCGTCAAGAAGTTTCCGGTACCAACAACAGTCAAACAAGTGCAGAGCTTTTAGGACTCACCGGTTACTTTCGCAAATTTATTCCAGCGTACTCTCAAATAGCGAAACCATTGAGTGACCTAACAAGGAAAGACAACCCATTTATGTTCGAGCAACCCCAAATGGAAGCATTCGAAAAGCTTAAGAAATTGTTGACTGAAAGTCCAGTATTAAGTATTTTTCAGCAAGGAAGAACTACCGAATTACATACCGATGCGAGTCAACAAGGATATGGCGCCGTTTTACTCCGAGAAGCAGAAGACAGAAAATTACATCCTGTCCAATATATGTCGCAGAAAACGACTCCAGCAGAAGAAAATATAGTAGCTATGAACTGGAAGTTCTTGCTGTTGTCAACGCTTTAAAGAAATTTCGCACCTACCTTCTGGGAAATCATTTTTAAAAATCATAACGGACTGTTCAGCTTTTTCAAAACGACTATGGACAAAAAAGATTTAGTTATTCGTGTAGCAAGATGGACATTACTGTTAGAAGAGTATGACTACGAGATTGTACATCGTTCCGGACAGAGAATGCAACATGTAGACGCTCTGAGCAGGTACCCAGTCACCATAATTACAAGCGATACTCTCACCGCAAGACTACAAAGAGCCCAACAGGAAGACGAAAATATTCAAAATTTAAAGTCACTAATAGGAACAAATAATGCTACGGACTTTTTATTAAAAATGAAATATTATACAAATACGTAGATGGCCGCGAATTAATAGCTGCACCAAGGGATATGCAAACCGAGCTAATCAAGTTAGCTCATGAGAAAGGGCACTTCTCATCCGCTAAAACAGAAGAAATTGTAAAACGAGAATTTTTTATACCTAATTTAAGCAAACAAGTACAAAACGTGATCATTAACTGTGTATCTTGTATTCTGGCTAACAAAAGTGTGGAAAAAAAGGAGGGATTTCTAAATCCTATTCCAAAAGAGAGGACGTGCCATTAAAGCACTTATCATGTAGATTTTATTGACCTTTGCCGTCTACCAACAAAAAAGATATCAACATATCCCTCACAATAATTGATGCCTTTACTAAGTTTACCTGGCTTTATCCCGTAAAATCCACCACCCTAGAAGATGCACTAGATAAATTAAAGCTACAACAAAAGACTTTCGGCAATCCCAAAAAATAATAACAGATACAAGGATTCTCCTTTAACTCCAAAGGATTTGATGATTATTGTACCGAAGAGAAAATCAAAATCTGCAGATCACCACCGGCGTACCCCGAGGGAACGGTCAAGTGGAGAGAATCCACCGAACTCTAATCCCCGTTTTGACCAAGTTGTCAATCGACGATCCTACAAAATGGTACAAATTCGTAGACCGACTTCAAAGAATTCTAAATAGCACCTCCAACCAAAGTACCAAATGGTCTCCATTTGAACTATTGACTGGCGTTACCATGAGAAATAAGGGAAGACCTTTACCTGAGAAACCTATTAATGGAAGAGATGGTAGAAGAATTGCAGGAACAGAGAAACCAACTACGACAAGATGCGAAAAGAAATATTCAGAAGATCAAGCAGAAAATAAAAGAACCTACGATAGGAAACGCAAGAAGGCACCCAGGTATCGGAAGGGAGACTTAGTGGCCATCCAGAGAACACAATTCGATCAGGTTTAAAATTAAGGCCTAAATTTTTAGGACCATACAAAGTAATCGAGGTTAAACCTAGAGATAGGTATAATTTAGAAAGAGTAGGTAACCACATGAAGGTCCTAAATTAACCTCTTCCCGCCGATTTAATGAAATTTTATTCACCGGGGATGAGATTGAACGTTTTTTAATTCATTATTGTGTACTGTGCACTCTTTTTATTTTTATCTATTTGTCATTGGTGTTTTTTGTTTGCATGAATTGTGTTGTATTTTCTTATCTTTAATGTTCTAGACCAAATTGTTCGACGTTATGTCAAATCACTGGGGTCATGATTCAGGATGCCAGGCTTGTGGAAAGTTCTGTATTCCTTACGATTTCGAATAATTAAGAATATTTTAAATTTCAGTGTACTTCGAGAGATATGTGGGAGATGGTGGCCTCAAACGAACTGAATTGAATTGAGAGGCCAAATCGAAACTCGAGGCGTTTGACGTCAAACGCATGAGGCATCTCAATGCCCAATCAGATTCGGAGCGAGATGACGTCGAACGCTTATAATCCTAAGCGCGGGATCGTTTTTTTGGCTTGCTTGCCTTCACTCGCACACCGGACACGACGGAGTGAGCTCTTGGCCTTCAGAAACGGCATTTCTTTAAACCTAGAAAATGTTTGACGCCCCATCTCTACAAGGTGAATCCTGTTCTCTTTTCCCGAATTAACTTTAATCTATTTTTCTTGTAAGCAATTTAAATCTATAAATATAACTGTTTTTACTTTATAAATTGATTTGTTCTTTAAATTTGGTTCATGCTTTTTCTTTCGTTAAGAATTATATCATT
>BMAU01019548.1:600000-889647 GCA_019973935.1 Trichonephila clavipes | reverse complement strand
TGCAGAACATTGTCTGTAAAAACGGCATTTTGAAACAAATCACAAATCCTTTTGTGAAAAAAAGCGAACCAGAGCAAAAAGAATTAATTGCGAGTGCAATAAAAGACAGAAATAAACAGTCGACGTCTATGTTTAAATAAGTAAGCAAAAATTGTCACACAAGTGCGGCAAGTTACTGGCTGCAAATGCCATTGCTCGGCATTGTAAACCTTTTCAAGAGGGAGAGTTTTTGAAGGAAGCTTGGTTGGCATGTGCGCCCTCACTCTTTGATGGTTTTGATAATAAAGATAAGATCAGCGCATCAAAGATGTTCCTCTATCTAGAAACACAATGAAAGATAGAATCTTGAAATTGGCAGAAAATGTTACTGATCATCAAAAAAATGACATTAACTCCGGGTTCTTTATATCGCTATGACTTGACGAAAGTATTGACATTACTAAATCGGCACATTTAGCTGTCTTTGCTCGATATTGTGTAGAAAACATCATTAAAGAAGAATTAATTGCGATAACATCGTTGTTAACAACTACAAAGGGCACAGATATTTGTACGGCAGTAAGACATTCGCTTGCTGAGAAAGAAATTGATTTGAAAAAAATTGTTTCGGTAACCACTGATGGTTGCTCCAAATATGGTAGGCAAAAAAAAAGAAAAAGGTTTCATTTCTTTATTTAAAACAGACGTAAGACATTCGATTCTTGAATGCTACTGCATTATTCACCAACAAGCCTTGTACGCAAAGAGTGGTTTAACATCTCTTGATAATGTATTAACTTTAGTCACAAAAATAGTCAACCTCATATCGTCGCAGGCTTTAAATAAACAAAAGTTTGATGCTTTGTTGGATGAAGTCAATTCGGTGTATAATGGCTTAATAATGTATAACAATGTTCGCTGGTTGAGCCGCGGGAACGTACTTCAAAGATTTGTTGATTGCTTGGAAGAAATCAGACTGTTTCGACAAAATGAGAGCAAAAGTGAACAATACCCACAGTTGATGGATATTATGTGGCTTTTAAAATTGATGTTTTTTACAGACATTGCCAACATTTCAATGAATTGAACATAAAGCTTCAATGCCCGAATAAAACAGTTATCGTCATGATGGATCTCATTCGCGCTTTTGAAGCTAAACTATATGTTTTCAGAAACGATATTATTACAAAAAAACTACAAGTACTTCCCAAACTTGAAAAAAATATCAAAGATTTAGATGCTCAAGAGAAACGAAATGAAGAAAAAGTTATTGATGACTTTATTTCCATAATGGATTCTTTAATCAAAGAATTTTCAGCGAGATTTTTTCAGTTCAAGGAATTATCGGAAACATTCAAATTTATTACGTACCCTGATGTGATTTCGTTTGATAAACTGAACTTGTCTCAATTCGATTGGTTGGAAATTGAAGAACTTGAAATGCAACTGATTGATTTCCAGTCTAGTTCAATATGGATTCAAAAGTTTATTGAAACAAGGAAAAAAAGTTGGAATTGATTGAAGCAGAAAGATTGACAAGCAATATAAGTAAAAAATACCAGTAACGAAATTTTGGAAACATGGAATTCGATTCCAGACGCATTTAACTGTTTGAAGAAGTTGGTGTATGCTATTTTAACCATATTATCATCTACCTATGCCTGCGAGTCATTATTTTCAGAGATAAATAACATCAAATACTTGCTTAGAAACCGTTTAACAGACGACTCTAATTCAGCATGCATTCTACTAAAAGTAACATCTTATAATCCTGATATAAGTTATTTGTCATCTAATCTACAACAGCAGAAATCATACTAATGTTATTTTAATTTAAATTACTAGTGTAACTAAAACATTTACTACTATACAGTGCAAAATGTATTTTTTCGTATTAAATAAAGAATTTTGATTTGTTCGTATTTGGTTTTATTAGTTCTTCAATAATAACAAGTCAAAATTATTTGATGGCACGCCTATAACTCAATAAACGTTTTTTTAGAAAAAACGGCACGTTGACCCAAAAAGGTTCGCCACCCCTGCCCTACATCATCTTATTCCACAGTTGCTGTAAACGCTGCTCTAATTCGACCAAACTCACAGGCTGGCCAACTTGCTGCCATCCGAAATGATCCCATATATGCTCGATCCGTGACAAATCTGAGGATCGAATAGGCCAGGACAGAGTGGAAATGTGACGGAACCAGTCCTGCGAAACCCTTGCTGTGTTTGTGCGAACATTGTCCTGTTGAAAAAATGGCTTATGGGAGTCCTGCCATAAGGGACAACACGTGCGGCTGGCTGAAGAATGTACCTCTGGGCTGTCAGGGTGCCGTGGATCAGAGGCGGCTTTGGGCCGGACAAACCAGACCTATGCGCAGGGTGGCATTGGGGTCGAATTTGAAAAATATTCTTTTTGTTACACAAAATTTGATATAGTTTCTTAAATATTTTTGAGTGGCATTCCATTTAACGCATCTTATTTTTTTTTATTTTGTACTCTGTATATTTTATGACATTTTTCTTTTATGTTCAAACTTGAAGGGTTCGAGGTGGGGGTATATGTTAAATCATGAAATTTCATATGTTTACACATCTTTCACTAGTAACTTTCTCCCCATCCAGGTGTCAGGTCACAACGGACATTCCTTTCACACTTACGATGACCTGTTTTCTTGACTGGGAAAAAAGAGGCCTCGCGAACCCTAATTTCGCCGACGTCCACGCGTGGTCTTGCGCCGCCACTGATTGTAACATCCAGAAAACTAGAGGTGAGGCTACTGAAATTTATTAACAATAATTCTGCGAACTCCTTGATAGAATAAATTTTCTCAACGTCCGAATTCAAACAGTTTCTTAAATGCCATTAATTGTTTATAGATTTTGTGTATTATGTCTTTATCATATGCTCGAATTAGTTTTGCTGCCTACTTTTAATTCTTTATTTGTAAAGGATACGGGTTTGTGCGGTCATAAGATTTTAAAAATATTACTAAGATCACACGTAGAGACTGAAATCTCTGCGGGGTTTCAGATATCAAACACATCTAAACAGCATTATTTAAGAGTGAGAACTTTTATTGCTCTTCGTCAAGCAGATGTAACATGTCTATATTTTAAAAACGGCGGTTTCTACTCATCTCGGCATTAAAAAAATGTACAGGGTGTTTATAAATGACTATCGGAGTTTAAACGCTTTTTAGTATTTATTACATTTAACTTATTAGTATAACTCATACATCGGATGAAAGACCAACTGAAACAGTTTTGTTTGCTGGCATGTGTGCACATGCTCGGGAAACGTACTTTAATCCCCCCTTCCCCGCCGATCAGCGCGCTGGTAGAAAAATGAACAGAAAGCGTTTTGTTCACTAGTTGCCCTTTTTCTACTAAATGTATCTAATGATTTTTGTGCCATATCTCAGCGGAAAGTGTATGAGTCTTTCGTTTTCGGAGAACCAACTTTAATTGGTTTGGCATATCTTGATGCTCTACAATTATGGCTATTTCCTCAATTGAAAGAAAGTGAACCAGAACTTCATTTAGCAGCAAGTTGGTATACATCCTTATTGGCATCTCTCAGTACGCGATTGGTTAAACATTACTGTACGTGACCTATGGATTTTCGGCAAAGGGCCTCACGATAAAGTTTGTTTCGCATGGCCTCCACATTCACAGATCTGGACGCCATGTGATTTTTATCTGTAAGGGTTCATTGAGGATTGTGTGTACGTACCTCCGCTACCGCTTGAATTATTCAATAGAATTGAATATTAGAATATAGAAAGTGTGAGAAGAGAGAGAGAGAGAGAGAGAGCGCTGTCGTAACGTTGCAGTCCAAATGTTGACTGAAGGGGAAAAGATGAAAATATCGGTAATTTCTTTGCAAATTTTCTTAATTTTATGTTTAAAAGCACCATTGGGGTATTATCTTATATTTTTGCTCATATTTTCAAACAGCTCATTGCGCAAAGAACCAGAACGTAATCAATGGCATGCGCTGATCGAAGTGAAGCCAATTTTATCGGCAGATTGTTAGAATGACTACACCTAAAGGTTGAGCAATTGACTAGCGACAGAGAACATGTGTCACATCTTTTCTCAGAAGTTTTCGACCCCTTTCTTCTGACTACGAATGCACATTTGATCTCTTGGGTGCGTTATACAAGTAAAAAAGAATAAAGATAAATAAATTCTATTGTGTTCTATTTCACTAACTCTAGTGAAACTTCCGACCAAGCCTTCCTGTGGCTTCTAGTGAGTGAGTGAATATTAACGTCGCACTGTTTAGCTGTACGAGGGCTTTTGGTGACGGACTTCGTCATTTTGAACCACTGCCAAGTGACGAGGATGACACCTGAGCTGGTACCCCCTCTCCTAACTACCACACCAACGGGAGGACGTTTGAGCTCTCGACAGATTTAACGTGCATCGCTACCCTGCACGGTGTGTCTTTAGTGGTACTGAACTCGAACTCGTGACAAGCCAGCCATAATCCGATACCTTGACGACTAGGCTAGTCAATCAATCAACAGGCGAAGCGATATTGTCTTTTACAAGCAAATAACATTTCAAATGGATTTTTTTTTCTAAATACTATCTGAGTTTTATTCCAAACAATCTTTCCGATGAGCTGCTTTCAATAGAAATTTTTTACTCCTTTCTGAATCTGTGTACTACTCCTTTTCTTATTATTTTGAGTAAAGCGATATCTTTATGAGAGTTTCCAGTTGTGGGAACAGAGATGTAAAGTTTATATTGAAAAATTTTAACCCTTTGAAACCATTAACGAACGATTTTATTAAAGTAAATAAGAGCTCTGTTAAAAAAAATATATATATTTATACCATTTTACGATTTTTAGCATTTACATGTTGGAGGACTGTAGCTATGGGCCCTGTATCATAGATACGCCGATAGCTTACTTCTTGGTGTGTGTATAATTTTTATGGCAGTGAGTGCATATATATTTGTGAAGATACATTTTACAAAAAATACGGATACATTTTATGTATTTTAATTATTGCTTCGTGTGTTGTTGGCCCTAAATTGTATGAGGCGTATACTGATGAATTTTATGCATGAGACATTTCATAGTCTCATAATGAAAAAAAAGAGTTTTCTTACATTTAGTCATAATAAGAGCGCCATCTAGTGAATACATTGCAAGTTATTAAGAAACAAGGTGCGGGCTGCTTCTTATTTTTCCAAGGTGTTGCGCTCCACCCAGGGTGAGGTAAGAAAAAAGACGACAACATTTAATATAACTTAATAATGGATACAAAATAGGCATTTACCTAGATAAACAAAATAAACAGAAACTTTTAAAACAGCGTTTAACCCTTTATCTACCGCATTATGATTTACTGCAGTTTTTTTCATGCAATACTTTTTTTGGGGATCACTACATTGAGAATTAAGGGATATACATAAACAAAATACTCAACTTTGTGAGATTTAATCCGTTAGAGATAATTAATTAATTAAATATATTCAATTGTAAAATTAATTATATACACTGTTCACTTAAAATAAATAGTCAAATCCAGTAGCGCACACAGGAATTTTTCAAGGGAAGGGGGAATCTGGGGTCGAAAGTTCACCATTCTTGTGTCATGCTCCTTTGATTTTGTCGATTTTCGGGAACAAAACACAGTAAAAAACTAATTATTGAATAAATAATTAGCATTAATTAATAAAATTAGTCATTAATAACAAATACTTAATTAAATTTTACGTACTATCTACTTAGAATTATAACCAATCGGAAAAAAATCAAGGGCTTTGGCGGAAGGGTCCGGACTTCCAGGAACCCCCTCTTGTGTGCGTCACTGGTCAAATCGTTTTCTAAGGTTTTCATTAACATACAAAAAAAAGACATTTAAATTTTGACATTAACTGTTTTTTCGGGATAAAAAGGATAATCTTCACAATCCACTGAAAACGCAATTTCTGCTATAAAGCTATTCGCCTTCCCCGTTAAAATATTCATAATAGAACCCGTCTGCCATATATCTTGGAAGAGTGGATTTCAGAGAATATTCCTGCAAAGTATCGTCAGAATATTCGTGAAAATGGGTATTCTATGTAATTTTAAAGTGAGTGGTACTCAAAAGTACCATCGATAGATAAAGGGTTAAAGCAAAACGGAAGACATAAGCATAATAATAACCACAAATATAATAATATCAAATGATGCATTTATTATCAAGCAATTCAAAATATATTAAAAATAAAACATTTTTATCTTAAGTTAGTTCTCGTAGTTATAGTCAATAGAAGACTTAGTTTGCATACTGCCAGCCATTCTTGAATATTTCGGTATATAATTACTGACAGATGATTTTCAGTCGGTCACCCCAAAATGTCTTAATGGTCCATCGGTCGATCACGATTGACTTTATTTCCTCCCCTGGTCTTAACAATGTAAAAGTTCATAATTCTATCAACTGGTAAAATTTTTTTGTTCCTGATTATTTCAAACTGCATCAAAATATAAATATAATTTTTGAAATTAATTCTGAGAGAGAGAGACAGAGAAAAAAAATTAATTCTGTACTATTTTACAGAATTGTCGATTTAGTCCTCATCGATTAACTCGTTCTGGAAACCCTAAAAATTAAATTTTAAAAAATGTATAATTTCTTAGTAAGTTTAAAAAAAATAATACATACATATGGTCTTGCATATTAATCAGTCCTTTTCATTTTTTGCTTATGGGGCGTTGAAGAACATGTTCAATGTCGATTGCTTTTCTCTCTTTTTCAGGGTTTTCCGTAAGTAATTAATAACATTGTCGTTGTAAAGATCCCCAACCCTACTGATATCAGCTTGGTTTGGGTGCAATTCTAAGACCATTGCTCTGATAGCCTCCCACTTTTTCAAAAGATCTTTAATGGAAGATGTTGACATTGGTCCTCTTTCGTCTTCCTCTTGTTCAGAAGGAGACACATTTCGATGTGTTTCTTGGTGTTCTTCACTCAAAATTTCTTGGAGCTCTTCTGTCGTCAGTTCATCTTCATGTCCCATTATGAGCTCTTCTATGTCATCCTCGTTCACCTCCAATTCCAGATCTCTAGCAGTTGTCAAAATTTCATCCATAATTTCAGGGGTGTATCCCTGATCACCTCCGAGTATGTGTGTTCGTTGTCTAAACACAAAAATCTTTCTTGAAAGTGTTCGTTATCCGAACACAAAAATCTTTCGTGAAAGTGTTCGTTAACCGATCACCCACTGTATTAGAAATAACTTTTATTGGTTTTTCCCGCAGTAACCCTATTAATTTCGGAAGATTTTAATTGATTTCTGTAAAAATTTAACTATTTTCAGTGTAATTTTTCTATTGTTTGCATCTTCTGCTTAATTCAGTGCTATTTTCGAATTTGGATGTTTCTTAAATGAGTGAGTGCTAGAATATTTTTTTCTTAAAATAATAAGTGTTGTGCTTTTAATTATCGCTATAAATCGTTTATTTTACGTTTTAAAAATGTTTTTTTTATGTTCTTTGTTCGATGAAATTCGTTGAAGGAACTTGCAGTGCAAGTTTAATATATTGTAAGCTTTCACTACTTTGTAAATGATATTCTTAATTTTAACGTACATTATGTAATTATTTTATTCATAATGTAATACAAAAATGCAATTATTACTATGTGTAATAATCATATAATATTCGTTATTTATAATTGTTTCTTTTAACATTTATCTATAAATGTTATTACATATTTTGTTATTTATTTAAAATTATTATTGTTATTTATTTATAATTATTATTGTTATTTATTTATAACTGTTATGTTATTTACTTATAACTATTGTAGTTGTTTATTTATAACTATACTTATGTTATTTACTTATAATTATGTAATATGAGTAATCTTATGCATTATTTTTATTTTTTTACAATCGACGATTTTCTTTTTTATAATTACTATTAAATTATATTTTATGATTATTATTTCTAATAACTGTTATTAAATCGTATTTTATGAATATTATATATAATTACGATAAAATAATATTATAAGATTATTATATGCTGCTTATAATACCATTATTAGTACATGTTACTTTTTATTACATAATATTGACATTCATTATTTATTGATTGATCTAGGTTTTTCTCAATCTCTTCCTATATCCTTTAATTGAAATACATTTCAATGTATTTCAAAACAATTCTTTAAAATTATTGTATCACTAGCTGGTATACCCGTTCATCGCACGGGTGAACTGAAAAATTAAACAACACAGATTGAGGGATAAAGAAGTTTTTAATGAGTTAATTTTACGTGAATTGCAAATTAAACAAAAAAAGCTTTTTGCATATCTCAGCTGAACAAAAAAAGAAAGAAAAAAAACTCCTTAGTTAAATTTTAAGTATAAAGATCTAATAGCTGATAAAAAGGATTTTTTTATTTATAATTCCCCGTAACACTCTTGAGGGTCGATTTTTGAAAATACCTCCCTAAGCTGATCTCTGCTCAGCAAAAGTAACACATTGTTAAAAGTTTTGCGTAATGAACGCTTAAAGTAGTGTAAATAATTTATATCTGAAAGTGTAATACATTAATATTACTTTCTATTGTATTTATTTTATTTTAAAATTTAACATTCGCAAGCAACGCCGTTTCTTAAATTATAATGGCTATAATGGCGATTCAATGAAAAACACAGCGAAATGATAACGATAGAGTCAAGTTCACAAATGTCTAGCTACTTTCATAGCTCGAGCTTTATTAGAGCTTTGTAAGACCCGCCGTGTAGGGGTGGAATGCACGTTAATGCTTTATCTACCGCATTATGATTTACTGCAGTTTTTTTCACGCAATTCTTTTTTTGGATCACTACATTGAAAATTAAGGGATATACATAAACAAAATACTCCACTTTGGAAAATTTAATACGTTAGAGATAATAAATTAATTAAAGATGTTCCACTCTAAAATTAATTATGTACACCGTTCACTTAAAATAAATAGTCAAATCGTTTTCTAAGTCTTCATTAACATACAAAAACATAAGAGACTTAAATTTTGACATAAACTATTTTTTCGGGACAAAAATAATAATCTTTGCAATCCGCTGAAAACGCTTTCTGCTGCAAAACTATTGGCTTTCCCCGCTAAAATACTCATCATAGAACCCGTGCTGCCATATATCTTGGAAAAGTGGATTTCAAAGAATATTCCTGCTAAGTATTGGTAGAGTATTCCTTCTAAGTTGGTGTTGTGTGGTAGTTAGGAGAAGGGGGTGCCTGCTCAGGTTGTCGTCCACGTCTCTTGACCATGGTTCAAAACAACGTGGGCCGTTGCCAAAAGCCCTCGTATAGCTGAAGAGTGCGACGTTAAAATTCACTCACTCCAAAAAGTACAGTACAGTAGTTATAATTATTTTTATAATTAGAAATGCAATATCCGCCTATTCAATTAAAATTATGGCGTTATAATTAACTACTAATCGCAAACAAACTATGCAAATATGTCCAAATGATGTAGTGTGAAAGACAAAGTTTATCTACTGTAAGTAAAAGAAGCAGTAAATATATTTATTTTGGAAAAAGATCAATTTCTTACTACCAAATGTGCATAATAAAATCATTAACAAAACATTTAAATAAAGAGAGATTTGTAACAACCTCTCCCTTCAAAACTTAGTTTTATTCTGAAATTAAAAAAATTCAGGGATTATGCTGATCACAGGAATTATTTAGAGGCGAGCGCTTTGCGTAGCCAAAACAAAAAGAGGGTTCTTTCACAAACAAATGATAGATATATGCTGACGTGGGCTTTTTTGAAGCGTACGCCAGAATTGCTTACAGATGGCCGAATTTTTTCCTGCTTTACTTGACAAATATCGTTATATTCTGGACACTTCTCACACTTCAAATTATAGCCTATGTGTTATTCTGATGTAATAGCTATATTAGTGTAAAGTTTCATTACAATCCATGCAGTTGTTTTTGCGTGAAAGTCTCCCAAACTTTCGCATTTATGTTATATATCTCGATTAAATTACTCTTAGGCCCAGCAGCAAGAACCCCGATATCAAACTAGTTCCGAGTATAAAATGCTTTAATGAAAATATTAATTAGGGTTTCGTCTTTTCACACGACTTTCAAGTTAACTTGAGAAATGAATGTAGGAATGGAACTAAACCGATATCCTTTTATCCGAGCAGTGTCGCCATCTGATGGATTAAAAGTTGAACATTTTTGAAAAATTAGCTTTCTAAGTATAAATTCATCTGTATTTACTGTGTAAGAATCGTACTTTTGAAATGTGATCTAATTTTTCCTTACGGAAATAATAAAATTTCACAGTTTAGTATATTTAATAAAGTCTCCTAAATTACGTTGCGCATAATTCTGATTTTTCTTTCTGTCGGAACAGTGGAACTGTTGTACTCATAGTTTCATTAATTATTACTAGGAGACTGAATATTAACATCACATTATTCAGCAGCTTTTGGCGACAGACCAGGACACTTTCAACCACAGTTAATTTACGAGAACGAGGGGAAGGTTTGAGCCTCGATATATTTAACGTGCATCGGACGCCTCTGCACGGCGGGTCTTCAGCAGTACCAACAGGGGCGGCCCTAGGGCCGGACAAACCGGACCCCTGTCTGGGGCGGCAAATTCTAAAGGCGGCATTTGGATTGAATTTGAAAAATATATATTTTATGTTACAAAACATTTGATATATTTTCTGAAATAATATTGAGTGTGAATTTGGTATTTCTTTTATTGTATCTTACTTCCTTATTTTATGTTCTGCATGTTTAATGTCAGTGGACAATTCTGTTATGTTTATTAGTTTCAGAATGTTCTTCAGAACATTTCCATTCGAACAGTTCAAACAGTTCTTCTTTATAACATCATTTTATTAAGCATGAGATGACAACGTCATCTCACAACAGCAACAACACAAGCAATCATATACAGTTACAATACACAGTTAACACAAGTACACAGTTACAGTTCTTTCATCCATACGACGTCTAGCGTTAACTATCCAAAAGGGGACAGGGGCAATTAGAGATTTTTGTAGATATAGAGTCAAAGGAGATGTTTTATTTTAGTCTTGAGTGTGGTTACTATAAGGTAAAATAAGCGTTTGAGATCCCCACCATCAATAGACTTCTTTTAGAAGAAATTAGCATGCTGAAATGAGCGATTCCTTCTCTTTCATTTTAATCGTTTGAATTAATAATAGGTAATTGTGCCCTTAGTTTTGAATTATTTTGTATATTTGACTTAAATATATATATTTATAAAATTGTTATGTTGCCTTTTTGTTCGCTAGAATTATACAAGTTTTACAGGTGTGTATTGATGTGAACACTTTATCTTTTTTAATTGTAACTTTTTGCTTTCGAGAGAGGTGCGGCATTTTCCATTCTTGTCCGGGGTGGCAAAGCTGCTGGAGCCGGCCCTGGTACCAGGCTCGAACTCATGACGAGTCAGTTACGCTGACCACGGCCACAATTGTTTTCGGGAAACTTAATGATATTTTTGAATCAGTGAAGAAAACCATTATAAAAAGTTTTTGTTTCGAAACTGAAAATATACCTCATGCAGCAGGATGTAAAGGACACAGCATTTTCTTCTTTGTATATAGGCAGAAAATAGAACTCTTTCGAGTCCGGAATCCAAGAGAGAGAGATTTTTTCAAACATCTATGAATCAGTATTTTAAAAATTCCAGTCAACAGGTGCGTAATAATTCACTCTTAGTTTTGGGGGCTGTTGAATAAAAAACGTGTAATGTGCGTGTTACGTCATCAGCGCACTGTAGCGCCATCTGTAAAAAAAATTTGTAAAGGTAGACATTGTCTAGCTGTACCCCAACAAAAGAGGGTGCACGAATAAAGTAGGCTTAGCGTTGCGAAAAAGACCGATTTTTTATTCTTTAACCAGTTTTACAGTCCACACAAATATTGACGAAACATTGGTCCTACGAAGCCACAGAAAATGGATAAAAAATCGAAAAATAAAAATAACTCCAACGTAACTACTGAAGAGAAATTGAATCGTTTAAAAGATTCAATCAAAGGAACTTTAACTAGGTTAGAGGCTTTTACCTCGGAGAAGACAGTGTCAAAGGATACTAGTGTCACTGAAATCGAAATTAAACTAAAAAAAAATTGAGCAATTACAGATAAATCTAGATAAAATAGCTGAGGATTATTGTGAAATAGAAATTTTCGAAAGCTTGAAATCATTCAGCTGGACATTGAAGATATAAATCAACGAATCGAGACAACAGAGGTAGGTCTCAAACTTTTAATGTATTCTTTGAAAAATTCTGAAAATGTAAACATTAATTTAAATGACAATGGTAAAAATAGTATCCGCTTACCTCAAATTCCATTACCAGAATTTTCTGGTGTAATAGCAGAATTTTCTAATTTTAAAAATCAATTTATTAATTTAATAAGTAATAATGAGCAATTGAATGATTCGCAAAACTATACTATCTTCGAGCATCTCTAAAAGGAGAAGCAAAAGCTATTGGAGTCGCCTAGCGATAGTTTCGATTCTCTCTTTAAAGCATTAGAAGATCGTTACGAAAACAAACGGCAGTTGATAGATTCACATGTCCTTGAGATAATTAATTATGAAAAATTTATAGCGAATCAGCCAAAGAACTGCGCGCTTTAATGGATTGTATCAATAGAAACATTAGAGCACTTAAAGTTTTGAAATATGAGCAGAATGATCTATCAGATATAATTTTAATAAATATAATTCTTCAAAAAATTGACAAAGAATCTAGAAAACAATTCGAACTTTCATTGAAAACAGCAGAAGTTCCAACATTTGATTCTATTATGAAATTTTTAGAAAAGAGAAGTGCTGTTTAGAAAACATTACTCGCATTCCTAGTACTAAAAATGATCCATAAAAATACTGCAATGTCAACTAAAGCCAAATCGCTGGTAGTTAATAGTAAAAAAATAACTGTTAAACCTTGTATTCTCTGTCGAAATTCTCATCCTCTTTATAAATGTATTGCATTTCAAAATATGTCTGTGGAGTGCAGAAAGAAATTTGTTACCAATAACAAACTTTGTATAAATTGCCTCAGACTTCATTATGGTGCCTGCATGTCTAAATATAAATGCACAGTTAGTGGTTGCAAAGGATTACATAATTCATTGCTTCACGATTCTGCTGATTGATTGATTGATTGAATATTAACGTCGCACTGTTCAGCTACACGAGGGCTTTTGGCGACGGACCACGTAATTTTGAACCATGGTCAAGTGACGTGGACGACACCTGAGCTGGCACCCCCTCTCCTAACTACCACACCACACCAACGGGAGGACGTTTCAGCTCTCGACAGATTTAACGTGCATCGCTGCCCTACACGGCGGGTCTTTAGTGGTACTGGGCTCGAACCCGTGACAAAGCAAGCCACAGTCCGATACCTATACCACTCGGCTACCGCGGCCACACACGATTCTGCTGAACTTTGCTCTGCAGTTAAAAATCACACTGTAGGGGAGACATCATGATATGGGATTGAGGACTGTTTATCAGTCCAGGTACCCAAAAATAGACTGTCATCCAAAGGGAGATAGAGAGCAATTCGAATCCTACTCGGTTTGAAGGTCAGCCAGAAGTTGCGGTTTTGACTTATGGAAATAAATGTGTTTTATTCAATACATTCATGATTTTCGTTAAAAGTGCTGATGGATATAGAATTAAGTTAAGAGGATTATTAGATAATGCGTCTACGATATGCGTTATGAGAGAAGACATAGCAAGGAAGTTGGGATTTAAATTTAAGTCTGCAAACCAATCTATAACAGACATTAACGGAATTACGCAATCATCGAAATATTCAGCTAATATTGAAGTTTCAAATCGGGATTATACTTTTGCACGCAATGTACAATTTTCACTTTTACCTAAAATTATCGATGCGATTCCTGTATCGAAATTAAATGTATTGGATTTAAATATTCCAGCTTCAATTGAGCTGGCTGATTCTAATTTCCATATGCCAGGTCAAATAGATATATTGATAGGAAGTGAACTATTTTTTGAAATTTTAAATCCAGAACAACATTATTTGCAGGAGGGAAATGTAATTTTACAAAATACAAAATTTGGCTACTTAGTCACAGGTACCCTTCCTCAGTCACAACAACAAGCCAATTGTTGTTTAATAAGTGAACCAAGCTTAGATATAACAGTAAAGGAATTCTTTGAACAGGAATCACTTCCAGATGATTCTAAGGAAATAACAAAATGTGAAGAGGAAATTTATTGTGAGGAACATTTTGTTAGTACCTATAAAAGAGATAAAACGGGAAGATTTATAGTTCGGTTACCCATAAAGGAAAATGCAGAAACATTATTAGGATATTCCAAAGAGAATGCGATCAAACGACTAAATGGTATTTGGGAAAAATTAAACAAAAACAATACAATGGGAACTTTGTATAAAGAATTTATGAATGAATATGAACTTTTAGGCCATATGGAGGAGATTAAAAATGAAACATTAGATAAGATTAACTATTACATTCCTCATCATTCCGTATACAAACCAGAGAAGACATCCACTCCATTGAGAGTTGTCTTCGATGCAAGTGCAAAAACAACAAGTGGTTTTTCTCTAAACTCCATTTTACTAAACGGAGGAATTATTCAACAAGATCTCTTTTCCATAGTCAGTAGATTTAGAAAACACGAGTACGCGTTTAGTGCAGATATTAAAAAAATGTACAGGCAGATACTTGTTGATCCTAATCAAAGGGATTTACAACGAATTATGTGGAAGACTAGTGCAGATGCTCCAATCAAGACTTACAAGCTAGCTACCGTAACTTATGGGACAGTTTCTGCACCATTTTTAGCTACCAGGACCTTAAGGGCCTTAGCAGATGAAGAAAAAGCGGAATTTCCTGACGCAGCAGATGTGATTTGTAATGATAGTTATATGGATGATATTCTTTTCTGGAGAGTCTACATTAGAGGGTGCAAAAAAACTCCAAAACCAGATTATCTCAACTATTACAGAGAGGGGGTTTTGAGCTACACAAATGGGTGTCAAATAGCCCAGAACTGTTGATAGATTTATCTGCATCTTCCTATGTGTTTGATAAGGAATTTCAAGATGCTCCAGTGAAAACATTAGGTATGCTATGGGATCCAAAGGTGGATTGTCTCACATACAAAGTAAAGATTAGTGACAAAGTCAACTTCTCAAAAAGAGACGTGCTTTCAGAAATTGCAAGGCTCTATGACCCTTTGGGCCTGATAGGACCCATTGTTACGAAGGCTAAGATATTCATCCAAGAACTTTGGAAAATAAAATTAGATTGGAGTGAACAGCTACCACCAGATGCAATGGAAGAGTGGATGAACTTCTACCAAAAATTAGCGAAAGTAAATAACTTCAAAATCCCAAGGTGCATTCTACTTCCTGCAACAATACGGATTGAAATACATGACTTTTCCGATGCATCAGAACGTGCCTATGCTGCTGTTGTCTACATAAAATGTTTCAACGAATCTGGACAATCTCAAACTAGATTATTATGCAGCAAGTCCAGAGTGGCTCCCTTGAAAACACTCACCATACCGAGGTTAGAACTGTCTGCAGCTTTACTACTATCGAGATTAGTCAAAAAGGTTGTGTCAATTCTACAATTATCTATTCATAAAATTTGGATGTGGACGGACTCAACGATTGCTTTAGCGTGGATAAAGACTGAACCTCATAAACTCAAAACATTTGTCAGCAACAGGGTGGCGGAGATCCAAGCACTTTCAAAGGACTATCATTGGAAACATGTTAACTCCAAGAACAATCCTGCCGACTTAATTTCTAGAGGCTGCAATGTGGATGAACTTTTAAAGAACGAAATGTGGTTCTCGGGTCCAGATTTACAAACTGATGTGAATACGAGGACAATCAACTTTTTCCTGATCCTTCCTACAGAGATGAACTAAAATGTGCTGTGACTCTTTCAATGACTGAGTGTTCTTCAAATTTTTATGATGAACTCTTTAATGTTACAAATAATTTCATAAAATTAATTAGAATTTTTAGCTTTATTTTTAGGTTCATTAATAACATCAAAGCTAAGGAGTCTTGTAATAAGGAGAAATATCTAACTGCAGATGAAGTAAAGAGGAGTACGGAATTTTTAGCTAAAATAGCACAATTAAGTGAGTTTAAAGCAGAAATCGATGCCTTGAAAAAAGGTAAAGGTGTTTCAAAAACAAGTAAGTTAAAGGCTTTAGATCCTTTCTTAGATGAGAATTCTTTACTCAGAGTTGGTGGAAGGCTTTGTATAATGCTGATTTACCATTTGAAGCAAAACATCAAATAATTATACCTAGTAAACATAAATTTACTAAATTACTTTTTGAGCATATGCATAAGAAGTTTTTTCATATTGGTGCTCAGGGTTTAGTACATCAAATTAGAATGAAGTTTAGGCCCATTAATGGCAAGGGTATTGCACGAAAAACAGTTCATGATTGCATTGCATGCTTTAGACAGAAGCCTACTGGGGTAGATCAATTAATGGGAAATCTACCATCAGAGAGAGTAACTCCAAGTGCGCCATTTTTAAACTCGGGTGGATTTTTGCGGACCTTTTCAAATAAAATTTAAAAATCAGAGAAAGGGGATATTTTCAAAAGTTTATGTTGCGATTTTTGTATGCTTGGCTACAAAGGCTATTCATTTAGAGGCAGTGACTGATTTAACAACTGAGGCATTTATTGCAGCTTTGAAGAGGCTATGTGCCCGTAGAGGCCGCATTTCTACATTAATGTCCGATAACGCAACTAATTTTAAAGGCGCAGCTGCAGAATTAAATCGTTTCATAAAATTAATTTGTAACAAAAACGAGACATTAGCAAATTATTTTGCTTCAGAAGCTATCCAGTGGAAATTTATCCGACGTCGTTCTCCTAATTTCTTGGGTTTGTGGGAGGCAGGGGTAAAATCATTCAAACACCATCTCTATAGAACTTTAGTTAATAGTAAAATAACTTTCGAAGAATTCGAGACAATAATAATTCAAATTGAAGGTATACTTAATTCACGTCCATTAGTACCATTGTCAGATAATATCAATGAATATGAAGTTTTAACTCCTGAACACTTTATAATTGGTCGACCTATCAGTGCAATACCTGAGCCCGCAATTTTAGATATTTCAGATAATAGACTATCTAGGTGGCAGTATACAACAAAGTGTGTACAAACTATTTGGAAACGCTGGAAAAATGATTATCTTAATCATTTACAGCAGAGAAACAAGTGGCAGTTCGAGAAAAATAATGTTGCCGTAGGGTGTTTAGTGCTTTTAAAGGAAAATGATTTGCCTCCCTGCAAATGGACAATGGCAAGAATCTTGGAGGTTATTTATGGAACTGACGGTAAGGTCAGAGTCGTTAAACTAAAAACTGCCACGGGGGTTCTCACACGTTCTATCTCAAAATATGTATCTTACCAATAGAAAATAATAATATAAATTAAATTGTAATGTGAAGTATATTATATTCTTAGAATATTGTATTTTTCTATTTTTGAATATTGTATTATTTTTCTTCTTATTTTAGAATGTTGTGTTTATTTGTATTTAATTCATTTAGGCATTTGTAAACTGTATATAGCAAATTGCATTTTTTAAATATATTTTTTGAAATATTGTATATTTCAACGCCGGGCGGAATGTTATGTCATCAGCGCACTGTAGCGCCATCTGTAAAAAAAATTTGTAAAGGTAGACATTGTCTAGCTGTACCCCAACAAAAGCGGGTACACGAATAAAGTAGGCTTAGTGTTGCGAAAAAGACCGATTTTTTATTCTTTAACCAGTTTTACAGTCCACACAAATATTGACGAAACAGTGCGGATGTTTTGGGGTTGTTGCGACGACGAGCCTTTAGGGATCCATTTTTGGAGGAAGTGTCCAATGTGCTGTCAAATAAATTGGATTCGTGAGAAAATAATAAAATTAAAACTCTTTATTTAGTTCGAAAAAATACCTTTTGCACTGTATAATTGTAAATGCTTCAGTTACACATGTAATTCAAATTATAAAGTAACATTACTCTTAATGTGTGACTTCTAATGTTGCAGATTGGATGACAAATTACTTATATCAGGTTTATAAGATGTTACTTTTAGCAAAATTCATGTGCTGAATTGGAGTCATCTGCCAAACGGTTTCTGAGCCATTCATTAGTTCACTTTTTCGACGAGAGGATTTGTGTTTCGTTTCAAAGTGGCGTTTTACTGACGATGATGTGCATATCACTGGCCTAGAACATAAAACACACACCATTGGGTCGCCTTTAATAAAAATGCCATATTTCTAGATTCAACAAGTTTGAAATTCTCTACACGTACTATCTTCTTTTGCTGAACTAGCCATATTAAATAACAATTAAAAAGCATAAATATAACAAAAACAAACTTTAAAATACAGTTGTGTCGACGAAATTAACTATGCTATGCGTAGACAAGCTTTGCATTCTAAGCCCACGACGTAACTAAGGTAGGGCAATACCAAACCAGTGTGCTTCCCGCCACCCCGTGACCGATTACTCGAGTTTGTTCGTAATACTTCATGGGGATTTTTGTTATTTTGATATAAAATGCAAACCATTTGGATCGCTGACGTGCCCAAAATATTGAGTCGCGTGCCATGGATGGCACGCGTGCCACTGATTCGCCATCCCTGTTATAGAATTTTCAAAAAGGTAAGTGTAAAAAGTTTGTATTTTGTTTGGACCCCGATATAACGAATAACCCCGATTTAACAAACAAAATGTCCGCTCTCGATGAATTCGTTAAAGCGGGGTTCGACTGTAATTACATTTAATTCAATACAGTGATGAATGCATTGTGAAATAACAAATTACGCCTAAGAAAATACTTTGGACATTTAGAGCGTAAATTTTCTAAACTGTGAATGCTATTAGACCAGCTACATTCAACTTGCGGGCCGCATGTTGCCCATCGGACCTTTCTGAGTGACCCAGTCATAGCCCATTGTACTAACAAATCTATAAATCCTATACGATTTGTTACATTATATATATTGATAAACATATGAAATTGTTAAGAATAAACATATGAATTGATAAAGAAATAGTTGGTGTTTCTTAAATGCTTCCAATGTACTCTTTGATAAATTTATTTATTTTCTCAGATATTCTTTTTAGTAAAATTAAAAAGTATTTGAATAACTTTGAAACAAAAATGCACAAGCAAGTCTGAACTAATTTTAAGCAAATAATAGTGATTTCAGTCTGGAATTAAGTAAAAACTCTTTGCTATATATATATCCTCCTGCACTTGTTATACTAATGTCTGAAATAAAAATAAGTAAAGCTTTGTCAAAAGGGGGCGAATCAAATTATCAAAGCACATGGAAGCTTTGTTTTTATGACAGTAACAAAAGGCTTGGGATCATTGATGCAAGGAAATTGAAATTATAATAAAAAATGCATAATTCTTTTTTAAAATCAGTGGAACAATAGCTCATGAGGGCCAAAACCCACTGGGCCCAACTTACTTTTCGTTACCTTGGTTGTTGAGGTACATGAGCAAGTGTTCTGGTGAGATGTCCAGTCTGACACGAAAAATGCAGTGTTCAGTGCCCAAACAAGCTTGATAGTCATTTATCGACCAAATACAGGAATGAAAGTCTAAGTTGACCTTACCCAGCCCGGGATTTGAACCCGGAAGCGGGGTATGCTACCACTCAGCCACTGGGTTTCATAAGAGTTTAATAAAGTTTTAAATATAAAATTTTTAAAAAAATGAGTTTTAATATTTTGATCAATTTTCCACGTTTTAAATGTCCTTGACCTTATAATTTCCTCCACCTCAATAAACCGAATGTTGCGGCCTACGAAAAATAGTTGCTATATGCATGTGGACCGGCGGAAAAATACACTGCTCAAAACAATTAAAGGATATTGCAAATTTTATATAAAATAAAGATATAACCAAAATTTTTTTTACCGAAAATGGAAGAAGAGAATCACAAATGCAAATTTTTCTGATTTTCAAACTGTGGAGTATGCTAATTTTGAGTTCGACGTCAAAAACGTCGCTTCAGCGGCTGCGAATGAAATTTGACTTTCAACTGAAATGAAGACAAGGATGATCGGCATTCAGTGACTGCTTTGTTTCGATGAGTACGATGTCTCAGCGAGAAGTCATTTAACTGATTCAGAAGCTTGGAGAGTTGTTGGCAGGTTAGAAGGGGGCCAAACTCAAACCGAAGTAGCGCAAGCCATTGGAGTTTCACAAAGTATGATTTCCAGGATCTGGAACCGTTTTTGGAGACTGGAAGTGCAGGCCGAAGACCAGGACAAGGTTGTAGATGGGCAACAACGCCCAATGAAGATCGTTATTTAGTGTTAACGGCTCGGAGACACCGAAATATGAACGCTATTCTTCTCCAACAACACCTTCGCTCGGCTACTGGCACCACGGTTTCAACTCAGAGTGTCCGGAACCGGTTCCATGGTGTAGGTCTGTATACTCGCCGACCGATGGATGTGTTAAACTAACATCAAGGCATCCTCGCGACCGCAGGGAGTGGGCTACAGAACATGTGAACTGGAGGAGAAATAAATGGAGCAATGTTCTTTTTTCTGACGAGTCCCGTTTTTCTGTTCATCCGGATAATAGGCGTATTTTCATCTGGAGGGACCGTGGCAGTAGGAATAATCTTGCGTTCGTGCCCGAAAGTGTCAGATTTGGCGGTGGTGGAGTGTTGGTGTATGGTGGCATCTCCATTGACGGGCGCACCGACCTCTACATCATTCGAGATGGACCTCTAACAGCTCGCCGATATAGGGATGAGATCCTCAGACCTATTGTAGTCCCTTACGCTGTAGCAATCGGAGATGACCTCATTTTAATGGACGATAACTGCAGGCCACCTCATGCCAACCTGGTGGAGGATTTCCTTTTCGAGGAAGGAATCGTACGAATGGAATGGCCAGCGTGTTTTCCGGACATGAATCCAATAGAGCACGTTTAGGACGCTCTAAGAAGACGAGTTGCTGGCCGCCAACCACCCCCACAAACTCTCCAAGAACTGGAAAGAGCTCTTCTGGAAGAGTGGGACAGAATCCCCCAACTCGTGATTAATAGCCACATTGACTCCATGCCTCAGAGGTGCTCAACGTTGCTGGACGTCCGTGGAAACCATACCCCCTACTGAAAATGATGTCCTTTGAAGAAAACACCTTTTCTCTTATTCTTTTTTTCTCATATGCACAAATTGTGTTTTTTTCCTTTTGTACACAAATGCGCAATAAAATGCATTTTTTTCTGCCAAACATGTGTAATTTATTCTCATATAACCTACTACGTCTGTCGACCATGTATCAATCAGTCGACCATGTATAAAAAGTTTCCCAGCCACAAGATCCACCTAAAACCGCAATATCCTTTAATTATTTTGAGCAGTATAGTTTGAGTATTCCTGCTTTAGACAGTGCGAAAAAACGTTATAACTTCTAATGCTTATTATTTAGATAATGATGCACAGGCGCATGGAGTTGGGACATTAAGACAAGAAATATGGGAAACAATGAGACTTTAGTACTTTTTCGTTTCACCGGCTTAAACGATAAAGTAGCCAAAAATGAACCAACCGCACCAAACGGAATATTCCCCCTGGTAACCTTTTACCAACACATTTATAAAACAAGATTGGGATCTTTTGTTATCAGTAACGTCTTTTTCATAAAATTTCATAGAAGGATAAAAAGCCAATGAAAAGTAATATTTATTATTATTTTTTATGTGTTTATTGTATGTTTTCGCCAATAACGCCAACTTGGCGAGATTTGCGCCGGCGAAACGGAAAAGAACCGATTTGCTTTTTTATTTTAGGAAAAGAAAAAAACAACAACATGGAATGAGGTTTAGGAGTGTGCGTATGTTATTAATGTCGCAGGGAAATGATTAAATTAGGGATGTCATCAAATCCCTAAAGGAGATAATCAATTCACGCAAGAAGTTAAAATATGAACTCTGTGAGGTGATTTCCCTAAGGAAAGTAAGTAATTTGATCCGATCCCTAACCTGTTTCAGTGAAATGATGAAATAATATTGCCAAGAGTTTAAAAGTGTTTATTTAGCAAATATGGTGCATTATAAAAGTAGAGTAATTAATACAACAACAATCATTGAATTATAAATTATTTATTCGAAAGTAACTAACAAAATAATAAGATAATAAAGCTGGTATTTTTTTTTAAAAAAAAGGGTATTTGTAGTAGAATTTCAAACATTTTTTAAAAAAATTATACATTAATGTAGTATTTCAGAAATATTCTGCTTTATTTGTAACACCTTTTTTTTAAGTTATTATTTCCCTTTTTAAAATAGCTTTTTTACATTATCCAAAAGCTTAATTTTTTTTATCTATAAAGAGGACGTGGGTGAATTCCCTAATTTGTTTGCTTACATTTTTCAATAAATGTTTTATCCAGTTTCTAACTTTCAGGCATACAAAAGTGATATATCAATCGATAGATAATAATGCAAAGAATTTAACTAAATAAAACTAAAAAAGGACGTCACGTCAGAAGCCCTGGCACGGATGAGGAGAGAGGGAAGGTAACAATCGAAAACAGAGTTCTACAAATGCTGACTTGTTCATTGCACTGCAACAGTTCGGGGATTTGATCCCATCCCATCAGGGAAATGACACCAAAGAGACTTTATGTTAACATCTTCCAGGAATCTCTCTTAGGGATGGGATGAAAGCCCTCATTTCATCATTTTCCTGCGACATTAACATTGGAACGCATTAATTACACAAGTCTGCAAAAAAAACTTTTTTAAAAATTGTTTTGATTTTATTAACTGATCTTTATTTAATTATTTTCGCTGATTTAAAAAATGGCATGGAGTTTTTTCTATCCTACTTGCCTACAAAATAAAGGTAAAATATTTGAAAAAAGTACAAAAAACGAAAATTTTGGATTTGTTTTTATTATTTTAACATAAACTAAAATAAAGAAAAGCAAAGATAAATAGCTTAAATAAGAATAATAGTGATACACTTGTGTTGAAAATGCTTTTATAAGTCTTTGTAAAAACGTTTTCTTTTCCCATCGAAGCTTCTTTTAGTACTTTTTCGGCTGTGTTCTTGTGAATTTTCTCGTTTTAACATCCAACAGTAGTCTGCCATCATGTTGACATTCCAACGACCTTGGTATCTGCGCTCCATTTCTTTTATATCCTGATGGAAACGTTCTCCTTGTGCCTCACTTACAGCCCCAAGATTTTCTGGAAAGTAGTCCAGATGCGAGTGGAGGAAATGGACTTTGGCACTCATGTTGCAGCCCAATATTTTGTAGTTTTGTAACAATTCAGCAACCAAAGCTTTGTGGTTTGGATCTTTTTTGTTTCCAAGAAAGCCTGTTACAACAGATTTAAATGAATTTTAGGCATTTTTTTCTTTTATTTCCATTTTAGTGACAAAAGTTTCATCTTTTAAAAGTTTTCTTATGTCAGGCTCAACAAAGATGCCCTCTTTCAGCTTAGCATCGGATAGACCAGGAAACTGTTTACAAAGATACTTGAAACACTCTCCTTCTTTGTCTAATGCTTTCACAAACTGTTTCATTAGCCCCAATTTTATATGAAGTGGTGGAAACCAGATCTTAGGATCTACTAAACTTTGTCTTTAAGAGGACTTAGTACCCCTTGAGCAAATTTCTTTATTTACGTATTTAAAAATTATATTTTAGCATTTTATACAATGTTTCTATTCAAGAAAATGATACCAGTTGAAAATTTTTATATATTATTCACACAATTTTAAGAATTTAAATTTTTTGAAGAAAATTGGGAAAATTTTAAAATCTTACTCCTTTTGTAAAAATTAATTTTTTGACCTGAATTTTTTTATAATATTCTTATGGATGTTCTAAACAACTTTAGGGATCGATTTTAGAATAACTTTATTCCTTTTTGAGAAAAAAAATAAAATGTTGATATACAGGCTAAAAATCAATGAAAAAGCCAACATGTCTTACATTTTATTTTTTAAAAAAAGTATTCAGTTTATAGCAAAACGGATCCCTAATTTTGTTACATGCTTTATTTTTAACCCACAGGAAAAAAGGAAAGTGATTGGTAAATAATTGTCGAAGGAGTAGCATTTTGAATGCACTAAGGTTTCGAAAAACACAAACTGAGAAAAACCACTTTAAAGTTTATAATTTTGAAAAAATAATTATTATATGCTTAATTAAACTTAAAATACCACTTTAAGATATTAGTTGTACATTTTTCTTTAAAATAATTGCATTTTCATATTTTTTCAACCCACACATTTTTACAAATGATCAATTAGTTTTCTCTAAAAGAGAAAACTAATTTCACAAGAAAATTCAAGAAAAACGTTAAAATTTTTTTTTTTCGGTCACAACAGAAAGTTTATAGTTTTTTTCTTCACATATATTGAAGTATTACATTTGTATGAAAAACATATCAGCAATAAGATCTGAAATTATGAAATTATTAATATAAAATGCTTTAATTTAAAAATTTTACATGCACACATTTCACAAAGAAAAAAAATGATTGTATGTATTGCCTCGGAAATATTCTGCTTTATATATTGCACATTCTTTTTTAATGTTATTATTTCTCTTTATAAATTAAGATTTTTTTTTGTTATCAAAACGCTTTTAGCTTTTTTTTTCCAAAAAGGGGGCGTGGCTTAATTGCCTAATTTGTTTTCAAATGAAGTTTTATTCAACTTCTAATTTTCCGACATGCACTAGTGATATATCAATCGAAAGATAATAATGCAAAGAATAAGATTAAATGAAAATAAAAAAAAACCGGTAGGTCTGTGATTTTTGGGGTACCAAGTCCCCTTCAACATTTTTAACTCCAGGAATAAGAGCCTTTCTGATTGGCCCCGTCTGCTTTACGTAGTGTTGTTTCCTGTCACGGCTATCCCATTCACAGAGGAAACATGGAAACTTTGAATAACCGCTTTGTTGACTAGTAACATAGAAATAACTTTCAATTCACCACAAATGGTCCATTTATGGTCAGAGTAGCTGAGTTTATTAAGAATAAACTCAAGATTTTCGTAGCATTCCTTCAAATGGACTGAGTGTCCAACAGGCACAGAAGCATATCGGTTACCATTGTGAAGAAGTACAGCTTTCAAACTCCTTTTTGACGAATCGATTAAAGTCTCCATTCCTCTGGTTCATACATAATTTTGAACATTTCCTAAATTGCAGGTACATTGTTGGAGAAAACTAGGTCCCCCTCTTGCGTAAAAAAAAGGGACAAATTCCTTTTCTCTACATCGGTACCACGAAAATGAAACACCGGAGTTTAACAAATGTCTTTCTTTAAGTCTAGACCCTAAAACTTCCGTTGTGTCCTTTGGGAGTCCCAGATCTCGTACTAAGTCGTTCAAATCTGATTGAGAGAAAAGTTCAGGGTCATGTGTACCTGGATCGTAGGTATCATCACTGTCGCTGCTAATATGTGATATTTGGTCTAAATCGTCTAAAATATTGTCAAGGGATGTGAAGGAATAAGCAAGTCAGGTCCATGAGGTACAGGGCGAATAGCCGAACGTATGATGGTTGGGTATGAAATGTCCTTCCTGTTTTTTAAATTGAAATCTTACACTGAACAAGAACAAAAATAACAGTCATCACTGTGATTTTTAGGCTCTCTCCAAATCATGGGTACTGCGAAATGAAATGACTTCTTCTTACCTTTAAACCATTGTCTCAGTTCTTCGACACACACAGAACACACTACATGGGGCGCCCAAGATTTATCTTGGTCCCCTAATGTATGCAAAATACACCTTCTGAACAAAATTAGAAATGTTCCTTTGTTGCTTCTTGACGGTATAAGACCCACAAATATAACAGAAACAGTTAGGAGAGTTAACACATCCTCTAGTAGCCATTTCTTTTAAATACCGTAGCACAAAACTGCTTGATGTTTACACCACAGTGGCTAGCTCCACACTGAGTCACTGACTGCAACCAAGGTCACGGCGTACGACGTCTAGCAGCCAGTAGGATTGGTATTCCGAGTTTAGATTCATTGTCATAGCAAATAAATAGAATAAAACTGTGTTTGTAAATAACATACATTGTTTAGTAACCTATTCACCATAAAAGATCCATAATTCAGACTAAATTCACCAATTATATAGGCTATAATATTGAAAAATCGTACGCATACTGGACCTGAAACCCCCTGAAAATAAGAAAATTTCAGATGAAATTTGTGACTTATCTAAGGGTGATGGAATTTTTTCACTATTTTTCCCGTAATCAGCACAAAAAATATAGTTAAACCCACTAGTTAAATATACAACAATTTTTTCATCGCAGACCTGTGTTATATTCATTTGAATGCAGCTCCTGTTTGTATAATTATACGTCTTTGCACACTGTTCTTTAAAGACTGTTCAGAAAACACGAAATAGATATTCGCTAATTTTTTAAATATTTTATTTAAAAGTTCTCTTTTTTTCGTTCTAAATTTTGTAAACTTATTAGTTAAAAACTCACAGAAAGTTTTCTTTTTGCTATTATTAAATATAATTCAGTATGTAGCCTGTGATTTTTGTAGGTCTTTAGAAGAACGCTTCTCACAGTATCAAATGTAGACGTATAGATAAAAGAAATGTTTATATGTTACAATATAAATGCAGTACAGATATAAGTGTAATATATACTGTGGCGTAACGTACACCCCCTCAACGGGGAGAAGGGAAGGGGCAGGATTTTAGGGAGCCCAAAGTTTGATTAACGCCAAGTACGGTTTGTGGCTCCAAACTTGACTTTCCAGGGAGGCCCTAATATTCTCCATTGCGCCACTGAGTACATAGTACATGGAAAGAAATTATAACTTAACTCAGTGGCGCGACATCCCATGAGGGACAGGACCTACTGTGCCCAACTCAGTATGCGCGACCTTGGGTCCTGAGGTGCATGAGCAGATATTCCGGTCAAGTGGTCAATTTGACGCGAAGCCTAACAAATATAAATTTCTCTCATTAAACTAGTATATATTTTTTTTACAAAATCATATAATTATACTTTAATTAAATTTAATTATATTAAAAAGAGATAAAAAAAATTTCAGTATTTTTTATTGCAATAAAATTTTTTTCCCCACTCAAGTTAAGGTTTCTTTTATCGAGATTGAGGTTATTCATCCTACATTCGAAAAAAACAACAACACAGTATTGCAAAATATTTGTCCAATAACTATTTTGTAATGTTTTATCGTACAAAATCATTTTAAATGTGTTATTTTTACTGTCAATTGTGAGTACTTTCTTAAATAAAAAGTAGACTTCATTTCAAAGCACAATATTTATTAAACAATAAAATTTACATAATCATCATACAGCTCACAAGCACTCATATATATATATATATCCATTGTCAGAGGCACACTTGTATGTACAGCACATTTACACACTAATATATATTCACACACGTATAATTTTTTCTTTCTAAACTTCTAAAATTATATCTTCTTATATACAACGAATTCCAGACTTTTAAAGTTTTCTCATGAAAGAATGTGGTATAATCAGTCTTATGAAATCACAAAAATGTTCAATATATTTTTTTTTCATTCGAACCATATCGTAATGGTAAAAACATGTTCTATCACTTGTTTCCTAATATATTGCTTTTTTTTTAATATTTTGAGATCAACGGCTTTGATTTCACATACAATATATTTAAGTATCCAAGCTTTTTTTAGTCTTTCTTTTTCACAGATATATTAGAGGTTCCATCATCAGTTATAACAAATATTTGACAATCTATTTATATTGTTTCTAAGTTATCCTCTGCAATATCTGAGTCGCAGCCGAGAGAAAAATTGCTTTTGATTTGAAAGATGCACTTTCGATTGTTTGTTACTTCTCTTGCACTGGTTCTTCAACTGCGACTATCACAGATTGGTGTCGATAGATGGCAGCACCAAGCAAATGCGAATGCAGTTCTGAAAAAAAAGGACAAACTTTTGTTAATTACATGTATAAGATATAGGTCATTATTTGGGTTTTCATTACAAAAAATAAATGATCATTACATTTATTTTTTTATTCTTCTTTACTGTAATGCTTTGAAAAATATTTCATAGTTTTATTATTTTTTATCTTTATTTCGTCGTTGAAAGATTAAATCTATATTTTTGAATGAACTCGAAGAGCACAAACGTTTCCTGCTCTCAATAAATTTTTTGTTACCAACAGATTTATTAAAAATAATATTCCGACATAAATATAAGTACATCTGGTTTTCATATAAATATTTGAGTATGTTTATTTAGATTTGAAAAAAATTGAAAAATACCCTATTTTGTAAGTTGACGTCAATAGATTAAAAATCATCTTAGCTTTTGAGTGTGGAGTGTGCAGAAATTGTTGTTCGGAAGATGCTTTTTAAATGGAATAATAAATGTGGAGAAACTGAAAGTAGCAAAATAAAAACTTGGTAGGGAAAGCATTTCCAAAAATAATCTTATTTCTTTGAGAAAAGGCAAAAACAGGCTTAAAATTTTCATTCGATTAATTTTTTTGGTACTTACATGTTATATCGTCGACCAATTTCGTCAAAATAGAAGACGTTGCCAAATGCCACGATATGCCACCAATAGTGGAAAACTGTCTCCGTGCATGTTTAAACAAAATAATAAAAACAATAACAGCCTTTGGAGACCTTTTTTTAAAAAAAAATTATTGTAGTTTGTTCAATTAAATTTTAAAAATAGTGTATTGCAAATTTCTCTAATTTTTTAATTTACTACTTGTTTTGTATATTCTCAATAATGGTACCAAAATAGAATAATTTCGCCAAAAAAAAAAATACAACACTATAATTTTACGTGATCCAAAACACTGTTATTGTATAGCAGCAAGAAACATTAATTTTTATTATATCTATTGGATTTTCTATTCTGTTATGCAAAATGGCAACACCAAAATTATTCTGTTATGTGCACACGTTCACTATGGATATGAAAACTTATTTTTGTTTTTCGAATAAAGTCGTGAGCACATTTCGGTGAGTTTTAAATTGAATTTTGAGATGACACTAGAGCATTGAACAGTGATGTGTGTGTGTGTGAACCAAATATAATTTTTCTTACAATAGTAAACTTCCAAAAATGGTTTCATTTCGTTTTGAACTAGAAATCCAACTTACTTGATAAAGAGTACCTTTACAACATCACAGCTTCTTTAGTCGATACTGCCACGTAGGAATAGCGTTGGTCCGACTGAAAAGAGAAAGAATATTTATTAATGAATGATGCAATTTTTTTTTCTACAACATTATGGTGAAAAATCTGATTTCATTAATCTTTAAAGTTCGATTTCAATTCCTAGTGTGTATAAATAAATCATTATTTGAAAATAAAAACAATATCTATTGTCTATAATAAATATAAATAATTTATGTCATTTTTCCATCGTAAGTTTATCTGTAAGAATTCAAGTGCACATTCATTAAGGGGAAAAAAACCTCTTAATAAATATCTAAATAATCTCTTACAATAATGTATTTTAAGTAATTTTTTTAAATTTTGAAGTTTAATATTCTAATAAAGAGCCTAAGAAAAATTTAAATACGTTTGCAGCACAAAAAAAAACCCACGATTAAAGTGTTTGATATGTTGGTAAACTATTTTTTGAGGATGTAAAGTAACAATACAGAAGTAAGCAAAGAAAAATTGAATGCACCTTTGAAATCAAGACAAAGCATGATTCAAACTTTCAATATTTTCGACCCAATCTTCAATCATTATTTTCATCGCTCCTCCCCTCCATATAATAACAATGTATTGAATTCAATACGACATTTTGACGCTCTAGCTACAGTACGACTCTTAACCCTTAAGAGGATACATAAACGTCTCGCTCGGCCAAAACGTTAATTGCCCCGGTAGTATATGTAAGTCTTTCCGAAGTGTACGATTGTTTCTGTACACTGCTGCGGCCGCAGTAGCATAGTAGTCAAGGTATCGGATCGTGGCTGGCATGTCATGAGTTCGAGTCCAGTACCACTAAACACCCGCCGTGTAGGGAAGCGATGCACGTTAAATCTGTGGAGAGCTCAAACGTCCTCCCGTTGGTGTGGCGAGGAGAGAGGCTACCAGCTCAGGTATCGTCACTTGACCATGGTTCAAAATGACGAGGTCCGTCGCCAAAAGTCATCGTGTAGCTGAACAGTGCGACATTAATATTCACTCATTCTGTGCACTGCTATGCATAAAATGATTCTTTGGAATGCAATAAAGGGACAGTGTTTGCGAAGGATTTACTTATTTCAGAGGATTCCTCCCCCTCCATCTATGGGGAAAAGGGAGGCGGCGGGGATCAGCGCACAGACAGGTTGCAATTTTATGTATGACAAAAGCCCACTTGCAGTTATTAAACGTGTTCTTTACTTAGTATTGTTAAATTAATTATACAATACATCGCAAGTGTAAATTGGTATTTTATTTTTTATTATGTCAGAATGTTTTTGCTTGTTTACTTTCAGTAACTTCATAATTTTTTAAATAATCTTTTGTTTTCGACTTTTCAATAGGCTCTCTCCCCCCCAGTTTGAGAAACGCTGCTGTACAGAATTGCGCAGCAGTAAACTACGTGAAATATGAAAAAAGTTGTTTTTTTTTATTCAATTCTAATCACATTTGACGTCGAATCTTTCGATTTTCGGGCGCATAATAGCAATTTATAGTGCATTATGAAAAATGAAACCGATAACACATGCTGCAAAATAGATTTTATTTAATATCTCGTCGTCATGGGGAGACAGGGTCCTTGTCTGCGTGCACCCTCTCTTGAAGGTAAACACGGGTCGTGGGACGATCGTTTTAAAAAGAGGCAGGTGTGCTCGCAATGACCTCGCTCCTCTATTCGACTCCCCCTCCACCTTCCCTCTTTGCCCGGGCTCTTTTCTGAATCTTCCCACACCACAGAAGGACCCTCTACCCAAAACAGTTGTCACGTGACCGTCTGAGATGTTGCTAGGGGCCCGGGATATTTTTTCACATTGACCCCGTACTCTTTATTATAAAAATATCTGAAGCTGGATAAATGGAATCAGTATTTGTATGCTGTGTGTATGCATGGAATGCTCCGAAAGTTGCAGATATAGTTATATATATATATAAATCATATGCAAATAATAATGTTGCAAAAATGCTTACATACGTAACTAATTTTAATTATTAAAGAATGTTGTAATTTAACGTTGTGTAATATCGAACTCATTCAGTAATGATATATATATATATATATACACTGGGGATCCGCCCCCCCCAAAGCCCTTGATATTTTTTCCGATTCATTATTATTCTAAGCATAAAGTACGTAAAATTTAATTAAGTATTTGCTATTAATGATTAATTTTATTAATTAATGCTAATTATTTATTCAATAATTAGTTTTTTACTGTGTTTTGTTTCCAAAAATCGATTCAACCGTTAAACCACACACACAGATTTCTCTTTGCTTACTTTTACAAAAAAATTACTCTTTATTTTTTTTTGCTTAAATTTTTTTTTAAAAATTCATATTAAAAATTTTTTTTAAAAAAATGTCACGAACTTTTTCTCTTTTTTTTGAATAATGAAAGAAAGGAGGAAAGAAGAAATAAAAGAGATAATATCACGTGAATTACTGCAAAAAACAAAAGGTACAAGATTTTATTAAAAAAATTATCAATCTAATATTTTTAGCACGGTGTTGAAATCGAAAAAAATGCACATCAGTCGAAAAATAAGAAAGCCATTTTCGACATTATCCTCAAGATACTCGTGAAAACAAAAACAAAAAAAAAAAAAAAAGGATTTAATAAAGATAATTTGGAAAAAAAAGTGCATCTCTTTCCTTAGTCTTAGATTTGTAACTCCACAATCTGACATGAATTTTTGACATAAATCTCTCTCTGCTTAGACACATTTTGCTTCCCAGATCTCGTATCAGTGACAAAATCTTGCAGTAAAGACCGTACCGTAGTCAGATGCTTTTCTTTTTTTATATCTAACTCTTGGTGACGTAGTCATATTCAGTAATCTGAAGAAAACCCAAGTTATTAAATTTCGAAATGGCGTTACATCCACGATTATCTTTTACTCTGTGTTAAACTTATTTACTCTCTCTAACTCTCACATTAAAAACGAAAAACGTTGTTGCAAAAGGGTACAGTGCAAATTATTTTCCGCTGAATCTCATCTGATCCAACTGTAAATATGTATTTTCTATTAAAACTAAAATAATAAAATTAAAATACGATACTTTCGTTTTACAAATATTGTATAAAAAAAGAAGAGGTACGTAGTTGATTTAGATTTGAATATAGATCAAAATATATAAAATATGTTCTTTGAAATTATTTTAAATATATCTATTAACGTTGGAAATTATTTTCTTTTTCATACTATTATAGTCTGCTTTGATTTAACAATTTAAATAATATTATTTCTTACTGTTTATTTTATTTACGACATTTAATCGTTTGGTATTAGAAGTTTTATTGCAAAAGTTGGCATCTTTTTTATCATGAATCTTGATGTGAGAATTCGGGAGTTGTGACTGTCGGAATTCGAATTGATAAGTTTTTGACAAGTAATAGAAAAAGCAGTTGCTTTTATTGATTCGATTTATTTAGATTGAAAAGATTTTATTGAATATTCTTACGCATAAATATGTTTCTTGTTTGTTACGTCCTAGATTTAATTTAAAAGTTTATTCTATTTCGAACTGATTATTTGCACCCAAGCACTGAACCACCGGAATAAAAACAACGAATCGGTCCATTTTGAACCTTGTTAATATTTTAAATCATAATAATCAACCAAATAATATATTTACCTGATTTTTTTTAAAAAAATATACTAGGTTATAAGCATTTCGAAATGATACAATAAAATATCTTATGCTGCATTTGAAAAGTTTTTTATTGTTAACCTAACTTTTAAAATATTTAGCTTATTATATTAATTGTAAAATAACATTAATTCATAATAACTGGGGCTCCAGGTAAACCGCCTTAATAAAATGAGCTATTAAATGAGCCAAGGTATAGAGCTAAACACACTGTTCATTAAAAAAGAGAGAATATGTGTTTACAAGTAAAACAAAATAGAAGTGTAGATAATTGCACAAAAAAGAATCCACATAAATGCACATTACTTACATTATATATATTAGTTTTATTTTTTAAAGGAAAAATCAACTCTCTTTATTTCTATGTATTAATTACGAGATTTTTTTTATTATTATTTAAAGAATGGCTCTCCGTTTTAATCCAACTACATATACATACAATGCCATTAACAAAACTATTCTCGTTTAAGGTCAACAACGTTCGGAACCATGATTTTTCAAAAGCGTATAAATGAATAATATTTATGATATATTTAGTATCACTTAGATTAGAAAACGCATATAAAATTGTTTTAAGAATAGTATTACAATAAAAAATTATTTAAGTACAGTATTCTGACAAAAAATGAACATAGAATGGAAAATTTTCGAAACTTTCTCCTTTTATGAAAAATGCTTCCAGTATAATAATATTTTGCATGTATATAGCTCAGACCTCTGTACAAAGGTTGAAGTAGAATTTTTTAAATATATTACTTAGAAGTGGGTTTATCCATGTTTTACGACAACAAAGGGGAGAAATTTTAACAAAAACAACGCCGATAATTATTTCAATTGGTAGTAACTCCGAAAATAATGTGAATTTTTCAAAAAATCCTAGTTTAGACTCTCTGGAGAAGCCTTTACTTTATATAAGCAAAACAAGGTTATTATAGAATCATTTCTTATAAAAGGAGAACATTTTGAAAAAAGGTTATTCTAAGTTAATTTTTTGCCAAAATATTGTATTTAAATAAATTTTTTGGCATAATGTCCTTAACACCATTTTATACATGTATTCTTATCTAAGTGACGCTAAATTATCGTGTTCAATTCCTCCCATTCAACGAATTTTTGACCTTCGATTCGAAGACATTGACATTGGGGAAAAAAAGTGTGGCTTCGATTCGAATAAATACGGTATTAGCTACGGTAAAAAGTTGAAATAAGTAACAACTGTGTCCTGAAAATATACAAATTAGAATAATTCTAAAAACCACACTGAGGATGTTGATGGCTATAAGAATGTGCTGTAAGGGCGTTCATTGGTTTGGCTGACCCAATGGGATTAGTAATCATTTGAACCAGCATCTGCCAAAAATAAGACGATCAAATTTTCTTTATCGAAGCTAGATTACTGAGAAACATTCTATTTCGAAATTAAATCGTTGAACCATTCTCTTTTTTTTTTTTCAAAAACCTTATCAGTTACATTTCTGTTTTTTTTTTTTTTTTTTTTTCTTTTGGCTTACCGGGAAGATGTCTCATCATGTATCACACGGCCCAGGCCATAAATATACCTGGGCCCTAAGCCCTCGGGGCCCCAATGAGGAGGGTGGGCGGCGTTGCCACTCCTCAGGAGAGAAATGTTGCCTGACGGAGGAGGTGGCCCGGCGACAGCTCGGCGGCTCAACAGGTGGTTCGTTTCTCAAGAGACGCAAGGCGAGATTTTGAAACGACTGCTTTGAAGGGTCGCAGCGGATTCATGTGCGAAAGATTCGCTGAGATGGAATTAAAAATGTCTGCGGTCACAGGTTGAGGATAAAACGTAGCAATGTTAGTTCCTATTGGATGAATTCGTTACATTGCCCCCTTCCCATCTTTTCGAACGAAATTTGATCGGGTTTTAATCTGCTTATAACCATTAGGGGGAGGATCACAATTATAAGGAGAGAAAAAAATTCATTATTAATCGAAACCTACCTACACGGAAAAGATGTTCTATGATATGGAGACAAGGAGAAAAATAATTTGAATAATCAATTTCAAAATATATAATATTGCCACAAAGGTGTTTAAGTTTCGAAAAAATCGGAAAAAGATGTACCGTATATGCTCGAATCTAGACCGCACTTTTTTCCTGATGTTAACCCTAATGAAAATCGGGTGCGGCTCATAATTGAAGGAAAAAACTATTCGTTGCGTGGGGCAATTAGAGAAATTACAGGCTCACTTATGTATTTGAAGGTTTATTTTTATCGTAAAATAATTAATTATTCACTTCATTTCAAATTTATTTTGATTTCGTAAAAAATTGGATATCTCGAAAACCCATTTGACACTATTTTTAATTTTTCACAAAAATGAGTTGAGAATTTGGGGTGCGGCTTACATTAGAATAAATACGGTTATTTTTTTGTAAGTTGATTTTAGAATCAAAATGGAATTATTTTTCTATAATATAAATAGCAAAAGTGATGACAATTGATATAAGTGAGTATTGATTAGTGAATAGTACATTGTGTAGTACAGAGGTGGGTCTACTTTTTCAGAGTACGGGCTACTTCTAGAGCTTTTAAGGTATTACGGTCTACCCAATGTCAAATCTATATCGAAATTGTACGGTTTCTTTTCTTAATACTTGTTTTCGACATTGCATCCTTCTTTGACACATTACCATTTTTACTACAAAACACAAATAGCACAAAATCGTCAGGCTAAATGTTTGAATATATATGAGGGACTGCAGGACTTTAGACGTTCAATGTAAGGAGCAGAGAACATACGTGAGCCGATAAGGCTGAAACTGACATATGTTTGTTTGTTGCCGAGTTCCAACCCATCATGGGACATGAAATCAACACAAGAACCTAATACCTTGGAAGCACGGGGGGTATGAGATGATGTCTCCATACCAATCTCACGCTATCGCGGTAAAAACTGATCATCAACGTTTATTCTCCCCTTCAATAGGCGCGTGAGGAAAAATTTATTTATGCAACTGACATCATAGTGATCACTTTTCCCCCACTACAGCAGAAGTACACATGTTAAGCTTCATCGTTCACTTCCATTGAAGGTACAAGTGTCGTCTACACATTTATCGAATCATTTGCTGAAGCAAACAGTCGCATCGATTGTGAAAAGCCGATTCTTCAGTCTAGCTGTGGCTTCGATGGCCCATAAACATGTTTCTTTTAGTATGCACGTTGGAGGTCTTAGTAACGGCGGTCAATCCAAAATGCTTTGGTGGTCCACAGGTCGATCACGATCGACTTAATGCTTATTTTTAGTGTAGTGCAACATTTCATAACTTCGCCTCCCATCGCCCAATCAGTCCGATTCCTTTTCGCCGTCCTCCACTTTATCGTGCACTTTCATTTCGACAGTAGAATTTTTTAAAAATTCAATACTAAAAAACCTGCTAAATGTAATTCCAAGCTCTGCAAAAAGACCTAGAGCTGCTCTTCACCACATATATCAGCATTTTCCAGTCCTTAAAAGACTTCGGAGATCCTAAATATAGTCTTTGGTAACTCTTTTCAATTTTTTTTCTCTTAAAAAAAACATTTTCTAATTTTAACTTTTGTCATTTTGTATATATATATATATATTATATATATATATATATATATATATATATATATATATGTGTGTGTGTGTGTGTGTGTGCAAGATTTTATCTCCATTAAATTACTTCGACTTAAACCCACATTCTTTTGAATCGGTCTTGCGTGGTAGTTTAATTCATGTTAATTATTCTCCTCTTCCACATCTTTTGTGGATCATCTTTTATTTTACTCATTTTCCAGCAGATGGCATCACATTATGGACACTTTCTGTGTTAACGCCTTCTCTTTTCGTTCGCTGTTCAGCGACACGCCCGTCATCACTACACGATTCAGCAGTGTTTGTCCTTTCCCTTTATTTAAACATCATGTACCACGAGCACCACCGCATTAATTGCTTTTTTTTCCATTTCATCTTTTTTATCTTCCAAATTCCGTGTCTACTTTCTGATTTCGTTCCGTTAAGGACGAATTAGAGAAGAGCACAGATTTCTACCACCTCCCTCTGGGATGGTGCCTCATTAAATATGTTCCATACTTGCTGATTGAATTATTTCCCGCTCTCTCACTGGTAGTATGTCCTCAGCTACTGGTGAGAAGCTTTCTTTTAGAACGGCTCTGAGCTGTTGTTAAAAATTTTGATAGTATATATTAAATTTTATGGAACTTTCAATTAATTCTTCTCTTTTTTTTCTTATTAATTATGATGAGAGGGTAATACTGTTTTTTGGTAAGGTACCTCGTATTTTGAAGCCGTGGGCTGCTAAATGTAATTGATTGTTGTTTGTTTTTGTTTTTTGTAACTATTTAGTTGGTGTTCTCTTATGGCCATAAATGTTAAAAAGTATAAATAAATAAACAAATAAAAAAAATGCTTGTTTTATTTAATAAAAATTACTTTTGATATTTTTCAATTTCTACTATTAGTTCACACACTCTCCCTATGCATATTTATTTATATGTACACATACATATATATATATATCTTGTTCAAATTTCCAATCGTTCATAAAATACTTTTTATTCATCCACTCAAGTTCAAATACATTTTTTTTAAAACTTGTAGTGGATGACATTTGATGTTGAAACAGTTTTTCAAATATTAATTCATTAGTTAACTTTAATGGCCGTCAAATCCGGTGTACTCCTACTTGAGAGCTGCAATTTCTAATTTTGTGATACATTCGCAGTACAACGCACACCCCTTTTTCTACGAAGACACTTGAAGTATTGATCGAGGTATTTGTTTATTCCAGGTATTCTTCCAAGCTATTGAAAAGATAATATACTTCTAGAAATACAACCCTTTAAGTTCATTAGAAATGTAAAAACAGTATTTCGATATATGTAGAAGTATAATTTTTTAATATAGAAGTAGAAGTATAATTTTTTAATATAGAAGTAGAAGTATAATTTTTTTCTATGCTCATCTTTTTTCATTTTTCAAGCTATCACTTTATGCTCGGCGTATATATATAACGCGTGCCCGTAAATTTCTATCTTTTTGTGTGCGTTAAAAGTGTTATTCGCCGGATTTTACGGTAATGAATAAATAGTAACAAAAGTGATAGTCCAACACCCTATATAAAAAGGAAAATCGCTCCTTGTGTCCCTGTAGCGCAATGCTTTGAACTTCTTATCCAAAGATCATGAGTTCGAGTCCCTGGGATGGTGTAACTTCTGAGAATAGGATTTATGAATGAAAAAATATTAACAAACAAAAATATGATAGTCCAACACCCTATATATAGAAAGGAAATTCGCTTCCTATTTTGCCACTTAAGATTGTGGTTCTGTCCTATGTATATACATATTTATATTAATTGTAATTATTTAATAAAAAGTAATTAAAATAAAATGTTTCTTTGTTGACCTAAGTAGTAAATTGACTTTTTAAAAATATATTACTCGGTTATTTTATTTTCCCCTTTATCTATATGTCAGAGAACATTTTTTCAGTTAGGTAGGTTTTGTAATTCTGAAAAAAAATCAATCTTCCCTAATTAGCATATTATTTTATGAATTGAACATTAATTCTGAAGTCATTCTTCAAACCCTCAAAAATATATAAGTTTGGATCCTAGGCTTTAACATTATGCCAACATAGTCATGAAAAAGTTTGTTAGTGCTATACAATATTGATGAACTAGTAAAAAAAAAAAGGTTTAATGTGCCTAAATTAAGATAATATGAAAAGTTGCAGGTGTGAATTTTCCATAAATAGTAAAAAGTTCTACATAGTTTACATACTTAATTACATAGTAATAAAATTAAAACTATTTTTTTAGTCAATCCCTACTTAGGTCAACAACGAAAAATTCCAATTTATTTAATTAAATTTAATGAATGAATTAATATTAGAAAAACCTGTATCAACATCCAGAGTCAACCACTACAACTTAAAAACAAATGTATTTGAACTTGAGTGGATGAATAAAAAGTTTTTATTAACGATTGAAAATTTGAACAAGATATATATATATATATATATATATATATATATATATATATATATATATATATATATATATATATATATATATATATATATAGGGAGAGAGTGAACTAATAGTAGGAATTGAAAAAAAAAAAAAGGTAAATATTTTTGTCTGATTTTGATTATTCTGATAAATTTTTTAAACGTTTCACAGTCGAAAAAGATTTCTGAATAGTTTTATAATCCTCCTTTTCTATTTATTATACAGTTAAAAAAATACTCCACGCGTTAATTGTTTGTATTTTAACCTAGGTGAGAGTGCGGGAGAGTTCTATTGAAGTCAGAATATAAACTTGCATAAGGGCTGCTGGCGATGGACCTCGTCATTTTGAACCAAGGTCAAGTGAGAAAAATGACATCTGAGCCTCTCCTAACTGTCACACCACATCAACGAAAGGACTTTTGAGCCTCGACAGATTTAACGTGCAGTGGCGGGTCTTCAGCGTCACTAGGCTCGAAGTCATGACAGGTGAGCCTCGAGTCCATGACCATGACCATACTTTATCCTCGGATAGGAACCGAAGCTTTATACAAACATTATTTCAAATTTTAAATAAGAAGAAAAAATTTAAATATTTCATGAGTTAAGGCACTACGAATTATTTTTTCAAGCAAATTTAAATTTAATACCTAAAGGAATCAAAGATCATTTGTTCTAAATTTAATAATGATCCCCCTACCCCAATATAAAAAATTTTAGCGTTGTGAGCACTAATAAAATAGACAGATTAAATATTTTCCATGTCTTGCTTTATGTATATAATTTTGAGATGTTTGTGATTTTTTTGTTCACCCTTTGATACTCACGAAAAGAGCCTATTATTCATTTTACAAAACGCGAAGCCATTCAACACTCCTCCAACAGAAAGCGTCAGTCACAAAAACTTCATCCCATTCATACCTACCAATGAAAGTGAAAAGAGAGCATAAATGCGGGTAAAAATGGATAAAAAAAAATAATGAATAGGATGGGTTTGTGAAAGAAGACAGAGATACCTCCACCTGCACTTCCGGCGCTTCCAAAATGCCGAACATTTCCGCACAGGACTAACTCTCTCATTGACTTCCGGCGGAAGCTTCCGCTAACTCCAATTGTCTCTCCCGAACGAAATTGAAAGTTGTGCGAGGACGGAAACGCATCGAGAAAGAAAGGAGGACGTCCTTTAATTTTTTTAGAGACAGAGAGGAAAAGGGACCGGACACTGGTAGTTATGTGGCTGACCACTCGTGACGAGCAAAGGACAAGTCAGGTCTGCACATCTCCGGAATTTCTTTCTTTTTTACCATCCAACTTTGAAAATCCGTTTAGGTTCGGTTTATTGAAGATGACGCTTATTTCAATCGGTCGTTTCAACTTTCCGCAGTCCTTTTTTTTTATTTGCTTCCGGTGGAATGCCTAGAAATTTTATTTATTCTTAGAGTATTAAAAGGAAAGGAAAATAATAATAATAAATTCATTTTAATATTTTTAAAAATTTATAGTATTGTGCGTTTTCCACACGACAAATTTTTTGCACATCGAAAAGTGATTAATTAAGATAGAGAAACGAACAGTTTTCTATATTGATATGTATACTATACATGAGTACAGTATAGATATCATATAACTATATTGATATCTAAGTCCTAGCATGCATTAAGCTTTCATTTGTACAGAAAAACATCTGTATGAATCTTGCTTCTTGATTTAAAAAAGTCAAGACTTGAATTTCTAAAGCAATGGCATATTTATCTTTAACGTCCTCAACCCCTTTAGAGTTGATTTCCGAAAAACTATTTTTAACGGGTCCTCTACTCAACAAAAGAAACATGTTTGCCAAATATCTAGGCTGTAAGTCTAATAGTTCAAAATCGGTAATTTGTATCCGCAATTCCCCTTTGGAAGTTGATTCCCGTTCTGAGTTCATTCTTCTCATTGAAAGAAGCATAGCTGTCAAATTTCAAGTCTGTAGATCTAAAAGTTACAAAGATTTTGTGATGAGCGAGTGAATGAGTCGCTTTTTCTCATATATATATATATATATATATATATATATATATATATATATATATATATATATATATATATATATATATATATATATATATATATATATATATGTGTGTGTGTGTGTGTGTGTGTGTATAAAGTTAAAATAATTAATTCTGATATATAAATGTATTTTTAGCTAATGTATCCCAATAAACCCAGTGGCGCAACAGCACATGAGGGTCAAGGCCCATCTTAGTTTTCATGACCTTGGGCACTGAGGTGTTTGAGTACGACGCAAAAGCCTCCGTGTTTAGTCCTCAATATCAATTTTAAAATTTTCTATCATGTATTATTCATTATTACATACTGATATTTTGTTGTTTTTAGGAAAGGCTGAGGAGAACACACTCTTTTCGTCTTTTTTCATTTTTTATTTACTGCATTCCAAACCAAAATGATAAAGATTTATTATTCAGTTCTATAATGCTTATTACTTATTAAGAGTTACACTTACTTTTTCAAGTTTCGTAGCGTTGTGTGCAATGAAGTGTTTGTGAAAAATGTGATTGAAATGAAAATAAATTTAACGATAGGTTAAATACAATAAAACAAAAAATTTTCATACCTTTTTTTAAAAAAAAAATAGCGACACCTTCATGCATACCGAGAAAGATATTTTAGTTGTTAATTCTATTTATTTTTCTAATCACGTACCTTTAAGTTTATCCCCTTAAGGAATTTTAAGAAACTTGCTTAAAATGAGTTATAGTAACAGAAAAATTCGATTTGTAGTCTTCAGGTCAACATGCACGAGATTCTGGAGCCAAATAGAACTTCTTATTCTACTTCAATTCATCGAGAGAATTTCAAATATAAGCATCCACGAACAAAACTTTCACAACAGCAAATCAACAAATTTGATCAAAAGTTAGCGATTTAAATTTCTAAAGAGTTATTAGTTGGTTGGTTTTATAGGCGTATATATTAGCGAAGCAACGTCAAACACTTGTTAATTTAAGGTAATTTGACAAAACAAGAGTGTAAAGGAAAGAAGAGATGAATGACTAGGAAAAAAGAGTTAGTAAGTGTTTATTAAGGTGCGGAAGGATAGAACTTGATACCTTGTGATTCGTAAGCACGTAATATACCGTTGGACCAAAATGGTCATTTCAGTCCAGTGGCTGTTACTGGCTTATATAGATACCACCATCACAAAGGCAACACGAAGGCTAATGGCGACGAACCTTGTAAATTTGAACCTCGGTCAAGTGATGAAAACGACATTTGAGTTGAAATCCCCTTCTCCAAGTCACCACACCACCTTAACGGGTGAACTTTGAGCCTCGGCGGATTTAACGTACATCAATCCCTTTACACGAAAGGTCTTCACAGAGGTCTTGGCGTTCAAACTCACGGTCCATAGGCCTCGAGTTCGTGACCATAACCCTCAGGCTATCACCGTCTCCAAGAAAAACGGATGGGGTGAGAAAAAAATCCCTAGGTAAGGGATGGCGAATCAATGGCACGTGAAGCAATATTTTAGGCACGTCACCGATGAAAAAGGTTTGCATTTTAATTCAAAATAACAAAGTTCATTATGAAATATCACGAACAAATGGGAAGGATCGGTCGTGGTGCGCGAGAAGGACACTCGTTTGTTGTTGTCTCCCAATCCTAACATAATTTATTTGTCCTCTAATTTGCAACAACGGAAGTCACACTAATGTTCCTTTAATTTGAATTACTCGTATAACTAAAACATTGACAACAGAACAGGGCAAAATGTATTTTTACGTAATAAATAAAGAGTCGTGTGTGGTTGTTAGTATTTAGTTTTATTATTTTTCCATCATCACAAGTAATAATTATTTGACGGCAGGCCTGTACCTCGTTCAACAGGAAAATGGCACGTCGATCCATAAAGGTTCACCATCTTTGCCCTAGGTCATTCCCAGCACGCATCATTCGGGTTTGTCAAGGGAGAGAGAAAAAGAGAGCTCATTCCTGGGTACTTACCACGAGACGATTAGCTGTGGAGTCTGAACGTAAAAAGATGTTTGCGAATCCTGATATTTTAGTTTCCCGGAAGATTATTTACTTGTTATGTGATACTATTAATAGAGATCGATCCATACTCACCCTTCTGCTCTGTTTCCGTCTCGTGGCCACGAAGCACGAGAGCAGAAGGACGACCGCCAGCGCCCCGATGACTACGCCTGACGCCACGATGACCGACGCGGGGACACCCCGCGCCATGTCCACGGCCACCACGGACTCGCTTTCTGAAAAGGAAAAAAAATAATTAAAATAGGGCTTAAAAACTCAATCAGCAATGCTGCATCAACAAACAACACACAATAAAAAAAAATACCGTCACAAATATCACGGAATATTCAAGTGGGTGAGTGTTTATCAACGTCACACTGAACTATGTGACGGATCTGTATGCGATCTTCTAATTAATTCTCTTGGGAAATCTTTGGGCTATCAATTCGCGTTATTCCTTCGGAAGAAGAGAATCGTGATATGTAAATTAACTTACTATAAATAGACGAGGTTTTAAAGCTTGATAAAGAGAAGGAGCGAAGATATACTTGAGGCAGGTGAGATTGCTACTAAAGGTATAATGTTAAAATTAGAGTGAACTGATTCTTATTAGAGGGAAACCTTAAAGTGACGATTATTCTCTAAGATTGAATTGAGATTAGATTAAATCGTATAATATCCCCAATAAGGATCTAGTTTGCTAGTCGCCTAACCGCTTACGTTTTACTGGCGTTGTTCCATTTTCACAGTTTACGTCGAGAGATTCTTTTAATATTATTAGTTGAAATTGTGTCTGTTCTTGGTGGGGAAATCAATAGATTTGTTGAATCATGTCGAGTCTTACAACTATTCGCTACAGACCTCGTCATTTTGAACCTCTGTCAAGTCACGATGACTGAGTTGACACACCATTCTCCTAACTTCCTTACTCCGCAAACGTGGGGACTTGCGCGTCGACAGACTTAACGTACTTCAGCCCTTCTTCATTGCGAATCTTCAGTGGTACTAGTTATGACATGACTCTCGACATGCTTGCCAGGTGACCATGACCACTTGGTCGCCGCGGCCAAAAATCGTCTCTCCATTCACGTGTATGCTCACAGATAACAACTGAATGGACGCCATAAGAACACGATGCATGCAAGAATTAAATCTATGTATTTGGTATATAGGCAGTGGACAAAAGTTATTATGATGCAATAAAACGATACAGTGTGGCTAAAATTTATTTTGCACAAGAACCGAAGATAGTGAAATGTATTTTATTTAGAAAATTTCCTCCGGGGGTATCCAACGTGTACCCCTAAAGCGAAAACAATTCAAAAAAGCACCCTATTATATGCGTGTGTAAATTTTAATGCACTATTTAAAAAACAAAAAATATCCTTTGAATACTAGAGAATTAAATAGAGATCATTCAAACTTTGGAAACTATGCACACGAAAAAAGAATTCTTCAGTATTATAGACACTCCAGTCTGAGGACTGCTCTGTGAAAAAGAGGGGTTCAACCAGTTTTAGGGTTGTCACCCTTTCCCCTTACTGTTTATATTACTGTGTGAGAACGAAGTCCTATATAATATAAAATAGATAGTTCTCAATTTATCATTAATAAAATGGTGACATACCTAAAGAAGTATTCGAAAATGAATAAATCATGTTCGAATAAAAGAACAATACATTAGTTGCTGCAAGATTTAGTGATCCAAATACAAATTCAAAACTTGAAAATAAGGGTCGATTAGTAGCCTTATCAATATATATATATATATATATATATATATAAAGAAGCAGACTCATAATATATATATTTCATAAGTTTATTTCTTATATGTACCCCTAAGTGTTACTCTGTGTACTCCTTAGGGTACGCGAATCACACTTTGCGGACCATTACTTTATTGGTAGCAGTCTCAGAGATAAAATAAACGCAGAGACAGCACAAAGTTTTAATTATAACTAAGAAATGACCGAAATATCTGTATCGGATCATATTTGAAATTTATCATGCACATGGATTGATCCTTTTATGTGTAACTCTATGAATCAGAGCTATTAATGTTGATTGGCTTGATTTCAAGAAGCCAACGACTGAAAGTACCTGCAACATGGGGTAGTTTTGGCCACTTTCACCTTATTCTCCTCATCTTACCGTAAATGATTTTTTCTTATTCACTGAACTCAGAAATGGATGGGGAGGGGTTTCGGAGATTTCACAGCACAAATTTCATCGTTTAAAAAATGAAAAAAAAAAAAGGTTTTCTATATAACTTTTTTTCTACAATGACGATCTTCAAAAAATCAGAAAATGCTTGGAGAAACATACAACATTGGATGGTGACCATGTAGAGAAGTCTTAAGAATAACAATTAGGAAATTATGTTTCTGTCTCAATTATTTTTAGAGATAACTAAAGTTTAATGATATGTACTCCCATGTACTCTTCTAAGTTTAATTAGGTAAAAAAAAAAAAAAAAAAAAAAGAAAAGAAAATTGTTTTGAGACACTCACAAAAAAGTCTCATTAGTTCATTAATTGATGACTGTAGACAATTAACAGTATGAGCTGCAAATTATAAAATGTTCATTGGATAAGACAGCGTGTTTCCTTTTAAAAAAATGCAAGCTACCAATAACATTGCATACTTTCCCAAGCCCTTAAATAAAAATAGTCGTTATTGAGGAACGCATTTATCAAGTGCCGCTAACAACGCTTCATCTGGCTAAACTTCTACACCAAAGTGTAGAAGGACTTCGACTGATTCAATGTATCCTCCACACAGCGGGTCTTCAGTGGCACCAGGATGCTACAGCAGTGAATTGACTACCTTGGCCATCTACTTCGATGAGATATTAATGGCGTGGTTCGTTTGTCTCTGGCCTTCGAACTCAAGATTGCGGGTTCGACCCCAGTCCAAGTCGGAGGATTTTCATGATGCAGAAAATCGTCAGCGGCCATGTCGTATGATTATACGGCATGTAAAAGATCCGTAGAGTGTCTTTTTGGCTTGGGTGCTCTCTGCAAAATTAAAAATCCAAGAACATGTTCGCCTCGTCCCAGCTCAAGTGCCTCCCTCTGGGGAGGAAACTGGGTGTCAAAATTACTTGCGGTAATAGGTATCGCCTATAGGGTGCCGCGCTAAAAAGTGATATCAGTTCCTGGGGAATGTACTAGGTCTGCAAAGGTAAAGTATACCAATAACCGCAGCCATATTAGAAAAAAAAACTATTTTAATTCAATCGAATTCCACGGTACATTTTTGTTTTTTCGATACTTAATTATTTATGCATGCTTGACAAACGATTTAATTCAAGCTCTTTGCATGTGCATGAATATACCATTCATACATACCGTAATTTCAATTAACTCTGATACTATTTATTGTAAAATAAATATAATAGCCAATTTGAGACTGTGATAATTAGTAATTTAATTGACTATATATATATACCAAAGGACAATATATCCCAAAAGGACTCAGTGCCAAACATTCAAACAAATCCTCATGACGACAACGTAGCGCATACTGTGACCTAAAGTTCTCAAGGCGACCAATAGGTCCTATTTAGAGCAAAAGGGTCAGGGAGTTTTAAAGTATTGATCACTTGAGATAAAAGCGTTAGTATCGTCCTTATTTGAGGCAAAAGAGTTAATATTGTCAGACAGAGAATGCTCATCAGGGACAAAAGGGTTAGTATTGTCAGAGTGTATCCTCATTTGAGGCAAACGGATTAGTACTGTCGGTGAAAATCCTCCTTTATGGCAAAAGAATTGATGCTGTTTACAAGAGCTAATTAAAAACGACAGTCAGATTCTTGCTTTAAATTAAACAAATGTGGTAGTAAAGAAAAATAATTCTTAAATCAAATTGAAATTTAGTTATACCTTTTAAGATTCTCCTTCCACACACATTTCTCTTTGAAAGTACTGGAAAACTCATCTAAAACAAATGGGAATTTCTGCTTTCAGGTGTTCCTTGTACATATGTCTTCGTCTGACAAAAAAGAAATATCAACTGCACCTTTTAGAAAATCTCAAGAACATCCCGTATGTCTGTCAAAATGTAATGTATTTTCATTCTCTATTCAAACTTCGTATTGATGTTAACGTCTATTCAAGTGACGAAAGTAAAAAAAAAAGTTTGAAAAGAAAGACATAAAATATTTGAATTACAAATGTAGCCATTTTGCGAGCAACCTGGAGTTTTTTTTTAATTTTCAATTGAAATACTGCGTCGTACTGCGAGGGCATTCAATAGAGCCCAGTTTTTTCAACGGGGTCCTTCAAGTGCGCTACGAAGTAATAAAACATGCTCGGCCTCCTTTCAAAAAGCATCGAAAAAATGTGGCATTATTTGTACAATTTCAACAAAAAATAATAAACATTAGATATCAGAAAGTTGAGTAGAGTTTTATAAAGATTATAGGAATGAATATCTTCAATCTAGTAATCATATGCCTAACGAATATATATCAAAATGCTACTTTGTAAATCTTTTTTGGCTTTGTAAATCTTTGTAATGCTTTTTTGGTACTTTGTAAATCAGCTTAACAAACGCAATTCTAGTAAATTATATTAATTTAATACAAATTTTTCATATTGGAAAAGGTTTCGAAATCTCGTCAATATCTTGGATGTCTTAGAAGCATATTTTGGAAGTAATTTCTTATACTAATTAAATTTTAGGGCCACATAGTCTCTGGGGTTGTGCCATTTGTTAAAAATTGTTCTCGGTTCTTTGTGCTAGTTTGGACGTCACTGAGTGGAAAAAAAAGAACATTTTAAGTTAGTTTTTAATGTTCCCTGTCGATGGTACTCTTGTCCAGTGCTCCGCAACCTTTTTATCCCTGCGGACCGGTCAACGTTTGATCATTTTACTGCGGCCCGCTGAGAGTGGGATACATTGATTGTTTATATTTTAGATCGTTTTGATTTAACAATTTTAATTTAGTTACATTTAAATATGCCTTCAGAATAAAATATAGTTATACAAAAATGAATAAAAATGATTTAACATGGAATATAAAATGATTTCCGTGGAAAGTTGCGCAACTCCGAGAGAAATGCACCACTTTAAATAAAATGGCAATAGTTTAATGTTCTTTAGGCGGCCCAGCACCATTTGATCCACGGACCGGGGGTTGCGTATCATTGCTCTAGTCTAACAGAGCAACACAATTTCCTCAGTTGGAAGATATCGCATTCTTCATCCCTAATTGAATTAGTTTTATTATAAAGTAAAAGAGAGAGTTATACATAAAATTTAAAAAACAGAAATAATAAATTTTGAAAAGAATTGATGAAATTAGAATCATATAGGAAGATATAGGGTTTATAGAGGATCAAAAACCTTTCTGTGTGGCAAATTTTTCGTCTTTTGGTTACATCAAAATTAAAGGGTAGTATTTTTTAATAAATAATTTAAGTTCGTTAGTAAAGTTTGTTTTTGTATCATTTTCTACATAAATTAGACATTTAAAATCTTACAGAAATAAATTTAAGATGAAGGATAGACTTATATTTATAGAAACATAATTTAATATCATTTAAGATTTTGCATTGTAAATTTGTTAATTTTTTTCATTATTTATTGTAAAGCATATAGTTTTCATATTTTTTTAAAAAAAAATATCACGGAAACGCGAACCACTAATAAGATAAAATTTGAAACCAAATAAATGAACCTATTCCTAGATGGAAATGTTATTAATATCGCCCTAGAAAGCAGCACAAGGGCAATGGGTGACGTGCCTCGTCATTTTGAGCGACGATAATGACACCTGAGCTGGTGCCACCCTCTCCTAACTACCGCACCGCACCAACGGGAGAAAATTGAGTCTCGATAGATTTAACGCGCATCGCGCTCACCTCAACATGAAGGTTTATGAAGGAACTCCAGGACTCCGCGGGACTGCGGCCACGTGTTCGTGACCATAACTACTAGGATAAGGACATCTTAAGGCACAGGGCCTTGGCCATAATGGGGGGTAATAGGATTACGAGATTCGAATAATTTCGATTCAGCTTTAATAAAATTACGATTCGAATAATTTCAAGTGTTATTTCTGATCAAATGTTATTTCAGATTGCATTCTTCAAAAAACTGGGAATTTCGGACGATGTGTCAACTGACTATATGTGATGACCATCGTCCTAGGCCTATCACCATGCACCATCATTACTCATTCAGTCAAAAGGGGGCAGTCGGTTTGCGCGTTTTCAGTAGTGCACATTTATTTGTTTCGGGTTATTATTGACACGAGTTTTTTGACAACGTATACTATGATCATAAATAGGACCTATATTTGTGTAGTGGCTTAAGGCCTCCAGAAGTCTTAAGATCACGGTCACATATTTCTTCGTAGATAGTTGTAATTTATTTTGTGTTTGGAACAAAAATTCTTGTGGAAAAACAAAAACGTCGTTATCTAAAATGATCAACCTACCATGGGAATATTTAAAGAGAAAAGCCAGTTTTCACCGCTCAACTCTTGGAAAATAATATTTTTTTTTTTATGTTTGTATAGATTATTTTCTTTTATATAAAAAATATTTGAGTCTCAATAACTGAACAGATATACCTTTTATTCAATACTTCAAAACAGCGACTCTTTTTCCGAAAATCTCTTACCCCGAACTATCCCATCCGTTCCTTCATTTAACGAGTGAACACGATCACAATTGTTCAAAGATTACGATAAAATTTGTCACGACCCACTGAATATCGATTATCTCAACCGAAAGCAGTATCTACTTCCAATGAAGCATGAAATAAGCGAACCACCAACACAGCTTCTGTGTCTCTCTATCAACTTACTTTAAACGGTTTCTTTCAACCGTAAAAAAAATATTTTGTTTTTTTAATGAAAAGAAAAAGGCTGCTATCGATACGTCGCTAGGGGTGCCATTTTCTTACTGCCTGATTGTTTTGACCCGTCCACCCTTTTTTTCAAGTGGTTTAATGACCGAGAACGAGACGTCGGCATCATGTCCGGCGCGTGCAGACACACTGCCTCGGGACGACAGGATGAAAGGGGATAAAATTGAATCTTTTTGTTTTGATTTGTCAATTTTAGAACGGATTGAAACAAAAGAGAAAGGGTTGGAGGAGAGGCTCTAGCGATCGAGGTAGGGATGGCAATTCTTTCCGAAAAATATCGATTTTGTTTTTCAAATCTGCATTTACAATGTAAATATAAATCCATTTTATGAAAAACAAGAAATATACCATAATAAACGATCTCTTATCAGTAAAATCAGGGAATATTGTTATTGTACTTTTTGAAAGAAAGTTTCTCCAAAATTTAAAAGTTGGCAACAGCGAAGTGCATTAACTGATTGGCTGGAAACACATAATTGCAGTTATCATGCGACTATGATGTTACATGAATTTAGCCTATAGCGTGACAAAATTAAGGTGTCTGACTACATTCCGAATTATATTTTTAGGGGAGAAAAAAAATGAATAACTTACTTTATAGTTGATCAATGTAAAAATATTAGTCCAAAATTAATATAAATAATTGTTTTATAAAATTATAATAGAAAAAACAAATCTAAACAGAAATGATGTGGGCGAGGGGGAGAGCAAAATGAGTAAAAATCAATTTATATCAAAAATGGACATTTTTTTGATAATACATTTTGTATCTACAGTGCTTATAAACCGAAATTTTTAATATTTTCAAATTACTTTAAGATATTTTAAATCGAAATAATATTATAGTGTGGGTTTTATCAAAATTTTACAGGCTTATGTTAACTAAAAAATTGCATAAAGAACATCAACAGAAATGTTTCAAAAATTCTTCTTAGTTAAATGGGGGACCTCCCCCCCCAAGAAACTATCATTTGAGTAAAAAAAAAAATGCAATTAAGAATTTTTTTCCAAACATTATATATTTAAGATCTTGCTCAATTTTTTTGAAAATTAATGGTAACTCCAGCCGATTAATTAATGATCCAGCATATTCCGTATCTAATATTAAGCAAAATTAATGTTAGTGAAGATGACAAAGAGAGGCGCATTGAGGATTGAAAAAGTTGCAACAAAAGATACTAACTTTTTCAAATTATAAAGTTAATTTATTTTTTATACAATTTTGTGTTACAATTGTTTCTTCACTTCATGGTACTCCGGGTTAGGTTAGACATTTTACATTGATTCAACATCGCCTAACACTTTAAAAACATTTCATATGATGTGTTGACATAAACGACTTTAACACTAGACTGCCCAAAGGAAATCATTTTGACTGCTTTTGGGCAAGTTTCGGTCTTTCTAGTGTTAACCAGAGCACACCTCCCTACTCTTGAACTGTTACCACTGTCTTTTTCTCTCTCTCTCGATCTCGACCTCATCGGCTGATCACCTCAGGTGTTGAAACCACATGATCGATAGCCTTTCTAATAATCCTTCCCTAATAGGTGCTCCAGGGGTATCCGACAGGATTCGTCACGTGCCACCAAACGAAACCTTCCTCAAATCCATTCCTCGCGTTCGATCAACACGCGAGCTCGTGTGTCCACTTTCCTTCATTGTTTCTTAACTCTTCCTTTCGCTTAATCCAGGGCCTTTGGCCTGGCATAGGCAGAAAGAGACACAGATTAATGATTTGGATAGTTGCCTAAAATGGCATGGGAGGATTGAAAGCAATTGTTTTTTGAATGGAACACGTTCGACATATATATCGGACTTTTGGAATGCCCGCAGTGAAGAAATGGAATGGAAGAGGCAATTGAATTAGTGATTTGCAGAACGTCGGTGCCATTTAAGTGAGATTTTCGCTTTCTCTTATGTTCGTGATCTTGATATTTTATAAGATATAGTTCATCTGCTTCCGTAGTCGGGTATAAAGTTGTATCGATGCAATCAAAGCAAGTTTCCGTATAAAGGAACATAGAGTGAACTTTAAGCCAATGGAAATATTCTTTTTGTTTTGTTTTAGAGATAACTAGAGCTGCGCAAGTATTGTGGATGATTTTTCCAACTCCGAACACATTTTCAGGCGAAAAAACGTCTCGAATGTTCGTGTAAGTTTGCGATGTTGTAATATAATTCGTGATGTTGTTTGTCATACCATTCGTCAAAGGTTAGCAATATCCCACAAATAAGAATTTTTTTCTCTTCAGCATGCAAGTTAAAAGTTCGTTTAATGTTGCTGTATAGGTCACCAATACGGAATACGTTTTATTGCAAAAGAAAAAAAATGGAATAATTGTAAAAATAAAATAAATAGTGGAATAAAATGTTTTGCTCTTTACAGGATGGGTCAGAATAACCTACTGTCAGAGTATTGTCTTCTTCTATCTATTTTTATTTCTAAAAGTATTCTTTTGAGCTATATTCTTTAACATGACGCTGAAACAGACTCGAGCAAAATGGAATATTATTTTGTATCCTTGCTTATAATATCCATTGCGCAAATTGCCGAACACTAATTTTTAAGATTTTTTAAGCGACCGAAACTTTCTAAACTAGATAAACATTTATTTCCAAATATTTATTAAAAGAAGTTTTTCGTGATGCTGTAATAAACTCATTACATAATATCACAACAATGTCAATGTTCAAGACAACTCACCAAGTTGGCAATCTCGATTTCGTATGTGTCGCACGCACTGAATTCGCCACCACATGCTTCGTTTCATATAATGTCGCCAATACGGTTGCGATAGTATATTATTGCAAGCTCTCGCAGAAAAATATTACAGCGATTGTCGGGACTGCAATTGTTCAGTGAGAAGAAAGGCGTTGTCTCATACGAAGATTTATTAACAATCAACTGAACTAAATACTCAACTTACCAGGAAGTTGCAAGAGTTACATGTTTATCAAAATCTGAGGAATTTATCCATGAAGTAAGTGTTCAAGAGTTGAATTTCACTGCAGAGGGGCGTCAGAAATGAATTTTGCGAGAAAAAAAACAAATAAATAGTACTACATAATGCATACAAATTAAAGTTTTACAATTTGAGCAATGAGTATGAACAGTTGTATGATTTTTACAATGGGGTTGGTCCACTAATAGGCGGACAAGGGGTATCCCCTTAGAAGATAATAAAATAAGAAACTGGCCCAAGTCATACTTCCTTAAATTGGATCCATTTTTTTTTAAAATGGCAGGAGATTGTAGAAAGTGCTATAGATAATGCTCTGATTTCTTAATTTTACATGAAAAATTCTCGACATCTGCTTGTGAGAGAACCACGCTATTGTTCCTTTATCTACGAAAATGAGAAATAAATTCTACGCTTTTACTCTGTAAATAAGTTTCTTTACATTTAAAAGCCTTAATGCTCTAAACTCGCAGGAGTCGATAACCTTAGTTCAAAACAAAAAAAGACGACACTTATTCTTTAAACCTAAAGTATCCAGTTTGTATTGTGCGTGCATAAGTGTGTGGGCGTACATATTACCAAAATTGTACAATGAATCAGATTCTCGCATGTGCTGATAAAAACCCAGATGCTGCAACTACACCTACAGAGGCATTACTGTCGAAAATTCGAACATTTAACGAACCCACATTCTTATTAAAACCATATTCTTCCACCGCGCGCGATCCAAAACTTATTCTAGACATACAGCTATTCTTTTTTTCTTGCAGAGGATGTCCTCAGATGAAATCGCTCCTTTATGACACCCCTCACAATTGCGAGCAGAAAAAAGAAAGAAAAAAAAAGCGCTTATAACCATCCAGCAAAAGCTGTTTTACTTATTTGTATTAAAAAGGCCATTAAATGCCTCATACGGGCGTTTATGGCGTCTTCGTCTGCTAAGCAGGTCTAACGCGGGAAGAGTTCATTGTTTTCTTGTATACATATAAAAATGATTAAGGCCGATTATTGATGAGATGCTTTTATGATTTTGATGCGGAGTTCATAAATGGTAAAAATATTCTGAAATGGGTGGCATGGTAAAATTGTTATTTAGGTATCCAAATAAAAATGCTTTAAAAGGGGTCTCAGGGGGTGTTAAATTAGTATTGAGGACTGAAAATATAAACAATTTTCAAACAATTATAATTCTTTCAAATTTAATTTGAATAATTCGAATCTTTTACACATTATTTACAAAAGATTATAGCTTCAAAAAGATACAAAATGTTTGAAATATAATCATAATTTTAAAAATTATAAGCATATGAAAATAAGAAATAATTCTGTAATAAATATTAAGTCATTTTTGCGTTGCGCGGGCTATTTTCTAAAATAATTGCCCCTCTGATGTATAAAACTGTATAGAATTATAAAATGTATCATACTCTTTAAACCCTACATCATTTAAGAATAATATATCGTTTGTATTTCAAAATATTTGAAAAATATTGAAATTTTTTTTAAAAAATTTGAAAATGTATGTTGTTTCATTTTTTTAAAAAATATGATTTATTGTTCTATTTATATAAAATTACTGCAGTGTAATAAGAGGATACATTTAACGTTATAAATCAACTTATAGCTAATAATTAAAGCTACTATTTTATAAAATAACATGCGCAACATAAAACTTAATTAATATTTCTTATAGAAATGTTTCTTATTTTCGTATGCTTTTAATTTTAAAAATTATGATTATATTTTAAACATTTTACACTTTTCTAAAGCCCCATTCCTTTATAAATAATTCGTAAAAGATGCGAATTATTTAATTTTAATTTCAAAGAATTATACCTGTTTGAAAATTGTTTATATTTTCAGCACACTACAGAAATTTAACACCCATGAGACCTCGCAAGGTACAACTGAAATATTTGTAACAAAAAGTATCCGAGAACAGTTTGAAATAACTCGTGATTTTTGTGGAATTCATAATCAATGAAAATTCATGAATGTATTCCGTTAAGCCCACGTGACCACGTTAGCTTAAAGTTCGAGGTCACGGATTTATGGTTGACGTGTCATGAGTTCGTTGTCTAGTGCCGTTGAAGACTCACCGTGTAGAGGGGGCGATGCCCGTACAATCTGTGAAGGCTCAAACGTCTTCCCGTTGGTGTGGTGTGTAAGTTTGGAGAGAGGGTTGCCAGCTCGGGTGTCGTCCTCATCACTTGACTATGGATCAGAACGACGTCCGTCGCCAATAGCGCTCGTGTAACTTTCTAGTGTGGCTCATTCCCTTCAGCACATATTTATCACTATTACTTATAATATAATCATACATCGAAAGCGTTTACATATTAAATACATTTGCATGTGTTCAAGAATTGAACTTAGAAGCACACAGAATAGTTTAATAACCAAGCCAAAGGATTTAATAATTAAATATGGCTATTTCATGAATTCATACTTGTATATACGAAAATAATCAGAATGTTAAGTACCTAATATAGATAAATGATATAAAACAACATTTTTAAAAATAAGACATGCAAAAGAATATAATTTAAAAGACTTTTCATTAAAATAAATAAAAATAATGTTTTTAAAATCTTTGTGAAAATTTTTTAAAAAGTAATTCAAGAATTCATAGCATTAAAAACAAAAAATAAACAAAATTCATTTAAATTTGTGAATGTTGACTCGATAGTCACAATTTTCAGAAATTTTCAAATGTTTGTCTGAAGAGCTGCTATGATTGGTTAGTTTTCTTATGGGCTCACCAAAGGTTAAATACATTTAAAAAGGATTTTTAAGCATTATCGATTCTTGTTATAGTTTCTCTCATTTGATCTTGTTAATCTTCTTAGCGCATATATTAGATTCTGTTTGTGTCCGCATGCTAGATATAGTTAACGCGTATAGATTATTAAATTCACTACAGAAAATTGTCTAATTAATTAAACATTAGATTTAATTTCAGTAATAATGTATATATAATGAGGTTATACATAGCGCACAATAACAATGTTTTAATGTTTGTGAAACGCACAAGGTTACAGTGTATTTATTATTCGACATTTACCATAATGATACTTTGTTTCAAAACCATTTGAATGAAACGATAATCAACCCGAAATAAACAACTTAAGTATCTCATTGAGGGTTTTAAAGGTCGCTGGCATTTCAAAAGTATCTCCCGAGAAAATATCTTTCTTGCATACAAAATTGATTTCAAATGCTTTTAAATTTTTTTTGTTTTCTTTTCAAAATTACTTAATTATCTACAGTTAATGGCATTATTTCTTCCTTGAAAGAACTTAATGCTTTTTTTAAAAAATATTTGTCTTGTGTTCTTTAAAATAGTTGTTTTGGCGAAAGATATTTGAAGTTCTTTGTTTATATATTTAAGAATGTGGTTATTATTATAATATTTGCATGACATTCTCAGAAAGTAAGTATAACCTTTTGTATGCTAGTGGGAGGTAAGCATTTTAATTAATTATAATTCATAATAGAATAAGTGTTAGTTCTTTTCCCTCGTTTTGCGTGAGAAATAGGCAATCGGCTTTGTTTTCCATTGAATTTGAAACTGGCATTAGACTCATATTTGTAAAATTTAGATAAAATTTCAAATTTAATGATTGGGTAAAGATGTTCAAATAATAAAAAGATTCTTCAAAAAGTTTTTCAAAATTTAAAAAAATCCTTATACTAAATGGGTATTTTTAAATCGTGTACATTTTGTTTAACTACTTGTGTTATTATTGGTTGAAAAATATATGTACTTTTTTTTAAAAAAAGAAAGCTTCTGTGTGAGAATCAAGGGGGACACCAGCGAAGCAAATGACCTGACTGGCTGGAAACACATGATCGCACTTATCATGTGACTATGATGTCACATGAATTTATGAAATGATTGACTTGAAACCTGTGATTGTATTTATCATGTGACTACGGGGCCACAGGAATTTATTAAATGATTGGTTGGAACACGTGATTGTATTTATTATGTGACTATAACGTCATATGAATTTATGAAATGATTGGCTGGAAACACGTAATTGTATTTATCATGTGACTATGGCACCACATGAATTTAGCCCTAAGACCGAAATAGTTGTTTTGTTTTTCCTCGGTATAAAATGAAGATGCTTTTCTTATCAAACACCTCGGCATATTCACACTATTCATATAACTGGAATTTTTCTTTTAAAAAAACCTCCTCAAGGCCAGCGGTTCTTAAAACTTTCGATCGCCGCGGCACCCCTTTTATAAATCAGGTTCACTTCGCGGTTTTGAGCATCCCTCCCCGGCTTAATATTTTTGATCAAAATACAAATTTTATACAGTTTCTTCATTAGAGACCATTTAGTTATCATGTCTAGAGTTTGACACATCTTTCAAATTTTCCACGAGGCCTTTCAGAATCTGTAAAAGGGGGAAATCTCAACGTTACATGAGAGACCACACCCGTGGACCACAGCTTAAGAACGGCAGCTCTAGATTCTTCAGAAAAAAAAAACTGAACAGTAGCTCAATTTTTCAACCGTAGATTTTCTATGATTAATTAAGTATTACACTAGATAAGATTACTTTCTCAGGCAGTTTGTGACATACAAATGAATCATAAAAACTTAAATTAATTAACGCGTATACCTCGAGATGTAATTAAATATTTAAAAAAACATCTAAATCATAAAAACCGGATTTTATCACGTATACGTAGTGTACATAAAGCATCCATTCGCATAAATCTCCCCGTATCTGCAGCGATATTTCTGGAGTCCCAACAAAAAGGACGATCAGTGTCGGGGCTGTTGACAGATCCACCATGAACATGCGTACGCGCATACCAATGCGAGAAATATGATCTTCACTGGCGAGTGAATCCCTCTTCAAAGGTACATTTTCCCTTCTACAGGCGCCAGGTTGACAAGGCCTGAGTCTATTGCAGACATTAGATAAAAGATCTCGTTTTTACTCTTGTGAAATGCAAGATGGTCCCTCCCGTCTATTCACGTGTGAAAATGAGAGGAATGTCAACGGGGTTTAGAAAAGGCTGACATTTCTGTAGATGCGTTGCTTGTAGGAGGGATGGTTGAAGAGAATTTCCTGTGGGACGAAAACTCGTCGGTTTTTAAAAATAGAACCCTCGAATATTGAATAATATGGAAGAAAGAAGGCTTCCATATGTTTGGGATTAGATGTCGAAGAACACCCCTTGTTGGGACAAAAATAGAAGAGTGCGAAATAGCGTGTATCTCCTTGCACGTGTTCAGAATGATTTGGGTGAGGTTTTAGTGAGTTTGAAAATGCACAGGAGAGAGTTATATGTAAACAACTTAAACATATTTTTATATAATTAGTTATTAATATTGACGATGTACATTTTTGTAGAAATAGGTAAGTTTAAAGTTGGTTATGGGAAGAATAAATAAAGTTACATTGTCCTATTTTTGTGTACACACACTGTTTTTAAAATTTAATATATTAAATATGTACGCAACAACAAAACCTCGTACAACATGATATCAAACATATGGTGGTCAAGGGAGTCGAGTAGTTTTGAAACCTTTTGCCACTAAAAACCCGTCGTGTAGAGGGGCTGATGCACGTCAAATCTACTGTAATTCCGAAACTCACTAGTGAGGCGAAATTGTCCACAAAGCAAACCACTGTTACATGCTATTTAGTAGTGACGTTCTTTTTCGGAGTGGAGTTGTTCTGGCTCAAAGCATCAAATTGCCACTTTGAGAGCTCTTCCTTTGGTGTGACGTGGAAGTTCAGATCAGGTGTCGTCTTTGTCACTTGACCATGGCTCCAAAGGTCCGTCGCCAATAGTCTTCGCCGTGCATCTCAATGCGAGTAAATGAAAATTAAACTCAAATCCATCAAACATATTATTTAAGTTTTTTTCCCCTTATTGTGATTTAGAGTATAAAGATTCAAACTTTTTGAAAAATACTAAAAACAGAACGATATTTCCCCCCTTCATCAAGTACGGAATTTAAATTTAAATCACCTAACTTTGAAACAATGACCAATCCGCGAGGTCTCTCCTCCTTAACTCTGGTTTTTCCCCGTCTCGCCAAATTGGCACTTTAAGCTAGAACAACTCCTCTCCGAAAAAGAACGTCATTACTAAATAGAATATAACAGTGGTTTGCGTTTTGGACAATCTCGCTTCACTAGTGAGTTTCGGAATTACAGCAGTTAAGCTATTTGAAAATATGGGAGGATTTCTCTTGGATGAATTTCAGAGGTTGCATCTCGTTTCAGATAAACACCCGTCATTTCTTATAAATTATTCTGTTTTGTTTTTACATCGCGTACTTGGTTCAAACACTTAGATTAATAAAAATGAATTATTGTGAATACCTATTTGTTGTACCTCCGTTTCTGATTTAATGGCTTCTCAATCCTATCTACTTTCGGAACCTCAACGATTTGCGAGACTTTCCTCTCAACCAACACGAGGAGGAGGGACGAGGAGGTTACTATAACGAGATTGTCCTATTCGGCTACCGTTTTGTGAGCTTAGAAAGACTTTTACAAGAATAATAGAAAAATTAAATTTCATTGAACGATAATTATTCTTTTTTAGACGCGGAACTCTACCAACAGAAGAAAATAATTTACAATCATTTTGTAGAGTGAGATAAACAGAGCGTGGAATACTCTCATCGTGATGATAATATTTTTTCGATCAGTTAATCAAATACAAAACTAATAATTTTCTAGGGAAACCACAATTTTTAACTTTTGGTGTCTTTCAAAGAAACATTTGATCAACAAAAAATAAATCTTTCGATTTAATTGAGAATTAGAATAGGGCAGCGTTTCTCAAACTGTGGGGCGTGATAACTCTAGAAGAGGGGCGCAAGAATATTAAAAAGTCGAAGACAAGAGATTATTCTTAAAAAAATTATTAATTTACTGAAAATTAGCCAACGAATTACATTCTGACATAATAAAAAATGAAATACAAATTTATGCTGATCTAAAGCACTTATAAAATACTTTGTGCGGTACTGACACGTTTATAATTAATTTAATGATATTAAGTTAAGAACAAGTTTAATAATTACCAGTGACCCATGGGTTTTTCATATATAAAATTAGATACGAAAATTAACCTTTATCTTTATAATTTGCACGGTTTATAATTTATCCCTTAACTTCTGATTAAAAGTTACGCGATTCGCTGCCAAATGCTACCATTTTCTAACACGCAGGCGAGTGCGTTTGGTGTATTGAGGACGAGAAAAGCAATAAATAATCAAATCCTCTGAAATAAGTAAATCTTTTGCAAACACTGTCAAGGTCCTATTATTGCATTCCAAAGCCTTCGGAATAATTTTATGTATAGCAGTAAAGAGAAAAATCGTACTTTGGAAAGACGTATATTTACGTCCCGGACAATTAACGTTTCAGCTGAGAGAGACGTTTATATCCGCCGGTTGCACTTAAGAGCTTAAAGTCGTATTGTAGCCTTAGCGTCAAATTATAGTATTTTAGAATATATATTCAACACATTATATTTATATGTGTGGGGTTCGCCATGGAAATTATAATTGGATATTGGGTCGCAGGTATTGAAAGTTTGAGAAGCACTGGAATAGGGGGATAATTAGAACTTTAGGAAGAATACCAGTTGTGAATGGCTTGTAATAAATATATTGCACAATTAACTTGAATGCTGTCGAGCGCATTTATAAATATAAATCAATTGTATTTATAAATCAATTGTATTTATCCATAATTAATACGCGAAAGGGCGGAATATATTTCGAACATATTTTTATTAAGTAACTAGTATTTTTTAATTTAGGAAGTATAAAAATAATTTGCAGTAAAAAAAAATCATCTCAAAATTTTAGTTAATAATGCTTTCATTATTCAAAGCATATTTCCTTCGACCAGCTGAATATTGAAAAATACATAATTTATCACGTTATATAAGAGTGTTTTTTAAATATAGCAAGCACCGGTCACTAATAAATTCCTTTATTGATCAACTCTATCAAGGTATTTTTATAGCAACGTCCCTTAAGCCATTTTGACACGACGATAAATAAACGCGGAAGTAATTAAAATTAGGTGATTTCGTTTGGCAACACTTTGTCGCACAGATTCCTAATTCGTTAGATTCATATCATATATATATATATATATATATATATAGATAGAGAGAGAGAGAGAGAGAGAGAGAGAGAGAGATAATTATATAATTAACGATGAGATACCCTCTGCCTGGGGAACATCAATTTTTGGTATAATTAAAGAATAAAAAAGTTCGATGCCGAACGTAAAAAGAAAAAGTGTTTATCAGGAAGAGTATTGACAACCCCCCTTAAAACGCATAAGGCCTTGCATACGGAATGAGAAAACGTGAAGAAAAAAAAAAGGAATTTTTATAATATTTTTTTCTTTTCTTCTTGTTTTTCCGGTTAACATTTGTGTCATGTTCTCCACTCTTCGCAATCTAACGCGTGTTAAGACAGAAGCTGAGCAGGTAATCGTTCATAGAATAAAAATGGAACGAATAGTTTGACCGTTTTAGATGAAACGATTAGTTTTTGTGTTTAATATTTGATTTATTGACGGGAAAACTCCAGGCAATTTGTTGGACTGCGTGTTGTATGGCCATTGCATTGTTCTATTTCGTTTTATATTAGATCACACACACGAGATACTTTGTATACGACGCATAAATTTAATTGTAAACGTGTTCTTCAAATGTTGTAATTTGTCATGAGTTATTCAAAACATTATTTATAGTTAATAATTTCTAAGCAATGTAAGTCCGTAATTATCTTAATTAAATGCATTTTTGGTATCATTATTCAAAATAACATAAAAATAATAATGCAATTATAACAATAGAATTACACATGTACGCATAAAAGTAATATTTATTAGTGTATAATGGGAATATATAAGGATTTATAATTAGAGAAGTTTTTAGTGACCATTCTAAAGCTGTTAACAATACTTTACTTGACAGTTTTAATAAATTTTTAAGTTAATTCACAAAATATGTATTGTAATATTACAAATAATTGGAACAAAAATATTACCAATTTAAACTGTCTTATGGTTTACTGCAGAAAGACATTCAAGACAAAAGTTCTGGATTGTCTCATGGCCATTATTTTGAACAATGGTCAAGTGACGAGCAAGACACCTGAGCTGGCACCTCCCTCTCCTAATTTCCACTCCATACTAACGGGAGGACGTTTGATCCTCGACAGATTTCACTTGCAGCGCTCCCACGGCGGTACTAGGCTTGAACTCATGACATGCCGGCCACGAGTCCGTTCCCTTGACCATTAGACGCATGATAAGCAAGGGTTTTATATTTTGATGGAAGGATCGGACATCAAATGTTAAAAAAGACGACAAATCCCTTTAAAGCAGCGGTTCTTAAAATGTGGTTCGTGAATCCCCGGGAGTCTGCAGCGTTTTTCTAGAGCAGGGATGGCGAACCAGTAGCACGCGTGCCATTGGTGGCAAGTGACACAGTATTTTGGGCACGCCAATTATCAAAATGGTTTGCATTTTATTTCAAAATAACAAAGTTCACTATGAAGTATTACGAACAAAAACGAGTGATCGGTATTGGGGCGACCGTGAGCACCCTCGTTTGTTATTATTGTCTTGCCTTAGTTACGTCGTGGACTGCAGTTGCTTATGATGTAAAATTTTCCTACGCATAGCATTGTTAATTTGGTTCACACAGCTGTATTTAAAATTTTATTTGGGTTATATTTACGATTTTTAACTTATTTAATATAGCTAATTCAGCAAAAGAACAAAAATCTCGCATGATGGTAAGTGTAACAGAGAATTTTAAACTTGGCGAATCTAGAAATATAGCATTACTAGAAAAGGCGATTAAAGCGGAGTGTGTTTTATGTTTTGGAACAGTGATATGCAGAACATTGTCTGTAAAACGGTATTTTGAAGCGAATCACAAATCCCCCAGTCAAAAAAGTGAACCACAGCAAAACTAATTAATTGCTTAGAAACTATTTGGCAGATGGCTCCACTTCAGCATGCATTGTACTAAAAGTCACATCCTAATATAAGTTATTTGTCATCCAATCTGCGACAACATTAATGTTACTTTAATTTGAATTACGCATATAACTAAAACATTTACGACTATACAATACAAAAAGTATTTTATCGTAGTAAACAAAGAGTATTGAGTTGATCCCAAGTCAAAATTATTTGACGGCATGCCTAGACCCCACTTCTTTAGGAAAAATAGCACGTTCGTCCATAAAGGTTCTCCAGCCCTGTTCTAGGGCATCCGCGAAGGTCTCTCGTCCAGATTTAACTCTTCTACAGGGCCTTGGACGTCACTTGACCATGGTTCAAAATGACGTGTAGCTGACCAGTGCGACGTTAATATTCAATCAACCGAAAGGCCTTGTGGGAAAATTGAAAGGTGTCCTATCTAGATTAGATCACTCAGTTGTCTCCAACGGAAAAACTCTTCTTGAGCATGTATTTCTCGACCAAGAGTATAATTTAAGCTTTTTCATTGTTTACTACTACATAACCATTAACACAACATAATATTTTCAGAAAGTAATAGAAACACAAAAATGGAAAAGATTAAGCACTGAATCTATAGCGGCCCCATTCTCTCGATAACGATTCCATTTAAAGCTATCCTCGCCAAATGTACGAACCTGATCTACACGTGGCACACACACACACTTTCGGATGGAAAAAAGTCTCAGTAATTATGAAAATTTGTAAAATTCATAAATTTGTTTGTCATATAGTAGTCAGATCGAGGCCCACAAAATTCATCATGGCAAGGGCCTAGATGCACGCCTGTCGTTGGCCGTAGCCTTGAACACCAGGCAGGTGACAGTGCAATTTAGCTCGGTTCCACCCCAATTTTGAGAGAGAACACCCTGGGGGAGGGTCAGGGGCCTTCCACCTCTCTCTCATCCCCTGCCACTAACCTCACGAGAAAACTTGCGGCTCAACGGCTGTTTAGAGTACCCCCATGCCGTGAAGGCACTATACACTTACGCAAACATCCATGTCTTCTCCGGGATTCGAACCCAGGCCCTACGGCATGGCAGTCAGCGTCGCTAACCACTGTACCGGATGGGCGACTAGAAAAAAGTAAGGAGTATGATAAAATAAGTCGCTCTCTCTATAGGATAGATAGCGAAGCAAGAATATATATATATATATATATATATATATATATATATATATATATATATATATATATATATATATATATATATATATATGCATATATATATATATACATATATATATATATATATATGTATATATTCTCTTATATATATATTCTCTTAATGTTAAAAAAATACCCGTATTTAGAATATTTTTTCAGAGAGAAATAAAAGATTTGAAACATTATGTATATATATATATATATATTCTCTATCGTTTGAAACGTTTCGTCTGTATTTTTTCTATATTTACCCTCAAATTAGTTGTATAGATGACAGTAGTTATACAGTAAAAGAGGTAAAGTAAATGTAATAAAAATAACTGTTAAGTTATTGTATTTTTTCTTATATTAACAGCCTTGAGTGTAGCTTCTCTGTTAAGCATTCATGTAAGGAAAAAAAGACAGCTTACGGGGGAAAAAGTACTATTATTTTCATTTAAGTTACAAATTTACTCTAAATGTTGAAAAATATTTAAAAAATTAATTTGAATACCCTAGCCCCCACCCCTTTTTAAAATTGTAAAATTAATCCAAAAATACATTGAAAAATGTGACGTTTCTTGGATCGAACTCTGGGAAAAAAAATTGAAACTGCTAAGGGGTTATGAGAAGGGCATTCAAGAATCCATTTTAAAAACATCAATGATGTTTGTGCAGAATTGAACGGAAGTTAAACGACACATTATAAAATGCAGAGATTCGAAGTAACAGCAGTGGCTGAAGAAAAAAAAAGAGTCCCCCATCTTAACGACAAGACCATGCGAGGCAATTACGAATTCTTACCTTACCTAACTTCACAGCCGGGGAGAAAAAAATAGAAAAATAAAAAGGAACAAATTAAAAAGGCACAGGGAAAGTCCTTCCATTGTTCTTTATTGTGCAAAACACAGGTGCGATTGTCATAAGAGTGACGGGCCTGCAGCACTGGTCCCAGTGCAGTGGGCAGAGCATTTACCATCTTCCTCGTATTCCCAATCAAACACCTGCTGATGAGAAAGGAACAACCAATGGGAAAAAAACACGCCCATTATCGCCACCTGCGCTTAGAGAATGCACATAAAATGTAGGTGCGTGGGCTGTCGAGTTCTCATAGGGTGCTCGAGACAATTGCACTCTGAGCCATTTTTTTTAAAAAAAACGATACATGGATACAACCCTCTATTGCAAAAAATTCAGTGTAATGATTTATAAGAGATTTCATGAATATTTGAAAACTAATTTTGTTTCATGAAAAACATGCAAAGACTAAACGCACTCTTAATTTGCCCGTTCACAAATATCAACTTACCCTACTTAAACTTTTTTTATATATATGTTTTTTTTATAATATTGGTTTTTTTCTCAATGGGGCTGCATTTTAGTAACTTAGCCTTTACAGACATGATAGGTCTCCAAATGTGAGAGCCATTTCTTCGAGGTACCATCTAGCGGCGGTCTCGTTACTAAATTTGGACGCTTGAATTAATTTTTAATTCAAGCTCTCATCGGATGCTAAATATTGCAAAGATTTAATTTTTGCAAGAGTACCAGAGCCAAATCGATACTCAAGGGACTTTTTACATGCCACATAATCACATGATGTACATGCCTCCGATTTTCCAATCCGGAAAAAATTTCGTCTCTAGCCAGGGTCGAACCCGCAATCTTGGGCTCGCGAAGTGGGTACGCTACCTCTAAGCCACCGGAGCAGAATGATAACATCGCCACGGTAGCCTAGTGGTCAAGATATCGGATCATGGCAGTCATGTCATGAGTACGAGCCCAGTACCCCTAAAGACCCTCCATGTAGGGAAGTGATGCACGCTAAATCTGTCGAAAGCTCAAACGTCCTCCCGTTGGTGTGGTGTGGTAGTTAGGAGAGAGGGAGGGTGCCAGCTCAGGTGTCGTCCTCGTCACTTGACCATGGTTCAAAATGACGAGGTCCGTCGCCAAAAGCTCTCGTGTAGCTGAACAGTGCAACGTTAATATTCACTCATTCACCGACTAATAATATTGTCAGTTGAAAAAAATTAGTCGTAAAATTAGAGATATTTTTTTTTGTCTTTATAAATTTGCTAGAGAATCAATCCCATACTTATTTGATCATTATGTGACTGAAAATATAATTTGATTTCTGCTTTCTTCTACGACGCATTAGTTAGGCGCAGTCAGTTTAATTAAAATCCGAAATAAATTTAAAAGCATGCATACTGGGCACCTTAAAATTTTATTCTTTATATATCTCAGCTTTCAGAATATGATTGATCTTCCTATACCTATTATAAACCTCAGAAATCTCCTAACATTTTTGAATCGTGATTTGTTTTATTTGCCTCAAATGTTATTCAGCATTATATAGCAAACATGTATGCTGTCTGAAATTTGTTGAATGGTTTAAATTAATGAATTAAAATTTTTATTTTTTTACGCTTCCTTCTTGAAAACTATGCACGGAAACCTGTAAATTGATTTTTTTTATTAACGTCAGACTAAAACAAAGCAAGGGCTGTAGGCATCATTTTGAACCTCAGACAACTGATGACTCCGAGTTTCCACAATACGCCAATAGGGGGATTTTAAGTCATAACAAATATAACGTACAGCAATCACTCTACACGGTGAGACTTCAATGACACTATGACTCGAACACACGACTCTCCGGCCACAAGTTCGTGACCATGACCACTCGGCTACCACGGCAAAAGGGAATCCTAAATGCTCAAAATCTATATGAAAGTTAATAACAGCATCTTTTAGAAACTACTATTGATTCGGATGGCAAAATATTCTGGAACATAAAAAAAGAGTTATTTCAAAAACTGCTTTCAATAAAAATTTACCAACAAGGTCCATGAAAAATCTCAAATGTGTTAGAGGATCATTCGCTCCACTAAGGAACAGCAAATTATTGCAACTACAAAATATTTCATCATGTTCTACGAGAAGAATCGTTTTATGAATGATAATACCAACGGGGTAAGTCAGTGGCGTAACGGAGAACATTAGCCCTTCACCAGCACAGTCAGGTTATGGGACTCAAGCCGGATCTTGCAAAGGATTTGAAAACCATAACATAAAATAGGTTTTGGGCCTTCTAGAATCCTGGGAAGCCCTCCCCCCCTCGATGCGGTGGTGTACGTTACGCCACTAGGGTGAGTGACTGAAAGTTCGCAGTATAGAGCAATGCGAAGGCACGCATCATTTTGAACCTTAGTCAGTTGGCGAGAACGACACTTTAACTGGCATTCTCTCTCAAAATTACCACACCATACCAACAGGGAATTTGAGGTTTAAAAAGCACGTAGACAAAATCTCTGAGGGGTAATCTCTATGGTAAAAGTTCAAAATCTGTCGGTCTATGGGAGGTCGAGGGGGGTGCAACTTTGCACACCCAATGCTTCAAAGCACAAGTAAAGTCATTGGCTTCGTCTGCAAACATCCATCTGTCACCAATTAACCTAGTCAGAGGAACAAATTGAAACGACTCAAAGAACTTTTGCGACCAAAGTGAGATTCCGCGCGGTTTTTTGAACTCATGGTTCGTTCACACAAATAATCCTGTGCGAACGGAATAATAAAGAGGCTGTTTGTGGGAAAGCATATGCATATTAGAAAAACAGGATGGAGGCAATTAAAGGAACGTGCCACATTATCCTCCAAGGTGTAACGGTTACGGTTTAGTAGATTGGAATCTGGCAGATGCTTAACGAACCGATCAAGCAGATAGGTTTTGGAGATTTCGACTGTGATATCTCATTCTGAATCACACTCAGCGATTATGACTGATATTTTTTCAGGGAAAATGCCTGTGTGGTATTCAAAAAGGTGTGATCTGCCTTTGTTCCCAACCGGGGATGAATCTAAAGTGTAATATTACAATCTTGTTATTTTTTTTTTACTTGAAGCATTTGATCTGGAATTTTACGAAATATTTAAATATCATCTTAAAAAAAAAAACACCCAGAAACTAATCTTCTGTATTTCTCAGTTACTCTCTTTTTCAGATTAACCTGAAAAAATTGGTAATAATCCAAACAAAAGCTTCAACGTGAAGCAATTTAAATGAGGGGAGGATGCTCTTTTTGTCGTTCTTTTTGCAAATGTTGTTTCAGTTAAGGTGAGACGTCATTTAACAACATGAAAATTCACAGTCTGTTGAAATAAGAAAGGATCTCGTGGCATGTCTTTTACGTGTTCACAACGCTCTGCAAAGCAACTCAAGGGCTATTGGCGATGGACCTCGCAATTTTGAGCCACAGTGACAAGGGTGACACGAGAGCTGTCATTCCAAGTAATTCAACACGCCAATGGCGGGACTTTGAGCCCCATCAGACTTAACGTACACCCTGCAGGGGGAGGGGGCTTGATTTTAGGGGCCCTAAAGCCTGACTGACGTGAAGTTGCAATCCTATGTAAGATCCGGTTTGCGCCGAAAGCCTGACTTTTCAGGGCCCTAATAGTTACGCCAAGTGCTTCAGCCGTTCTGCACGACTAGCTGGTCTTCAGCGGCACTAAGGCCCGAACTCATGAAACGCGGGCCACGAGTTCATGACCACGGCCACAATGAGACATGATAGCGATTATAAAGAGATGGCAATTTACAAAAACCGAAAAAAAACGGACATCTCAATTGAGTAGCCATACAAATTATTGCATCATCGTTTCTTTACTTTGAAAACCTCTTGCTCTGTGTCAATGGATTGCGGTTTTTTATGATTAAAGTCACTTTTATTGTGATATGGCTTTTAGTTTTAATTTTATGAAAACTGGGTATATATCTCGGATTCGTTAGAATTTTCTAATTACCGGCACCACCCCTTAAAAATCGTACAGAATCTAGATTCATAATCTAGGGTGAACCAGAAGTTTTGCCCTGAATATACAAATTCATTACAAAAAAAAAATAACCGTTTACTCTAACAATGTAACTCTTGTATCAATAGATAGGCCAGTTTTTGGTAGTTCTTTTGTGTGCAATAGACGACGGGAGGACTCCGTCAAAAGTGATTTGGGGAAACATTTGTAAGGAAGACATCCTTTTCGGCTGAAATAGCATCGATTCAAGAGAAACCCCAAAGTGCTCTCTTTGGTTTCCCGAAACGAAATCGGTCATTAAGGTTCAGTATAAATTTCAACGCTGCTGTAGAAGCAAAATCAATAAAGTGATACAAAATGCAGTGGCGTAACATACACCCCCGCATTGTGGGGGGAGCCCAGGGTCAGAGTGGGGCCCAAAATCTGACTTTTCAAGGGGCCCCGTTACGCCACTGACGAAATGTTTAAAGAAATAGGCAGCGTTAAGGATCATCCAAGAAGTGGCAGGTCGAAAGTGATTGAAGCAACTGATCGCGCGAGAACTGGAACACCACTTAGACATTCTCCGATGCACTGAGGGGGCACAGGTTGAAATTTACTGAGGTCAATGATCTTATAAATACTTCAAAGCAGTACTTACAATATAGCCGAAAAAGCATAGGACAAGACTTTTGGTTCACCCTATATAACACAGGACGCACAAGACTAAGTAACAATCTGGAAATGTTTATGGACACCACTTACCTTTGGCCTGGGATGGCTGACTATGAACACTGTTGGTCTCCAACGAGGGTTTGACGCACCTCTCGTAGAAGTCCTCGTTGTGTGGGCCCCTGTACGTGTGACAGGAATCGCAAACAGTGTCTCTGGCGGCCGTACACTTGTGTGCCACGTACAAACCCGCTCCACATCGGGAGCAGGGGTAGCAGGGCCTCCACGCCGATAAATGACTGGAATAATGATCGGGGGCACATGCCCCACACTCTGTGTCGTGAAATCTGTTGCAGTGGCGCTCCACCCCGTATCCTGGGGGGCAGCGGTAACAGTCTTTGTTTTGGACATGATGATGGTGCGGATGTTTCGCCATGGCGAACTGCAAAAGAAGAAAACATGTATAAGACTTGTTATTACGATTTTTTTTTGTTATGAAAAAAATAACTGTGAATTAAGATATTTATTTTAGTGTTAAAACTAATGTAGTGGAAATCAATGAAATAAAAAGGATATTTTAGAAAAAAAATTATTCTTTCATTTGCTTGTGTCTTAGCGATTTTGTTTTATTAATATTGTTTCTTAAATGTGCGTTATCTTCTGTTCCGAATCGATAACAATGTCTTCGAAAATCTCTGATAGTACTTCTTTTTTAAACTAACCTACTATATATATATATATATATATATATTATTAACCAAGAACCTGTGATTATTTCCCAGATATAAGTATTTGCAATAAAAAGTATATTATTGAATTTGCACGCAAGAGGCATTCAAATTATATAAGATTGTAACCACTCTTGTAATAACAACTGCAACTGACTGTACTAAGCATCAGAAGTGCCCTCTATCGACCACTTACCTTCAGTAGAGTCTAGGTGAGGAAATAATGTGGTCGATATATATGAAAAACTGTCCATGTTCCTTGCCCATTAGTGATATGTGTTGTTTTTGTGTAAACTAATATAAAACAATAAGTAATTGTTACATTAAAGAAACTTCAATGAACTCAACCTTGAATTTACCACCTTAACCACGTCCAATTCTCTTCAATGTGGATTTTATTTTTTTGTGTCATTTATTTATTTTACTTCCTAAAATAAATAAATGACTTAATTTACCGAAAATATTAGGACTAACGTTATGCAGTAATTTTTTGTTATATCTAAGAGCTAAAATCTCAAATTTATCCAAGTAGTGCTTCAAGAAGCAAGCTATAAAGAAAAAATGCTATTGTATTAGATTGTATCTATACGCCTTCTCAGCCGGGGCGTTAACTGCCTCCGACGTGTATATCCGTCTTTCCGAAATACGATCCTTTGCTCGACGCTGGTATCAGTAAAACTACTTTGAAGGATTTGGAATGCAATGAAATGACGTTGACAGTGTTTGCGAAGAATTTACTGGATTTGCATATTTATGCTTTTTCCTTACCCCAATATACCGTATACGCGAGACTACATGAAAAACGGTGACACTGGAACGCAAATAGTGTAACCTTTAATTGGCGGTTAAGTAGTTAAGGCACACACACAATAAATGATCAATATATTTTGGTTATCTTTTTGAATCCGGGGAAAAATTATTTGCAGGAAAACCAGCTCAAAAATAAATAAATAAATAAATAAATAAATAAAAAATAAATAAACGAAAATCTTTGATTTTAGATATCTCTAAAGTGCCTACATTCAACTTAAAAACAAAAATAAAGAAAATTAACTGCTGCAAATGTGCTTTTTTAAATAAATATTTTTATAAAAAAATACAGTTTTATTTATTCATTTTTCTAAAATATAACTGCGAAATAAGAAGACGAGAATGAATTCGTCGCTTCCTGTACAAAGAATGGACCTAAACCATCGAGATGGAAAAATAAATCACGCCCTAGCATTTGGTAGAATATAACGCGACGCTTAAGTAAGTCATCTGACATAAGGCCACAAAAAGCAAAAGGATAAAAAAAAAGAAATAAAAGAGAAAAGAAAAAACAGCTAGCGTTCAATGGAGCATGAAATCGTGGGTCGGGCTCTTTCTGAGTGCTGTGAGTGGTATATCTGGGTGAATAGGTTTTTCCGGCTTCGGTTAAGCCACGGTCTGTCGAGACCGTTCTTCATGTCAAAAGAACTAGGAAACAAAAGGGACTTGATGGGTTTTGCTACTCTACAAATGAAGCCCCTGGTGTCCAACAAAATACAATAAAAAACCTTGCGAAATAGAAAGAGGAAAAGACTTCTTTTCCGCAGTCTATCTCTCTCAACTGGTTTTTACAAAAAGTCTTTTTACCCGAACATTATTTTAATTGACGGTTTAGGATGCGAAATCCATCTATTTCAACAATTTCCTTTTAGAAATTCAAGGCCACATCAAATGGATATATGTACTTTGAATGCTCTTCCCCCTATTTTAACCATCATTAAAGTGCTCTTTTTTAATGCCCATTAGGAATGGATTTGAATATTCAAACGAAGAATTAAGTGTAAAAGCATTTTTCTTGTAAATACTTATTATAGATATGTGTTAACCCTTTAAGAGGTCAATTTTTGGGCCCAATTGTTTAAAAAAAATTTACATTTCCTTAATTGCGTATAACTAAGCAACAACTTAATACATTGCAAAAAGGGAAGATTTTTTTTAATTGTAAGTTTTTACACTGCTTTTTTTATTAAATTTTGTAATTGTGTGTGGAAAACAAACCCCCCTAAATGATTTCTTTTTATAAGTGCACTCTGCATGCTATCAAGAATGTTTTATATACCTTAAGAGAATTTCTCTCATACTTAGAAGTTGTCACGGTAGCCCAGTAGTCAAGGTATCGGATCGTGGCTAGCTTGTCAGGAGTTCGAGCCCAGTACCACTAAAGACCCGCCGTGCAGGGGAGCGATGCACGTTAAATCTGTCGAGAGCTCAAACGCCTTCCCGTTGGTATGGTAGTTAGGAGAGGGGGGCAGTTCAGGTGTCGTCCACGTCACTTGACCGCGGTTCAAAATGCCGAGGTCCATCGCCAAAAGCCCTCGTGTAGCTAGCTGAACAGTGCGACGTTAATATTCACTCACCCATACTTAGAAAAAAATTTCATGTTCGCAACTCTTTTTCAAACGGTTGATGATTTTCTGCGTGAATGCATATTTATATGCACACAAAATTTGAAGCATGGTGTAATACTAAGTCTTGTATTGCAAAGGGGACAGAGATTACAGCGGCTTTTGGGGATTATCTTTCCATTTTCATTTCTTCCCAAGTAACAAATTGCACAGTGACTTACACAGTTGACCAGTTTTTTATCAAATATTTTCAAGAATTAAAATTCCTGCCTTCAATGAAAAATTTCGGATGAGAAATGTTTCAGTATCATGGACAAACTGCATCTTTTAAAAACAGTAGCACTGATAATCTCACTATAAGTATTATATATAGGCAAACCGGGTGTGGGACGGCTTGTGATAACCAGTATGGTGTACGGGAAAACCAGTTATGGGCTTAAAGAATTGAATGAAGACATTAGCAATTCACGAAATACTTTAAATTCTTAAGTAACTCCATATAAATTTGTAAATTACTACAGTAAAGTTACTTTCGTTCTGTTATGTAAGAGGCCAGATAAATCATTTAGCTAAGGAAAGAAAACAAATGAATTAGCAACAAATGTTATCGTTAATCACGGATCATTGATGAGTATTATTTTTTGGGGAGTTGCTTAATATAAATGGATTGATTTCTGGTTTTGTCATATGTAAAATAACAACATGAAGGTATCTAATATAATAGACCTCAACACTCGATTTGAAGTAGAAAATGTTTCCTTTATAACCCTTTAAGACCCAACCCGCATGATTCAGCAGGTTTGCACGGGTTAGACATTGTTATACCTTTAAAAAAAGACTCGAAATAATTTTATCTTTAAAAATTTCTTTAAAAATTACATTCTTCAGGTTATTAACGCTATACTGATAACTATAACACTTGAAAAAAATTACAAAAAATTTTTTGTTGCTCTCCTGGAACTTGAAGTATTTCAGCACTAATGTGCGGGATGGGTCTTACAGATGTCCAGTTTTTAAATGCCATTTAAGTAAGTCAGTGTATGTAAAGAAAAAAAGGTGGTGAGTGAGTGAATAATAACGTCGCACTGTTCAACTACTCGAGGCCTTTTGGTGACAGACTTCGTAATTTTGAACCACGGTCAAGCGACGAAGACGAACTGGCACCCCCCCTCTTCTAACTTCCACACCAACGGGATGACGTTTGAGCCTCGACATATTTAACGCATGTGCATCGGCTTCCCTGTGCACGGTAGGTTTTAAACGGTACTAGGTTTGAACTCGTTACACACAAATCCGTTACCTTGACACTATATATATAGGCTACCGCGACCACACACACACACACAAAAGAAGAAAAAAGCAGTTATTTGACTCGGAAGAACTCTCAAATGGAATGTTCGAATTCTCACCTTCCTTCACACCCATTTCGAAAACCCAAATTGATTCTATATGCTAAAGTGTTCTGCAAAAAGCCTTACTTTAAATATTGAAGTAAATTAGAATGAAACTTGGATAAAAAAGACTCACAAGTTTTCTGTCCCCCAATATTCTTGTTTTGCTTGATAAATAAGCATACGATTCATTGGATTACCTCATTTCAAATAAAAAAAAGTAAATCTTCGGGTAGATGAATAAACTGTGTAAATAAATATTCGACTGAAAAAATACCATTTGTAAATCAGTGAAAAGAGCAAAGTGGTTGTTCTAGTTACAGGCATTAACATTTATTTATGTTAACTAAGATAATATTTGACATTCAGGGATTTTAGGTCAAAGAAAGATCGATGCTTATTTTGTAATTACAGGTTTTCTAAAAAAAAGGGCTTTAAGAACCTCTTTAAAAGCTAGTATTGGCATTTTTTCATTGTGTGTGTATAGCTTACATTTTAATTAAAAATTCTAAGTATATTTTAGAAAAATCATAATCCTCTTATTGTATATTTATATTTCACGCCCCCTTGAAAACTGAGTTTTGCAAAATCCCTGCTTAAAGTTTCTCTATGCAGCGAGAAAAACATTATTGTAAAATTTCAAATCTGTTGGTCTAATAACCTAAAAACGCGACATTTTTTATCTCTAACGCCGCACGCAATCCCCTTTGGGAATCGATTTTTGTAAAATCCGTTTTTAGCGGATTTCCACTAAACAAAATAAATATGCGTGCCAAATTCTAAGTCTGTAGGTATAATCATTCAAAAAACGGGAATACTTATCTATAACGCCTCTTAAGCCCTCGCAACGTCCCTTGAGGGTCGATGATTTTTTCAAAACAACTTTTGTCGTGAATCTATAATCCATGAAAACAATATGTCTACCAAAATTTAAGTATGTGGGTCTAATAGCTCAAAAAATGAATATGTGTCTATAGCACACCTTAAGCCCTCACAATGCACATTTGAGATTAACTCGTAAAACACGATTTTTAGCGGTTTTCTACTCAATGAAAGGAGTATGCCTACCAAATTTCAAGTCTGTAGATCTAATAATTCCAGAGTGAGTAGCTTTTCTCCTATATAAAGAGATTTTATTAGAAACTATTAAAGAGTTCGAAGTAAGAATATCGTCCCCTGGTACTTTTTCTGTTTCTCTTTCTCTCACAATAATAATAAATGGGGATGCTTTTAATTATTTTCGTTCAAAGGGTACGGAATCAAAAAAAAATTGGAGGTCACTGCCTTACGCGCATAAAATATTAATAACATCTCGTAAGTTTGCACGTTCATTAACAAAGGACTGCATGAGAGAGGCGCGATTCTAGTCGCGAGCAATCCAAGGTCGCTCATTTTAATTGCACCCCTTAAAAGTGCACGGGTTTGTGACGAAACAACAGTTGGTGGAGAAAATTTTTTTCGTTGTTTCCGCTGTCAAGCCTTTCGTTCCATTCTCCCGAGCTAACTGCCTCGTGCAATGTCGGATACGAACACGCAAGGAAACATGCAAATCCAGAATGTTTTCTCATTCATGCGGATAACATCTGTTATTCTAAATTCGGGATGAACTAGAAAAAGGTAAGGAGCAGGAGGAAATAATTCCTTCTTAACCGGACTGTGTTCAGAAGGATTTCGCATGTGTTCGCTGTAAATCGCTACTTTTCAACGCGATGTTTTGTACACTTGAGTAAATTTCGTACGGATAATTCATAAAACATGGTTACATCGTTCTTTTTTATTGTTTTGAAATAGTGTTTGAATTTCGATTCGCTCTCAGTCGTATGAAGATACCATAAGTGTATCTCAGCGTTTCTCAAATTACGGGGCGTGATAACTGTAAGAGGGGGCGCGAGCATATAAAACAAAAGATTATTTTAAAAAAGTTATTAATTTATTGAAAGTAAACAAGCAAAATACATCCAGACATAATAAAAATAAAATACACATTTACAGTTATATAATCCACTTATAAATGTATCAGTACTGCGCGATGTATTTGACAATTAATTTAACAATACTAAGTTATGAACAAGTTTAGTAATTGCCAGTGACCCCCCGTGGCCTTGTCATATATAGAATTATATACAAAAACTAACACTTATCTTGATAATTAATCCTTTAACTGCCCATTAAACGCAAACGTGTTCAACGTAGGCGTGTGTAGTGTATGCGATGAATTGGGGGTGAAGGATAATAATTTTATGGATAACAGTGCACAGAAAAGATCGTACTTAGGAATGCTTTAGCCGAGCGAGACATTTATATACGCCGGTGGCACCTAAGAGGTAAAAGTCGTATTGTAGTCTTAGCGTTAAAGTATAGTATTATTGAATTCAATTAATTGTTATTGTATGGAGGAGGAGGGGGGAGATGAAAATTATGATTGAATTTTGGATCGCAAATATTGAGAGTTTGAGAAGCATGAATGTTTGAATCATGCTTTATCTTGATTTAAGGTATCCGACTACCTTCAGAACCGTGATTTTAAAGAAGCGCATAAATGGATAATTTTCATGATGTTTAGTGTCACTTAGATTAGAATACATATATAAAATTGCTTTATGACATTTTGAAAAAAAAATTATTTAAATACAATATTTCGGCAAAAAATTAACTTAAAATAACCTTTTTTCAAAATGTTCTCCTTTTGTGAAAAATGCTTCTATTATAATAATATTTTGCCTGTATATAGCTCAGACCTCTGTACAGAGGCTCAACTATGATTTTTGAAAAATTCACATTATTTTCAGAGTTACAATCTATTGAAATAATTATCGGCGTTTTTTTCTTAAAATTTCTCCCCTCTGTGGACGTAAAACATGGATAAACCCACTTCTAAGTTATATATTTCAAAAATTCTAGTTGAGCCTCTGTACAGAGGTCTGAGCTACAAACAGGCAAAATATTATTATAATAGAAGCATTTTTTTTTTCGCAAAATGAGAATATTTTGGAAATGGGTCATTCTCTGTTCATTTTTTGTCAAAATATTGTACTTAAATAATTTTCTATTGTAATACTATTAAAACAATTTTATATACATTTTCTAATCTAAGTGACACTAAATATCATAAATATTATCCATTTATACGCTTTTAAAAATCACGGTTCTGAACATAGTCGGATACCTTAACGTTTATAAGCACTCGCACACTCTAAAAGTAACCCCATTTTTTTTAGGTATACCTGGACGAAAATACCATCAACACATTTGAAAAATTCTTCATCCCATAGTCTTTCATCAGAAACGACTGTTTCGGGGATGCAGCACGTAACGCTTGACGTTTTTGCGGACTGGTGATGCATTCCCATCCAGCAAATCTTTCACAGTTAATAAAATGTGCAAGAAAAAAAAAAAGAGTCCATATTCACAATATGGCTGCAATACTTTCCCCTAAGAACGGCAGAAGATGCTTCATGTCCATCTTTTCCGTCACGCATGGTATTTCAAGCACTCTTTCGATGGCATTTGCATACTCTCTCGTGACGGGATGTTTTTATGTTTCAGAAGGAAAGGGAAAAAAGAAAATCAGCATCCCCCTTTTCCATCAAGATGTAATACATTTCTGCAACGTCTGCACATCCCAACACAGCAGCAATTCTTATGCGTGCGTGATTCTTGTCAACGGGCCGTTTCGTTCTCACCGGATCAATTTTCCTGCATAATATAAATTTATATCTGGCCTTTTGTCTTTTGAAAGAAGGCGTCGCTTCTGCCCATGTGTGTGGACGAAGGTCACGGGCCGGCACGATATTTAAAACAGCGTAATTACGGAATCGAAGGTCAACTAATATTTTAAAAACTAATGAATCAATGGTGATTGCGGTAGGCAAATGGAGGGGTTGGAATGGTAACAAAGTAGCTAAGTGCCTGTATCTTTGCCTAAAACATATTGTATTCGCGACTTCATTAAGTCTTATTATATTTAATCGACTGTTTATTTTGCACAGTGAATGCGAGTGGACATTGTTGGAAAAATAAACGGTACACGCCAATGGAAATTTTGTACTACCGTTGCAATTCTTTTGGGCTTGAAGATAAATGGTTATAGACACGAAGAAGTAGCATAACTATTGCAAAACGGATATCTTAATTTGCTTAGGATACGTTTAATATTCGTGTTGATGTACAATAATTCAAAAGCACTTTCGCTGGCAGCTCTTTAATTATCATATATGTGTATTCATAGAAATACGCAATGCATGCGTTAATTCATGGAACAATTATTATAACAGTAGTTATTTTAAATATATTGTCTGAAAAAGTTGAGGAGAAAACACACTTGCATGCAAAGAGAAAAATGTATGGAGCGATAAAGCTTTAGAGTTATCCATGCAATTCATAATCATCTCTTTCATTTAATTTTTTTCTATTTTAAACACGAATTTCATGTTGATTATTATTAAGTACCATTAACATTTGATGTATCTATTCATAAGTTATGCAGTTTAAATGATTTTCACAGCATTCTTTTATGGAAAATACTTCTATAATGATAATATTTTCCCCGTACAATAACTAAGACTTTTCTACAAAGCTAGAATTAGAATTTTAGAAGTTAGATTTGTTCATATTTTAAATTACTAGAATAGAGTAATTTTAATAAAAAACACCGGTTATTATTTTAAACCACAGCAAATTTGAAAATAATGTAAACTTTTCAAAAATCCTTGTTCAGGCTATGTAAAGAAATCTCAGCTATATATAGGAAAAATATTATCGTTATAGATGCATTTTCCATAAAAAAAGAATGTTTTGGAAATGTGTCGTTCTCTCTTCTTTTTTGCCAAAACATTGCATTTAAATAATTTCTTATTGTAATAATGTTCTTAAAACAATTTTATATGAATATCTTAATTCAACTGATTATGAATATCTAAAAATTATTCATTTAAAACGCTTTTGAAAAATCACTGTTCTGAACGTATTCAGACACAACTTATTTTATTCATTATTTAATTTATTATGAGCAAAATTCATGTGACACCTAGTCACATGATAACTACAATCATGTATTTCCAACCAGTTAGTTCATAAATTCAAGTGACGTCACAGTAACAAGATAAAGGTAATTACGCGTTTCCAGCCATTCAGTTCATAAGCTTCATTGTTGCAACTTTTGCTTTTTGCAAAAACTTTTTTTAAAAAAATACACATTTATCTACAATAATAAACAAACAAAACGCATCATAAGAAATAAACAAAATGCACTCTGTTTAAAAGTACAAGTATAGGAAGTTTTTAATTTTAAAGAACCTTTTTAAACATCATTACACAAATCTAGAGTCAGTTTTGAATTCAATGGAGAAAGCACGTGATTTAATTTATTATGTGACCGTCATGAATTTACCCATTTTTTTAAATTTAAATAATCATTTCATTTTTCATTTAATTACAGTAAAGTTAGTCAAAATCAGGACACAGACTTCTTGATTCCAACGGTAAGCCAGGAACTTTCAATCTCTGAGCGAAACGTTTTCCCGCCAAAAGTAACAAAGAATACTATAAATCAGATCGCCTGTAACACCTGAACGTTTACTTTAAGGCTCTTTTCGCCACATTGCCGAGAGCGTGAACTTAACACGGAGCTCATTTTCGGACAGAAAAAATGCCTCAACGTTCATGAAAATTTGTGACATTGTAACTCATACATTTGTTTATACTATAGTGTTTTTAAAATTTCAAAATATTTCATAAATAATTAGTTTTTCCTTTTAACATGTAAAGGGAGAGCTCATTGAGCAGGACGGTAGAGGAGAAAAGATGCGAAACACATTTTATAAAAAAAAATGTGTCAACTCGTATAAAAATGAGTAGTAAGATAAAATAAGTGATTTTGTACAGGATAGTGTAGCCAGACTATAATAATAATGTTTGAGTACTTTTATATATGACAAAATATTCCCCGAATTCGGGTCCTATTCTTTAACATCAGCCTTAAGGCTCAAGGTCAAATCGGGCAATACCGTCCAAAATCCAAATCCACTTGATAAAGGAAGAGAGAGATAGACAAACTTGCCTTCTACCTTTCAGAATTATCAAATACTGTCCGCCATTTTGTGGACGGTGAAAGCGAATCGGGGAGAGTTTGGTCTTCTAGCCCACTGCACGGAAGAGGCGAAAAACCAGCGAGTAACCAAAACAGAGAAGATTCATTTGGTGTTGTGGGCAAGTTCAGCAAACCCGTAATTGCGTATATTAACTTATCTGAATGGAAATAATCTTTCTTTGCATCTCGACGTCTCGTAATTAGCCTATGGCTCCATGGCATAGCATACCTAAACGTATCCCTACTACTCTGCTGATGGTTATCGAGAGTAAAGTGGAAAATGGCAAACTAAGTTTGGTTTAGAGAAATGACAAGATAAAGTTTTGTCATCTGTAAATTAGAAGAAATGTAATTGATGTTTTTGAGTAATTGGTTAAAATTAATGGACTTGGAGTATAACGCTGAGCGACACCAGTTGATTGGATTTGTTTGAGTTAATGGCGACAAATATTTTTGACTCTAGTAATAGTTTTAAAAAACAAGTAATTAAAAAAAATTTTTTTAAGTCAATTCCTACTTAGATCAACCAAGAAAATTTTTATTTTAGCTACTTTTTATCAAATATAGTTACAATTAATTTAAATATGTATATACATAGGACAGAATCACAATATTAAGTGGTAACTAATTTTTATTCATTGTCATTAAAGTATCGTATTGCATTCCAAAACAATCGTGTATAGAAAATTTCAGTTCAACTGAATGCTTTAAAACGTGAGAAAAAAACCCTTTCAAGTTTTGACACGAGTCGCCAAAAGGTTCGCTAAGTCACTAACGTGGCTGTATTTGTAATTCTTTAAATAATTAGTTTTAATCACTTATTTTTTATTAATTATAATTAAATTATTGTATTGTCATCCAAACTAATCCTGTATATAAAATTTCAGCTCAATGGAGCACTTTAAAATGTATTTTATTAACGATTGAAAAGTCCATCAAGGTAAATAAATAAATATATAGAGAGTGTGAGCTAATAGTAGGAATAGAAAAAGAAAATATATTTTGATCGTAATAACTGGCTTTACTTTTCTGTATGCTAAAAATCAAATTTAGTTAATGTATCTTGTAAAAACAAGGGTCAAATTACAAAACCAAAGACGAATGTAGATATCTTTCAAACAATTGTGAGGGTATATTAATAAAAGTTTTATAGCCTTAAAACAAGATTCTCAATAATTTATAAATTTGAAATTGGAATGTTATTTCATACACATAAGAAAATTAATGATTTTATGCTGCATCTGTGCAGTTATAATTTATTGTTATTATTTATAACATTTTATCTTTTTCTGAAAAGTTTAAAAAATGTCATCGAGCAGCAAATGAATTTTTGTAATCAGTTGAATAGTTTATTAGAAGTATTTTTACTAAATATTATAGTTAAATAAACAAAAATTTTGTGACTTAATAGGATGCAATTTGCGATGTAAAATGTGCTTATATTTTGATAATTTCCAAATCATTCAATACTTAATGAAAAAGTTCACAAATATATATTAAAATCTAGCGAATGATTTTTCTACATATCATTCGACTTCCGTTACTTTCAATGCTTGTTAATAACTATTTTGTTCAAAGTATTAAAAAAATTTATCGATGAAATATACTTTATATACCGGATTTTTTTGAATTTCACTCGCCATCGACCCAAATTCTCAACACACGTTTTTAAAATATTAAAAAAATAGCGTAAAAAGTTGTATTTATGCCTGACATATTTATGAAATTTAAATAACCATTAATAAAACATGAATAATTTATTTATTTTTCAATGATTAAAAAGTTTTGAATACACACATGAACCTGTAATTGCGCTAATCGACAGTATGTTCAATTGTCCTCATCCAACTAACTTTTTCACCTTCGATTCTGTTAAACCCGATTTTTAGTAGCCATTAATATTCGAAAAAAAGTGGTTGATATCCAAATAAAAGCGGCACATAATAAAAATATGAATGATTTTATCCAGTGGCGCACGTAAAAAATTTTCAGGGAAGGGGGGGGGGAATTCAGGGTCGCGCGCGAAAGTCCATCATTCTCGTATCATACCTCAATACGCCCCGCCAAACATTCTTTTGATTTTTTTGTTGATTTTAGGAACAAAAAACAGTAAAAAGTAAATTATTGAATTAATAACTAGCATTAATTAATAAAATAAATTGGTAAAAACAAACACTTAATTAAATTGTACGTACTATATACATAAAATTATCATCAATTGAAAAAAATCAAGGACTACGGGGGAGGGGGGCTCCGGATCCGTGGATACCCCTTGTGTACGCAATTGATTTAATCTAATTTCAATATTAAATACAATACCGAATTCGATTTAAAGAAAATTAAGCTTTCCAATGAATAAGTCCATTTAAGCTAAGAAAAACTGAAACAAATATGTTTACTCTAATATTCGAATTTAATCTTGGAGACCCCCCAAAAAAAGATCGACAACCGCTCATAAAAATCGCACAACTGCACTCCTTTTTTTTTCTCACGAGAGATCATCGATTTCACTCCAACCCAAGGCGTGAAGCCATAACTATTCCATCTCCTTTTACAAAATCCCCCTCAGAGCCTTTGTAGAGGAAAGGAAAAGCAACAAGAAGTCATAAAAGGTACTTACAGGACTAGATTTCAAAAGATGCAGCGAAGTCATAAAGTACGTCGAAAAGAGAGCGTCACTGAAAAATGGCGACAGGTGGAATGATCGACCATTATTAGCCCACCGCCACTTATAATGAATCGTAAGTACTTAGGCAATACTCGTTATTCTTTGCCCCAAAAGCCTGACGAGTTTACTCGTAGGTGGCCGTAAGTCACAGGCAGCAGCAACAATGGCGGATTAGCGAAGCCATGAATGGCAGCGGGAATCTTATTGACAGGTATTTGCTTGTAACGGATTGGTAATTGGTGTTATGATTAGAGTTCTAAAATGTACAGGATTGTCAGTTGTTGTTCATTGTTGGTGATGAATTGGGAAGTGGAGACGATCGGCTTTGACATGAGGGGTGGTTCTTGGAAGAAAGGTTGTTCGAACTAATTGAAAGTGGTGTCTAGATTTTGGGCAGGGGTGTAAGTGGTCATTTTCAGTTTTTTCTCACAGTTTTCCAGGTAGGCATTTTTTTGTTAGGAAAAAGAAATGTATCGTAAAGTGTTAAAGTAGTGTTTTGCAGTCACAGTCTTGCATGTTTGAGTAATAAATCGTTCAATTTGTAACATATAATCTTAGTAACGTTCATTTTGCAATAAATTAGCAGCATTCATTACCATTTTATGCGTGGTTTTTCTAAATTTCTGTAATTGTTTTATCTGAAAAATATGTTTGCTTTTTATTTCAGGAAGGAGCCAGGTAAAATAATTGGAGAAAAACGCAAGCAATTTCTCATTGTTTATACGCTTTTTTTTCGGAATGATAATTTACTGAAAATTGGGATATATATATAAACAGTATTAAAAATACTAACGTATTTATGTATGCGATTTTTGAGAATTTAAAATAAGAATTTAACTCACGTTTGAAATCTGTATTTCATAAATGAATTTATATGTGTAAAGGGCTTTTTGAATTTAATATATAGATATATATTTCATATAAGTCTTGAAAAACAGATGGTATTTGAAAAAACCAACTATTTCAAAATTGATGCAAGTGACAAAGTAAGCCCACCGGAACAAGAAAAAGGGGTCGACCTAACCTCAAGTTGGTTGGCTGGCTTGAAAGGGACTTTGCTACCCTAAGAATGACTAGTTACAAGACCATGGCCAAAAAAAAGAGAGTCCCGGAGGAAAATTCTTGAGAAGGCTAAAGCTCGTAAAATCTTGATAGTAACTCATATATTGCAATACTTATTCAAATTCAAACGATGTATTTCGAATCAGTGCGAGAGATAAAATATTGTAGGATAATCAAGGAAATTCAAAATAAAAAAGTAATAATTGAAAAATTAACCTTAAATTAAGAGAATTAAATGCGTTAATATTTTTTAATTCAAGATTAAAACTGCACATATTTATTTTGAGAGAGATATATTTAATTTGAAATAATCTCGATTTATTATTCGAAGAAAACGGTTTAAATTTTCGTTGAAAACTTTTTCATTTAAAATTTAATGTCTCTTTACTAACTCTTAAATTAAATTATATTTGATAAACAAAATATCTTAATTTCTTATAAAAATTATCTTTTTTTATTTTTACCATTTAATTTCACACATTAAAAGAACGGATTTTAAATTGAATAATTTTGCATATACCCCGATGCCACCACATTAAAAAAATTGATAAAAACATCCATGATTTATCACAAATTCGCTAAGAAATGTGTCAACAATATTCACTTTCTTGGTTTAACTTTAATGTTATTATCATTCCAGAACGAATACTTTCCAAAGACAGTTAACATTGTGACACCGCAATAAATTTACTACTTGGCAGAAACGAGCAATTTCCTGTTCCTTTACCGTGAACCCCCAACATTTGCATTAAACAGCCCTTTTTTCAACAAACTCTCAGTCCCTTTGCTTCCTTCTTTCACAAAATAATCCACTTCACGCGGTTGTATGACACTTATTCAAAACCAAAAATTGCCTTCCCCGAAATTTAAGACCAAAATACTTTTAAAACCGATCCATATGCATGGAGGCGGTCCATTTCGAAACCAGCTTTTGCATACAATTCACACATTTCAATGGCCCCTTGTGGATAGCCCAGGTAGCTATGCAAAAGCGTTTTTCAACGAGTTGCCCAAGACAATGAAACGGCTGTTCTCTCGCATTTAAACTCGTGTGCCAAAGCCCATAAATCGCGAGAATTGCCACGCATTTTCTGGAAATAATACCGCTTCTGAGCTATCAAATCGTCGCGCGCTTAGAATTATTTACCTGGCATATAATGGAGTTGGAGTATGTGCGCGCTTCGGAGGGATTGGTGTACAAGGCGTCTTTTCCTTTTTTTGTTGGAACTTCCATTCTTCGAGTGTCTCGTAAAGCATCTTCAACTCGAGAGGTAGGGGTGCAGCTGGAAGGGTGGTTGGTATTGATGAAATATCGTCTGCTTGTAATCGACGGAGTGTGACGTTTTATGGCTGCAGAGAGCCATTTCGCGGAAAGCACGTGTTTTACGAAATTCCTCGGATATTTTTTTTCCCCACATATTTTTGTGTTAAGGATTTCTTCTTTCCAGATGAATTAGAATCATGGATTCTAACATGTTACTTTGTTTCATTTGGATTTTCTGAGGATTTGAAATTTATTAAATGTGATGACATCTCAAGCTTGAGGATTTTGAATCATCCGATGGATATAGTGTCACTGTTGTGCAGAAGGGGAGGGTTTGGGGGTTCGACCACTTCCCCTCATACATGTACCAAAACAATTTTTCACCATGATTAATTCTCGGCACTTCCACCCACCCCCTCCTTAACCCTTTAGCTGCCGAGTAAAAATTATGCGATTGGTTCCACAGTGCCACCATAGACGAGCGTATGCGGTGTATTGGAGGTAAAGAAAAGGCAAAAATAATCAAATATTTTTCTTTGAAACAAGTAAACCCTTTGCAAATACTGTCGAGGTCATCTTACCGCATTCCAAAACCATCAGAATAGTTTTACGGATAGCAGCGCATACAAAGAAATGATTTTTCGGAATGGGCGTTTGTATACGTCCAGGGCATTTAACGCTCTGTTTGAGCGAGATGGATGGATGGCGAGACACCGGCGGCAATTAAGAGGTTAAGAGAGGATCTGTGTACGTTACTGTATTGTATTACCGTATTTGGTATTATATTGCTAGAGAATTAAACTCACTCTCCCTCATAAAGGTTAGGTGCTATAAAAAAAAGAAAATACTTAGAAATACGATTAAAAATTCATGAGCGAATTTGACTCGGGACTTTATTTTGATTGGTCAACTGGTCACATTATTAGGGAGGTTATATCCTTAGTAAAAAAAATCGTCACAGGAAAACAATAGAGTCAATATAAAGATGTGCCATTGTTTATTGTGCTTTCATTTATAATGCTTATTAAAGAAAGGCTAATTACAGGTCTTAAAAGAATTCCTAAATTTTTATTCACAATAAGGCATTTAATTACATATATTGCGCTTCAATATATGAAATCTTAAGTTTATGAATACAAATTAGGTGATGTAGACATCGAAACTGAAATCGTACTTCAAAATTTGCTTCCTACGAATAGCAACTATTTAAAACGTCTGAGAGAGTACAATCAATTCAAAATGTATTTATTTAAAATAATTACTAAAATAATTAAGCAATTTTTTGAAAGAAAATGTCTTAGTCATATTAATAAAGAAAGGAAGAAAAATTGTTAATAATCCCAGTTAAAATAAAAGTATACTAGCATGATATTTCGATTCTAGTCGGCAACCTACACTAGCTAAGAACCCCACTTCTGCTATTACTACATCTGCCGAACCTCAAGCAACTTACAATACACTCTTGAAGCCACCTATCCGTGTTGTCTTAAGATAAAATGAAAAGCTGACAACATTTTCTGGTATTGTGAATAAACTCGGAAAATGAATAGGGCTTGCCCTTATCTTTTACCAGATGTGGAACTAAGAACCGATCAAAGGTCTTTTTTGATAAGGTTATCTGTCGCATACACACGCGCACACCTGGTATAACGCCTTTTCTTGTAAGGAGAGTAGTAATCTATAGCATTTTGAAGTCTTACGATTGAAAATTTCGAAGTGAAAAAAAAATGTAATTTTTTTACCCTTAATGTTTTCAATATCTTATTTGAGAAGGTTTTTTTTTAAAGAATAATAAATGTATTTGATAAGTTGAAAAAACAAGCTTATTTCCTTCGAAAAAAATCAAGCCAACCCCCAATATGAGCAGCATGTGTTTATTCAGATAAATGTTGTTTAGGATTAAAAACTAAAATAAGAATTTACTCACAAAACACTAATATTACCTTTATGCCAGTGAAACATGGACCTTAAACACGAGTTTCTCAAATCGTGGGGGGCGGGATGACTCTACGAGGGGGGGCGCGAACATATTGAAAAGTCGAAAACAAAAGACAATTTTTTAAAAAAATATTAAGTTACCGAGAAAGTACACAAAATACATTCAGACATAATAAAAAATAAAATGAACATTTACACTGATAAATGTATCATTACTGCACAATGTATTTTATAATTAATTTAACAATTCTAAGTTAAGAACAAATTTAATAACTATCAGTGACTCTCCATGGGCTTGTCACATAATACTATGAACAAAAATTAACATTTATCTTGTTAATTTGTACGGTTTATAGTTAAACCCCTAACTTCCGATTTAAAGTTACTTGATTCTCTTCCCACTGCCTACGCTTTCCACGTAAAGGGACATTCGATGTATGGGGAGGGGGAGAAAAGGAATAAATAAGGAAATCCTCTCCCAAAAGCTGTCAAGATCCTTTTATTGCCTTTCAAAGCCTTCTGAATAATTTTTTTGGATAGCAGTGCACAGAAAAGATGGTACTTGGGAAAGTATTCGGGACATTTAACGCACCAGTTGAGTGAGATGTATATATACGTCCGGGCATTTAACACACTGTTTGGGTGAGACTTAACTTGGAAATTGAACATCAGGTGAGGTAAGGATTTATTAACGTTGCACTATAAAGCAATGCAAAGACTATTGGTGAAGTTTGTCGTATTTTTGAACCATGGTCAGGTGATTAGAACAACACTAGAGTTGGCACCCCCTCCTCCAATTCCCGGGATGACTTTAAGCTTAGACAAATTTAATGTGCACCAGCCCCACTAGGGTCTTCAGTGGCACACGTGACTCGGCAACGCTGGCCATTAGTCCAGGACCTACGCTATCGCGGCCACCATTATAGACTGGAAGCGGGTAAAAGTTAACAAAACAATTCGAATAAACTATGTTTCAAGAAGCCTCAAGTCCGATATTCTCTAACCAAAAGTAAAGTAATGAAACAAAAATAGAATGAATCTTATAGATTTTGAAATAAAACAATATAAAAAATATTTTTTAACGTCAATTCCTACTTTGTTAGAAAAAATGTACTGTCGCCACCTGTTGCAGCTAATTGTAACTACAAGGGAAATAACGCAGAATAAATTTAAAATTAAAAAATAAAATTTAATTAATGAATTACTATATGAAAAAACTGTATTAACATCAAGTGCCATCCACTACAAGTTTAAAAAAATTTATTTCAACTTGATTGGATGAATAGAAATTATTTTATTAACGATTGAAAATTCCAAAAAGATAAATAAATATATAGATAATATGAGCTAATAGTAGGAATTGAAAAAGAGCCGTTCTTCAATGATCTTAGTGATTCGTATCTCTTTTACCTTGTTGAATAAAAAAAATCTGCCTTCAGGTTGAGCCATTTAATATTCTATAAACTATTCCTTTGTGGACCAACGTTTAAAGGAAACCATTACCACTTTCTTCTGATCACACTTTTTGTAACTTAATGTCTACTGACTAAACAACTAGTAGACACTTGACAAGTATTTCAGGCACTCTATCTATTGCAAAAATTCAAATCGGTTTGTCACATTTTGTCGGGCATGCCCTAACTACACGGATAATTATTATCTTTTACAAATCTAACAAACCTTTACCAGTCAGGCGTAGTCGCAAATTACCATCCTCCGCGACCAGAATCCTCAATGAAGGTGAATGCTTCCGATTTTGGGGAAAGGAACCTGGCAAAGTAAACGAAACCCTAACAGATCTGTGTACCTTTAAAGGTTCAATCGCACCTGTTCACTGATTACTGGGTGCTTCTGTTTCGGATCTACCCCAGCACAATCGTTCATGGACAATTTAACCGGGAATTCTGCAGTCAGACTTTTCATTAGGGCTACGTGTCCTGGGTATCAAAGGGTTGAAGAGGGGTGGGTTGCCTCCGGAACTTGGGTGACACGCTTCCCCCTCTCTCTTCTGTTGTTTTCTGTTTTTCTGAGTTGGGCAAAATACAATGGAAGCGTCGGATCAGATGTCAGAATACGTGGGTCAATGACAGGGGAGGGTCGTGCACCAGGAGGTTCTGTTTGAAGTTCTCCGCAAATTTGTCGTGTATGCAAATCAATTTGTGTGAGCAGGATTGGTTAGGCAATGCCTTGCCTTGGGGATGGAAGGATTTTTGCTATTCATCCCTGCTGACATAGTTTGGAATTGAACCGGTGGGAGATTGTTTGGTTTCACAATGATGGAACGTATTTTGCTTAGCCCACTCTGCGGAACAATATCAAAGAGAATCAAATACTTTTAGGAACAATCATCAACACAGTATTTTGTTTGGACTATAACAAACAATTACAAAGTTTTCGATATATGCTGAATGTATTAATAATTCCACCATATAAAGAGAGCATGTAATTGCTTTTCTACATGACATTTTTGAATGTAAAATAGTATAATTTAAGAATCAAACTATATGACTTATTCTAATACTTGTATCTGTTTTCAAAAACAAAAGTCATAACGTGTTACTCTGCAGATAAAAATTAATTAGCACTAATTGTAGCTTTAGGTTGAAGAACTTCCGAGTTTTGCTTTTAATTCTGATAACTTAATCATTGAAACATCATAAAAATAGTTTTGAGAATTTGAATAGAATTTTTTTTATGCAAAATTAAGAATAGTATGTTTGATTCTCAAGGCTACCAAAATAAGGCATCATAAATCTAATCTCATTAGTCAATTTCATAAAGATTGAAAGTAGTATTGGAAGTAACCTCTGAATCAAACCCTTAAAAGTAGTGGTCGCCAATTGGTGGTTCATGAAAAAGCTTAGACGCCAACTGGTGGCCCGTGAAAAAAGTTTTGATGGTCGGCAGGAAAATTGGGGAATGATTTATATTTTTATGAATATTCAGTTCCAATAAAGACGAGTAACAAAACCTATCATGGAATAAGGTTTATACTTCTCTTAAAAATTTTAGCCACTACTTTTATCGAAATTCCATCTGAGTTCAGCGACTTTTTTAGCTACTTTTTTTCAGGTGTATCTCGCGACATTTGAAAGCGAGAGATGGCAATCATGGTAAATGGGTGGCAAACACTTCCGTCTGTGGATATTACTTTGCGTTGCGTTTTTTCTTGGAAATTGAAGTTAGGTGGAAATATGTAAGTAGAGATGTAAATAAGGGGCAATATAGAAACAGCGGTCCACCATATAGTGGTCAAGTACATTAGTGCAGCGATACTCAACCCACTGGGCTTTTCTAAGTGACCCGCTAATGGACCATTGCTCTAAAAATTCATTTATTTATAAAAATTTGGTGGAAAATTCTTTGTTAAGAAATAATATATATCAATTTTGATTTTTGCTGTCCATGTCGTATGGGTACGAATTCGTAATTTTTTTCTGATTGGTGATAATAGACATCAGAGGAGCAGCGCGATTATTTTATGAATGGAACTAATTTTAACTATCTTCCGTTTCTAGCAAACGAAATATATTAGAAGGAAACACGTTGTTTCAAGACGACTTGGAAATTGACTATTCTGTAGTGAAAAATAAGCATGGATAAGTGATTGTTTGATTTGTCACGAAAGTGTTATAGTTAAAAAATATATCAATAAAAAGGAATAGTTCAATGACACTTTTCCTCGAAGATCTCTTTCTAGAGGTGATAAATAGGCTTTCAAGAATAATCTTTACAAAAGCAAAAAAAAAGTGTTTTCTCTGTGGTAATGCCACAGTAATAACAAAGGCACCCTATGAAATTCGTCACATTATTGATAATCATATGAAACCGTTTACTGATGCAGAAATTGTGAAGGAGTGATTCTTAAATGCTTCCATTTTCCAAAAATTCAATGACAAAAATGCAAAACATAAAATAATAATTGAAAAAAGCAAAGTAAAAGTTTTAATATTTTGATCAATTTTCCATAGTTTAAATTTTCTATGTTATCTTGGTCTCCCTCCCTCCTCCATTAATCTTCATGTTGCGGCCCGCTTGAAATAGCCATCATATGTATGCGGCCCGCTTGAAATAGCTAACATATGTACACGGCCCGGCAGGAAAAAAGGTTGAGTACCCCTGCATTAGTAGTCCGTCCAATATAAAATGATACATTAAGTGGGGCACACGGAGTTCTAAACTCCGCTGCTTTAATGCAATTTTTTCAATTATTCCCACTCTTCAATGTCACTTCATGACCCATCTTGAGCTTCGACGAAGCGGGGAATAACCCAACGTTCCTTAAAAAACTCTTTAGACCTCTTCTTCCATCAAATATATATATAAATATATTTTAAAAGATAATATGTATTTTTCAAGGACTTGAAGAGACTTTCCCATCAAAGACTATTTCGAGAAAGAAAGAATCTTGTTTCGCAGTTCCATTAAGATAGAAGGATTTCAAATCCAAGATTTCTGAATATATATATATAAAAAAGTACTCTAATGTATTTAATGCTGATTACCTTTCCTAACTTTTGATCAGCTTTTAGACCCAAAAAGCAATTGCTATATAAATCCATCTCTTTATCTGATGACGTGACACTTAAGCTTGAAGAAAGGGGAAAGGGAACTAGTTTTCTTTTTGTTATCCGGATATAAAATAGAACATATTAAATATACGGACAAATACGTGATACAATTCATCTAGATAAAGAGGCATTTGTTAGAATATTAAGAACATAATTGAATCGTAATTGTTGGTGGTTATTTTTTAATCAGTCTTCCGTGGTTGAAGATTATAACAGAATATATTATTAAAGCAAGGAATCATAGAAATACTCACGTATTTATCGCACATTTAAGAAATAAAGGGAAGCATTGAAAAAAAACTCAATTATGTTCATATCGTACGAATAGCTTATTTTTTGAGAATAAAGATTAAAATTGTTACAAAGTTTTAAAAATGATAAAAAAAAATGTATATACGTATCTAATATTCTTTCTGATGCATTTTAATTCAGTAGAATTGAAATGTGTTTGCATCCTTGATAAAAAGGATTACGATTAGTTATACGATTAAATAAACTGATTGGGCTGAACTTCATGCATTTTTTTCTGCAGTTTCGAATTCCTTATTTTACGTAAAAGGAATTCGAAATAAGAATTCTATATAAGAGAAATGCTTAAAAAAAGCAATGCAATTTGGGTAACAAGTACTGTGCTTTAAAATAATATAAAATGTGAATTTTTTTTATTTTCATTACTATTTTTTGATTGATTTGAACCGGTTATAGTTGAAGAAAAATCGATATTCGATCGGTTACTTTCATTAAGTCATTCGATTGTTTAATGAATCAAAATTTATAGTTTAACTAGACAAAAAATAAAAGTAGCTTTTTAAGAAATCTGTTCTCGTACATTAGAAATGCAACATTGTTAATAATTATTAAAATGTAGTAATCTATGTAATATTACAGCTTGGAAAAGAAATCAAAAAATATTTCTAGAAAGAAGTATTCATTTTTTAGATACAACATAAATGAACCATAAAGTTCCTGATTTTAATTTTAAATAAAATATGGCAACAGTGGTTATTAACAATATGGTTGTGTGTGTGTTGTTTTATAACAAAGTACTAACAAATAAATAAGTTTAAATAGTATATAGCTAAAAAATAAATAGATAAATGATAAAATATATTTAGAGTTATATATAATTAAATTACCAAGCGAAATAAAAAAAAAAAGAATAAAAAAAATTTGCATTTCTAGAACAATATTTCAAGGGTTACGATCATTTTCATAATTAAATAATATAAAAATCCTAGTATGTTATTTTATTTCCATAAAAAGTATAAATGAAAGTGTAATGTATTATATTATTCACACACATGCTATAAACAGTTCAATGTGTTTACAATACAAAATGATATCATTAAGATGATTTTCTGTTGCCAAACGCGACATTACAAAAATTATGTCTTATTGCTTTGCCAAAAGATATTTCAAAAATTTAGATTTTTTTTTAATTAAACGATATTACGAATAATGATTTTACTAACAACTGTAATATCCCGCTAAAATTTACCAAAACTAATACCTAATAATATTGTAAACGGTAAATATGCTGCTAACAAAAAAAAATTATCGTGAAAAAATTATACCAAACGATATTAAAAAATTGTTTTGTGATTCGCGCCATCAATTTATATTGTTAAAAAACAAACACCAAGTCATTCGTAGCAATTAAATGCCGAATCCTTATTATATTATAAGGTTTGAGTAAGAAAGATTTACCGTTATTTTATTTTTGGTGTTCTTTTTTTAAAAAAGTGATCTGGCCGGGGAAGTCGGGGAAGCAGCAGATATAGACGAAACACACGTTTTCCTCTTTCCTTCCAGAAAAGTCTCCCCTCAACCTCATTTTTAATGAAATAAAACCATCCGTTTCCTTACAAGACGAATGGGCCAACAAGAGAGAAAAAAAGGCAGCAGATCTGGAAAACGAAAAAGCAGCTGAAACCCCCCATTCTAACCCGGTCCCAGCCGCCTACTACGAATAATAATCAATTCTTTCATCACAGCGAAATCTGCATCTTTTGATCGCAGCCACGCGCACACGCACGTGCCCCCCTACGTGCAACGGCATATGGTCTTTTTCCCGTTTTTAAACAGTTAGATTTCTTTCTGTAGGGGTGGTGTAAAAAAGATCGGCTGCTGAAGCATCTGCCTCGGGGGGAGTGCAAGAAAAAGGGAAAGGTGACGGTACCGTGTGTGAGGTTATACCCTCTTCATGTACCCCCGCGTACGTCTCGGAACAAAACCGCTTATTTCTTTTCTAGCCAGGTGGGTGGACCGGTATATTTCCCTTTCTCTCTCTCTTCTGAGGGCAAGAGGAGGGAGGGAGCATCGGTGGCGACTTTTTCCTTCTTTTTCTGTCGAAATCCGAGTCACAAAAGGCGGACGGCTGCTGTCTCTGCGTTTTGGGGATGGAAGAACGAAAATAAGAGTGAGTAAGTTAAATAGAGTGGAGTTTAGTTAACCTTTGATGTAACTGGCGAGTTTGCGGGAGAGAACGTCTGTTTCTCTTTCTCTCCCCCCCTTTTATAAGGGGGTGTTCGAATCCCTCCTTTGGAGGGAAGTTTAAGTAAAATGTGTTTGCGTAACGGATTTTTTCGTAGAATTTTGGTAAGGGAAAAGAATTCGGAACATTTTGGGGCTTTCAGAATTTTTATTAATACGTCTTTCAACGATCGGAAACATTTGGCTAGTGCGAAGAGATTTCATTTTTAATTCTGAGAATTTTGACAAACGATAATTTTTATTTAGAGAAAAGAAATGAAAAATATATGAATGATAATATATCCAACGAAACAATTTTTTCCCCACGTTTTCTTAAAAAAAATCACCTGATAAATTATTGCTTTTAAGAGAAATGGATTTTTTTTGTTCTATATTTTAATATGTATGGCTCTCGCTGATGTTAAATTTATATACTTTATTGACAGAGCGAAAAATTAAATTGATTCTAAGAGTAGTAAACATACATTTGTTCTCTGTTACGTATTATTAAATTTTTTGAAAGAAATCGTGAAAAAATGCATAATTACAACGCAAACCAAAAGCATTTTGCCGGGGAAATTAGAAATAAAAATAAACTCTAGAACAGTTAGTTCCATGAAGTATTATAAAAAGAAATCAAACGAAAAGAGATGCAGAATTAAATAGGTGCAACATCGAAGTAAATACTTGGGTAACTTGTCATTTAATGTTTAATTAACATATATAAAATTTAAGCATTAAAGTAATTTTATGAATTTTTAAATTAGTGTAATATAGCATTTTAGGTGATAAGTCAATCAAATTCAAGTAATAAAATACTGTTAGAAAGTTTACATTGGTATTTATAGGTTAATATTTTCGAAATCTTGCCATTTAAGTTACCGAAGTTCTTTTTTCTCTTTATGCACTGATTTTCTAAATTAAAGGAATTAAAATTCTTTGTAAAACAACAAAATTATGCCTGAAGTTTTGAATTTCTAAAATGGCAATCAAAGACATCACATTATAGAAATTTCTAGAATTATTTAGAGAAAAAAAATAATAGTCGTCTAGAAATAAAAACATTCAATACTATATACTTTACTATTCTCAATTTGACAATTTTTCTGCTTGAGACTAAGAAGAAAATTTAATGCATATTATTGTTAATTCTTATACAAAAAAGGAGAATAAAGGAAATATAAGGAATATATTATAACTTTTATAATACATTCCAATTAAAATAGAATTACAAAATTAAACAAAATATTTAATAGCAAGTTTATAGAATAAGGATTTATACATGTGCAAAAAATTGAAAAAAATAATTTCGAATTAATTTCGATATATATATATATATATATATATATATATATATATATATATATTTTTTTATTTATATATATTTTTTTACGCTTTCTCTCTTAGAAAAAATTATTTTATTTCCATATATTTTTATATTATTTCTTTTTTCTCAGAATATTGATTCCAAATCGAAATATTTATGAAATATGTTATCTTTTATTTTTTATAGTCATAGTAAAGTGGTTGAATTTCGGCAAATTTTTCGTAATTTTACAAAAATTAAAATTTGACGTACATAGTTTGTTATTAATTAATTAACAGCCATTAAGTGAATAGAACAAACAAAAAATGATGTTTTAAAATGACATAAAAAACCTATGCTCAGACATTTTAATGTTCTAAATCTTTAATATTGAGGATATATAATATTGAGATCCTAAAATAAGAGATTCCCCTAAGATTTTCCACATCTTTAAAAACATTAAGTAGTTGCAAAAATAGTTTGCATTAAATCCTTTCTACTTTACCGAGTTTTTTTAAAATTTTGTTATATATCAACTAAAGGTTGAAAACAGATTTTTTTTTTGTCGTGTTGATCCAATGCAATGCAAATGAGGTATCACGCAACTTCACACTTTTTTGTTACTTGTTTTCACGCCGAATAACAGCGCCTTGATCCAAACAAGTGGAACAATTTGGAATGAACAAAGGGGATAATATTATTAATCTTTATTGGCACTATTAAAGAAAAAAATAAGCAATTAAAACTGCTTTTCAATTTTTCTATTGATCAATTATCAATGAATTGTAAATTAGAAAAATTAATCCAGTCAGTTCCTTATTTGATATTACTTAAATTATTGGGAGAAAATGCTAGGCTTAGAACCATCAAATACGAAAAGAAAAATTATGGAATATTCGTAGTTTCCAGAGTACATTAAGAATATTTTGAAGATAAAAAGAGCCTTTCTAAGGAAAACTATATTCGAAATGATAACGAAAATCTGAAAATGAGGAAAGAATTTTGAGGATTCTTAAAGAAACCATTACTTTTGATAAAATGTTCCAGTAAAAGTTTAAAAATGTGCTTATTATTCCTAATCATATTTACGAACATGAAACGTAACACAAAGGGAAAAAAACACTGCAAGCTTATTTGAAAGATGTGGTAATTTAGAATAAGATAACATTGCTTATTTATCACACACAGAAACAAAAAATGATTTTGGAATATTTTACGATTGTAAAAGAACTATATCGTATAGAACTATTTTTAGATTGCAATAGCCTCAAGCACCTTAAATTAAAAGCTGTTCAGTTCAAATCATTAACATTCATAAATGAATCAATAGTATTATTTTTTTTAGGTAAAAATATGACATTTGGTTATAAAATGTCAAAATATCATCTACAATAAATAAGCATTTAAATTCTTAAAAAAAAAAATACTTATTTTTTTGTAGGTATTTTGGAATTATCACATTTTTTCAAACGAGAAAAAAAGTGGGGAGGGGGACATTAAATTTTTCTTCTTCTCGTTCAATGGTTTATCAGTAAGTCAGGGAAAAAAAATCTGATCAGAGAGATTACGAGAAATTTTTACGTTCAAAAAATAAAAGGTATCCTCATAAAAACATTCAATGGAAAAGTCCTTACATTTGTGATAGCATTTTTTTTTACGCTTTCTCTCTTACAATACCAAATTTTCCTGCGTTAAGAAACAGACATATTTTTTGTTATCTTAGTTTAAGTTAGGGAGAGAAAATTTGATTAACACGCACACACTCAAACATTGCAAATATGTTTCCTTTATCAGTTGCCTTTGCAACACGTGTAAAGGCGTGTACGCAAAAAGAATAATAATCACTTGTTCTTTATGTTGAGAAAGCGATTTAACTCATCGATCATAATATTTGTCTTTCGCATTGTTTCGGTAATAGAACTTTTTTGTAGCTACAATTTGGAAACGATGATAAACAAGCACACAACAAGTTTGTATTATGTATTCATTTTTTCATAAATATTCTGATGTCCAATGTAGTTTATTTCGTAACTTTATAAAAATTATTTCCTAATTGATTCAATAATTGTTTTCCGAATTCTTTCATTTTGGTTTTTGTTTCTGAATTTCGAGTTTTGTGATTATTGCAAATGCATTTTTTTTAGTATTATAATTATTACTTTTCTATGGATTCGGAAAAAATCATAGCCTCATACGAATTTATTTATTTATTGTTTATTTATCTTTATTTCTTACTTTCATTTTTTAGAATTTCCAGTTTATAAATTTTTTAAGTAGAATCACTTTATTTTAAAATAATTATAATTTGTACAATTCATATTTTTTAAACAAAAATAGAGCATGCAATTAACTAAAGTATAAAAATAGTTTACGTAAATGTTTATTAATTCTTTTTTTTATTTGAGCTTGTTCTAAAAAAGACGAAAACTAGTAATAAATGTCCCAACTGGTTCACAATAATTTCATATTATTTTTTTATGTTACACTAGAAGATTTTAATTTTAATTTCTCGTGTTTTAAAAAAAATGTATACTATATCTCCTTCCTCATACACGTTATTTTAATTTAAGACGAAATTTTTATACAATATGCTAAACTTTTGCTACTTAGCTAATATTTTACTTAAATTTCCTACGAAAACTTAAGATTTAGTTTCTGCTTGATTTTGGAAAGTGACTATTTTAAGAACTTTTCTACAATATTATCAGATACAAGCATAATTATTTTAGCTACAATAAAAACAAATTTTGCAAAGTCATAAATAATTACATTTTATCATAAAAAACGATTAATATAAAAATTCTTTCAAAATTTGAAAACACAATATTGCAAAATAAAATTAGCATACAGCAATTTTTCATTAACTATGCAATTTTGTGGATACCATTCAAATTTTAAATTAACAAAATTTCAAACGATATAAAATAAAAAGGTTCGAAATGCTCAAAAAGAGTTTGAAGTTCTTACCTGAAAATTCAGCGTGATATAAACAAATAAGAACAACAGGTCGAATTCTAAATATCCTTTCTTCATAATCTGCTTTTGCAAGTCCAACGCATCCTTTGAAATAGAACACACTCTTTTTTAATTTGAACAAAACAAAAAAATCGTTCACGTTAAATTCATCCCTATGGAGACAACATCGTGGCGCATGAGGGGAAGAAAAGAACCGAGTCAAAAATCGTTTGCTCTGCACCGATTCCTCCCACCAGAAAGAGAACAAGATCCCAGCGGAGCTCACGCGCATGCGACCAACCCCGGGAGGAGAGAGACTATCGTTTGATGTGTTCCAGAGAAGAGCGAGAAGTAGATAAAAAGTTTCTCCTCACCTCCGCCACCTGTCGGATTTTTTTAAAATTTCTTTTTTTCCCGTAGTCGGTTCTCCCCCTTCTCTGGATTCGAAATCGTTTGGTGGGTGAACCCCCGCTACAGCCGGCATGGAGGAAAGGGGGTGGGGGTAGAGAATAAGTCGTCTGCTGTTTCTGAAAAAGTCACGTGTCTAGGGGGTAGGATGCAGGAGGGTGGATGGATGTATTGTTACCAGCAGAAGATACCAGCGGATGCCAGATTGAGATTAAGAACGACATATATATGTTTGTTAAGGACTTCTTCCCCCCAATTCTCCGTTAGCAAATACAAGAATTTTTTTTAAGCCTCATTTTTTTTTTCTTTTTGTAGTCTAAAAATACGTTTCTGTCGACGAATCCATGAAATTTCAAAAAAAAATTTCGTGTTCCAAAATGTTATAAAAATAATATGCATATTTATCGTTTTATAAATAACGCATAAAAACAACATAAAAATAGATAGTATTTTTATCTCAAAACGATATAAATTCAAATTTTTTTTACAGCGTTAAATATTATTTCAGTACTTCAAACTGAATGGTAATTATCTATTCTTATTATAGGCATCAAATTTACAATGAAGAGTGATTTTTGTCCCCCCCTTTTTATATGTACTTTTTATACATTTAAATATCTCAAGAATGTAAGAACTTTCAGTATTAATTTTGAAATTCCATTCAAATAAATACTGAAGAAAGAAGAAATTTTGAAGTACTATTATATAAAAAGATTGCTTTAAACAATTATTCGGGGCATCGAATACATCTTAATGTCGAAAATGAAAAATTCAGCACCATAAATTTATTCTTTGGAACACTCAGTACAGGCGCGCAATCAGCTCACTCTCGTCTGACAAAGAAATTTTTTTCGGCCATTCCGCAAAGACTGTGCCTTGGGCTCATTTTTTTACAAAGTTTAACATCACACAATTCTTTACTGGTCATTGTAACAGATTTAATCAGTGCCCTTCCAAACTGTGTGATTGGGATGCTGGTGTTGAACATCTTATCCGAGGTTAACCGAACATCTTATCCGAATTAAATCTGAGATAGACTTTGACGACCTCTGAATTTTAACGGACAGTCGAAGCTCCCTGCAACATCTGAGCAACTAGTATCATATTGTGGATAAAACTAGTCTTTCCATCTTGACCAAGTAAAAGTATATTTCGAAGAATCACGAAATTCATGCTTAGTGGACCCTATCACTCGTTAACATTCACGGGAACAACCTTGCAGACAAACTTGCGAAGGAGGACTACAAACAACAAACTCCCTCCACTTTTCTTTAGTTTCTCTGGAATTCTCCACACTGAAAGATTAGATTTCATTAAGGAGGCCTCATTACTGGTACCAAAGTAAAATACCTGGTTTTTCTCTTTTCCTCATCTGTGATAGAAGCTCTTCCAATGCCTGCCATTGCACTTTTTGCTAGTGGATAGATAAATAGTTTTAAGTTTTGCGGGAACACTAAAACCTTTAAACGTGTAACTAATGTAATATTCAACATTCGTCACCGAAGCACATTCTGAACTGTCTGAACCTTTCTCTAGAGGATCTTTACACTTCTTGTGCTCGATTTCATTAGAATCAACGGACTAAGGTTTCTGATTTCCCGGGGTTTTCCATTCTCGGGAATGTTCGGGAAATTCCGGGAATGTAATTATCGCTCCCGAAATTCCCAGGAATACATCAAAATTTTAAAAAATTTAAAAACAAGCTATAAAATCAATAATAATTTTACAAAATAAGGATATTTATAAATTCCAAAATTAATACTTATTTATATAAAGAGCTAAAAAATACAAAAAATATATAATAAACTGATTATTCATTTTTAAAATAGGATTTCTGAAAGCATAAGCAAAAAATTTATACTTTTATCACTCATCCTAGTTGTGAGCTTCGTGACGAGTGATCCGGCGGCAGAAAATGCTCTCTCAGCTTCAATTGACGTTGGGGGAATTGTTTTTAAAGCCTAACATAGTTTTATAATGTTTGGTGATGGATTTTCAGTCGAACCGAGAAACTGCATATCTTGATTCATGATTTTGTTAAAACGAGTACTTTTCTTGGTTGAACGATATAAAACTTTTGTTTTAGAGTAAATTCCTTTCTCTAATTTTTCATCCAATGCTAGAGATTTTCTTTCAAAATCTACATGCTCTCTTCTGAGTGCAAAGAGTTGGATATAGTGATTATTCTTTACAGAAAAGCCTTGTTCTTATCTCATTTGAGCTAGTCTAACCAAACAATTTTTACTAGGTAATCGCGAAATATCGACAGTACCTGCAACTGCTTCGTATTTTCTCCCAAAATTCAGGTATTGCATTAATCCTGTTAAATTAACGTTGCGGCTCTCATTAATTCTTTGGATACACCTTCTGAAGTTAGAAAAGTTCAATTTCGACTGCATAATTTTTCTAAGCCAATTTTTATATATAATGGCCTTAAGTCTGCTACAACTGTAGTCACAGTTTCAAACTCTACATTGGCCATTATTTGTTCTTCTTCATTGTCAATTAATGCTTTTAAAATTGCTGACTTTATTTCTAAAAATCTTTCAAGCATTGCCAACAAACTATTCCAGCGTGTTTTGGTCCCGGCGATTCCCAGGAAATCCCGGGAACGAAGTATAATTTCCGGGAATAGAAAAAGTATAGAAATTTTATGATTTCCCGGGAAAGAAAAACTACAACGGACTTATTGATCAACAACTTATACTTACAACTTACTCGGACTTATTGGTAACAACATCTTATCCTTTGTTGTTCGAAATTCAAGAAAGAAGCCTGAAGGGGTTTACTCAGTGCTTCTCAAATGTTCAATTTTCAATCATAATTTTCATCACCCCTACCTACAATAACAATGTGTTGAATACAATAATAAAATACCTTTACACTAAAGCTACGATACGACCTTAATTATGAACCGTACAAATTATCAGAATAAGTATTAAATTTTGTATATGTTACTTTTAAGTAATATATATTTTAAGGAAGTTACTTTTAAGTAACAGGATAAGTATTACTTGTCCTTTTTCAAGTAAGGCTGATTTATATTTTGTGACTTCCTTGATTTGATTTTGAAATTGTTTACATTAGTCTGATTTTACAGAGTGTTTTTTTCCAGGTATAGAAGTTTAAGTTGGCATTACTTTCCAAGATGGCGACCGATTTAACAGCTGTCAAGTGATTTATTCTCAGTTTGGTTTGGCAATTCATCATGAATAGACTCACGCTTGAACAGATTCGTCGAATGGGCCCAAAACGAGATTGCCGTTGTTCCCGATTTTCATAAGCGAATTTTGTTTAGCGATGAAGCGCACTTCTGGTTGAATAGCTACGTCAACAAACAAAACTGCCGCATTTGGAGTGAAGCTAATTCACAAGTGTATGTCGAAACACCGTTACATCCAGAAAAACTGACTGTTTGGTGCGCTTTATGGGCTGGTGGAATCATTGGTCCGTACTTCTTCAAAAACGATGAAGGCCACAACGTTACAGTCAATGATGATCGGTATAGAGCCATGATTACTAACTTTTTCATTCCTGAATTGAACAATCATGATGTCCAGGAGCTGTGGTTCCAACAAGACGGCGCAACATATCACACAGCTCGTGCCACAATCGAGTTATTGAAAGACACGTTTGGTGACCGCCTAATTTCACGTTTTGGACCTGTGAATTGGCCTCCAAGATCTTGTGATTTAACACCGCTAGACTATTTTTTGTGGGGCTATGTAAAGTCATTGGTCTATGCGGATAAACCACAAACGCTTGACCATTTCGAAGACAACATTCGCCGTGTTATTGCCGATATACGGCCACAAATGTTGGAAAAAGTCATCGAAAATTGGACGTCCAGATTGGACTACATCCGAGTCAGCCATGGCAGTCCTATGCCAGAAATCATATTTAAAATGTAATGCTACAAGATTATCTTTCGAATAAAAAAATTCATGTCAATCGAATATTACATCGTTGTTTTATTGCAATTTAAAGTTCTATACCTCTAAAAAAATACCCTTTATAACTTCTTTGCGTGTCTTGCTTTTATTACTTAATTATTTAATTTTGTATGTACTTGTTTGTCTTTGCAACTTATTTGTTTTTGATACACCGCTTATTATGTGGTAACTTTTGTTTTGTTATTTTCCCCATATTTTATTTATCTTATTTTGTTTGTTTCCCTTACTTCTGTAAGCCCCGTGCGACAGTTGTGGTGTAGTGTCTATTTTATTATTTTATCTGTCTTCAATAATATATATATATATATATATATATATATATATATATATATATATATATATATATATATATATATATATATATATATATATAAAATTCCTTTTAAGTAGATTGACTTGAATCAAATAATTAACAAGTAACACAAAAATAAATTTTTTAAAGTCAATTTCTACTTTGATCAACAAAGAAAAATTTTATTTTAGTTACTTTTCATTTAATAATTACAATTAATATAAATATGTATGTACATATGACAGAATCATGATATCAAGTGGCAAAATAGAAATGATTTTCATAGCAATTTTCCTTACTATATTATTATTTTTCTTTGTTACTTTTTATTCATTAATCAAAATATTTTCTAATAAAATAGTATATTAAAAAGAAATTACATTCTCAGAAATTAGGTCATCCCAGGTGGGATTCGAATACACGATCTTTGGATTAGAAATCCAACGCGCTATCCATTGCACTATAGGGACACAACGAGCGATTTTCCTTTTTATATAGAATGTTGAGCTCTTATTTTTGTTTGTTACTATTTATTCATTAATTAAATAGAATTAATGAATTAATATTTTGTGAAGATCCCCTTGGATCTCACTTTGAGAACGAGAATAATTTGTAGTCAGATAAGAGCCAGTAGCCATTTTTATAAATAACTTTCTTTATTTGGTTTTCTTTTCCAAATAGAATCAAAGACTTATTAACAAATGTATCTAAATAGTTATATGAGGTTTAAAAGGGACTTTCCTTTAAATAAACTTAAATATTTAATGATCCAATTAATTAACAATTAGAATATCGATCACGCAGAGATTACCGCGATAAGAGATCCCAGAATTATATTCAATAATGTTCCTATTGAACATTTAACTTTAATCTCACTCCTAATATAAAACTTTAATTATAAATCAATATTTACCACACTGCAGCTCAGCTCTTCCTGAGATTTATCCCCCTAGAAATCTAACTTCACCGTTATACCTTCCTGCTTCAATCTCTCTCTCCTACTGCTTTTTGCTTTACTATTCCGTTTGACTTAAATACTTTATCTAAACTGCATAACAAGGAATCCTGTCCTCTCTTTGGAGCTGATTGGAAATAGGTAGGGGAATTAAATTTCCCTAAAAGAGACGACTCAGAAGGTTAGTGATAAAGTTCCGTATAGGTTTGTCACAATTTGAAAAAAAAACTGTTGGAATGGTTGCGATAGTACCCTCACCTGCGTACACAAGACTTGAACACTTTCATTGGGCAGTGTATCAAAATAACTTTTTCATCTATGCATAGAAATAAAAATGAAGTGTCTGTTTGTAATTAACAGCTTTTTACTAAATGTATTAAAAGTATATACGGTACTTATATGAAAAAATTAATTTTTAATATTTTTGTCTTTCTGTCTCTATTTGTTCCGGCTAATATCTGAAACAGCTGCACCAATTTTGATCCAACTTTCACTGGTAGATGTTATAAGAAGTAACTTAGACTACTTTTATTTGAAAAAAAATAAATTAGGGTTCCGCGGAAATAAAATTAAAACCAATGAACAATATCCGATTCAAATAGGGATTATTTTTATTCAATATGGATTATTTTTATTCAACAGGGATTATTTTATTTCGCGAGTCTTCTGTCTCAACGATTTCTAGCAGTTATATTAAAACTTTTTGTCTGATTAGGTTGCTGCCACTTGCGACATTTCACGTCCATGTCCTTTGATCCTAATGATTTTACAGTCCTCACCCCATAGGCAGTATCAAAGGTCATGCGTCTCTCTCACACTTTGCTCAATAAAAGACAAAGGAAAAAAAGTAGAACAAAAAAGAAACATTGATTCACAAAGTAGAAGAATGACATTATACTTATAGCATAGGTATTTCTTTACGTGGAATATATAATTATTCAGATTTCGTAAACTCTGTGAATTGAATAAACACTGTTTTGTTAAATTCCACGTGGACGAAGTCGCAGGTAACAGCTATTTAACATAAAATAAATGCATCAGAAAGTAATATTAACGTATTACACATCCAGATACAAATTATTTACATTATTTTAATGCGTTTATTACACAAAATTTGTAACAATGTGTTAATTTTGCTGAGCAGAAGAAAGGTGTTTTCAAAAATCGATCCATAAGAGAGTTACGGGGCGTTATAAGTAAAAAAAACCCTTTTTTTAATCAGCTATTATATCTACAAACTTAAAATTTAGCAAACATGTTTTTTTGTTCAGTTGAAATATGTAAAAAGTTGTTTTTTTTTGTTTAATTTACAATTCACGTAAAGTTAACTCATTAAAAACTTCTTTATCCTTCAGTCTGTATTGCTTAAATTTTCAATTCAACCGTGCGAAGAACGGTTGAATTGAACGGTTGAATTCAGTAGAGAGAAAATAAAAATGATTACTTAAAAGTGTTAAAACATAACATATCTTGTCTCCCTTTAGCTTGGGGGCCCCTTATCATTCACACGGCTGATACAGTAATAGCTATGTCCTTGGACAATAATAAAATTAAATAATTTAATTTAATTGATAGATACAGGCAAATCCTTCCATGCTGCTTCAGTCTAGTGGTACCATACCGCAGTAGTGGTAGCCGTGCTGATAGTCCAAGCTGCTCTACAGGTCGCAGTACTGTCCGGTCGGATACTTATCGTGTTGCAAACAAGCCCATCTCCGAACTCAAGGGTGTCCAGCACGTAAGTTGCGGCCCACTTACAAATTAAAAATTTTTTTTAAACATCAGGTTCTTCAAGTTTTTTCATTTTGAAATTTATTTGAGGGGAAATTTATATATATATATAAATCTACAATGTATTTGCCTGTTACCTGTTCCTTTTTTAAAATAAGTCCTTTTTGACAAAAAAAATTTTATATTTCATCATAATGTTGTATTTATATTTCATCAAACAGTTACATTTGATTTTACAGTAATAAATTACTTTTTAATAAATTCCGAGTTGCATTATGCACATATCCTTTACTATGGATGGTACCTGATTCTTTTTGTGTTCGACTATCGTTTCTCCTTTTCTGTTTGGAGTGCCCAAAAAGCAAGATGCAGTCAGAGATGTTTGTTAAAGATTAAAAGAAAAAAAGATTCAGGATCGTTAAGATAAAGGGCAATGTATACTTAATCGTTTGCGAATGACAGCACAATCAAATTTCAACAATGAATGACGAAAGATCAATTCAAAAGAAACTCCGTAATTTTCAAGAAAATGACAACTGTAATATTTTAAACATTATTTAATTATTGCATTATTATATTATATAAACATTGTTATATTATCTATGTCTGTATACATGAAAAATAATGAAAACAATAATAATTCATTCTTTTTTAAATTTTCACTCCAATAAATGTTTTTTTAAATCTGATATAAAGGTACATATATTTTTTTTATGTGCGGCCCGCGAAATTATAAAGTTTTTCCGAAGTGGCCCGCAAGGTCATTTGGGTTGGCCACCCCTGTCCTAACTCAAGATACGTGATGTGGCTGTATGACACCCCAAGTCTGACCTGACAACAAAATTCTCCTCTCAGTTGTTAGCTACGGAAGATTCTTGAGATCCTGCAGGGTATTTAATATGACCTTCCTGTGATCTTCGATTTCATATTAGTTAGGGAGTCATTAGATTCTATTGATAAGGGTCCCCTCTTTTAGATAAACAGACCTCACACCGTGATTTCATTCTGGAAATAAGAAAATTCATGAGTTCTTGCGGTAATTAATCCCACTCGTTCAGGAACTCTCTTTTCAAATCTTGGATGGCTCTCGGAGAAATTGCAATTGTCCTCCCCAGAGCGTCCCACACATGTTCTATAAAGTTAAGGTTAGGAGATCTACCAAAAAATCCGGTTTATAACGCGCACTTTTAACACAAAAATTAATATCGAAATGTACGGGTAGCCGTTTTCACCGGGTATAAGATAGAGAGCTTTAAAAATAAAAATAAAAAGATAAGCTTAGGAAAAAAATGAGACTTATACATATATTTAAATATTGTTTAATTAAAATAAATAATATTCCTTATGAACTTAAAGGGTTGTGGCGCTAGAAGAATACTATTTTTTTTTCTAAAGCTTGGAATTATATCTCGAATAAATTACACTCATGTCCATAAATTAAGGATAATTCATAATCACACAGAAATTGTGAACTCTAAAATAAAAATTTCATCTGTAGAATTATCACACACATCTTGAAGAAGAATATGCAAATTACAGGAAACCACCAGATGGCGCGGATAGTACGTCACAATGACGAGAGTGTAAGAGAGGGGTATATAAGGAATAGTGGCAAAGAAGTAAAATTGTTCACAAGCGCTTTAAAAGCCTTTCAGTGCAATAACAGCATAGTTATGGCACAAAGGAAGCATTTGGATGATTTTTTACGTGGTAGAATTATTGTACGACTAAAATGTGGACGTACCCAGCTGGAAGTATCCGAAGAACTTGGAGTCGCCCAGAGTGTCATCTCCAGGCTTTGGCAACGATTCCAAGATGATGGTAATGTGAGTAGATGTTACAGCACAGGTCGTCCCGAGTTACAACGCCAAATGAGGACCGGTATATATATATATATATATATTTGGCAGTTACTGCCAAAAAGAAACAGGCGGAGCACAGCATCAAACCTGTCTCGTCAGCTTTCTTCAGCTACCGGTATGGCAGTTTGAAGGCAGACCGTGTACAGACGCTTAGGGCACATTGGTCTGTATGCTCGTAGGCCTGTCAGATGTGTTCCACTTACCGCAACTCACTGTCGCCTGCGATTAACCTGGAGTAAAGAGCATGCATTGGGGACACCACAACAGTGGTCTTGGGTGATATTCTCCGACGAGTCCATGTTTAGTTTGCAGTCTTATTCTCGCCGGACATTAATATGGAGAGCGCCAGGTACCCGTTACCACCAAGAGAACACCATCGAACGACACCGTTACGGTGGTGCAGGATGGCTCGTTTGGGGAGGAATTATTCTTTTGGTTCCAGAACTGACCTGTATGTTCAGAGTGTAACGACGACAGGCCACATCTATCGGGATGTCATTCTGGAACAACATGTACGTTTGTTTTGGGGCGCCATCGGTACTGAATTTCTGTTTATGGATGACATCGCCCGTCCTCACCGTGCAAACACTGTAGACGAATGCCTTCAATCGGAGGATATCACCCGTATGGATTGGACAGCATACTCACCGGACTTGAATCCTATAGAACATGTGTGGAATATGCTTGGCCAACAAATTGCAGCCCGTCAACCTCCTCCCACCTGTCTACCAGAACTTCGGAGGGCATTGCTTGATGAGCGGTGTAATATTCCCCAAGATCAGATTGATAATTTGATATTCAGCATGCCTAGGCGTTGTAAGACCTGTATTGCATCGTCCGGGAGACATACTCCCTATTAGCCATCATACTAACCATGTTATACTGTTTTTTGTAAATAGGTTCTTTTTTCAAATTTGCTCTAGGGAGTAAAAATCGCAATTTTTATTAATTATGTCAAACATATAGCATCTTTTTTGCTCTTTACCTTTTGTTTAATAAATAGACTTTACAAATAAGACAAATTTGTTTTGCTTCTGTCTCTTTCTTTGCCTGAACTTCATGATCCTTAATTTATGGACATGAGTGTACTACAAAGCATAAGAGCACGACGCACTTACATTTCAGGTTTCTTCGTAAAAAAGAGGGTGCGCGTTATACGCCGAATTTTATAGTAACTGACCCATCCATTCATCAAATATACCCCCTTTCCAGAAGTTTGTCGACCAAAGGAGTTATATGTGCTTTGCGTTGTCATCTAGTAAAATGAAATGAGGGCCAATTGCACACGTGAAAAGGCAAACATAGGGCTCTAAGACCTCATCCCTATACCACACACAGCCTCTTCCAAAGACATGGAGGTTTGTGCGGCCATCCAATGGGATGCCTGTCCAGATTACCAAGCCTCTGATGCCGTAAGGGTCGATTTCTCGAAGAATGAAGGGCAGATACTAGGGTTCCTGATTTCCCGAGTTTTTCCATTTGCGGGAATGTCCGGGAAATCCCGTTCCCGGGAACGCATCAAAATTTCGAAAAATTTAAAATAAAGTTATTTTTAAATAAAATTAATGATAATTATATAAAATAAGGATACATATAAATTACAAAATTAATACTTATTTTTATAATGAGCTAAAAAATACAAAAAAAATATATAACAAATTGATTATTCATTTTTAAAATAGGATTTCAGAAAGCATAAGCAATTTTTACATCTTTATCACTCAGCCTTGTTCTAAGCTTTGTGACGAACAATTCGGCAGCAAAAAATGATCTCTCGACTTAAACTGACGTTGGAGGAATTGTTTTTAAAGTCTCACAAAGTTTTATAATGTTTGATGAGGCATTTTCAGTCGAGTCAAACAACTGCATCTCTTGTTTCATGATTTTGTTGAAACTTGTACTTTTTTTTTCTAAGCTTTTGTCTTAGAGCAAATTGCCTTCTCTAATTTTTCATCCAACGTCGGAGGTTTTTCTTTCAAAATCTCCATGCTGTCTTCTTCTGAATGCGAAGTGTTGCACATTGATTTCTTTTCTTCGTAGAAAAGCATTGTTCCTCTCTCTCATTTGAGCTTGCCTAACCAAACAATTTTTACGAGGCAATCGTAAAATATCCACAGTAATCAACATAGCTTCGTGTTTTCTTTCAAAATTCAGGTATTGCATTAATCCTATTAAATTAACGTTGCGTCTCTCATTAAATTTTTGGATTAGAGAATATTTCATATTTTTTTCGCAAAAAAATAATTCTTAATTTTATTCCTTCCATTATCCAATAACAAAAGAAAATACACCTTCTCCAGTTGGCAAAGTTGCATTTCGACTGCATAAATTTTCTAAGCCAACTTTGACTGGCTTTAAGCCTGCTACAACTGTAGTCACAGTTTCAAACTCTACATTGGCCATCATTTGCTCTTCTTTAATGTCAATTGATGCTTTTAAATTGCTGACTTTATTTCTGAAAATCTTTCAAGCATTGCCAAAAAACTATTGAAGCCATGTGCGATTCCCGGGAAACCCCGGGAATGAATTATAATTCCCGGGAATAGAAAAAGTACGATTTCCTGGGAGCCCGGGTTACCAGGAAAGAAACCCTAGCAGGTAGCGGGTTCCTGGTTCTCTCCATATGAAAGTTCTGCGAGAGTCAGGGTTCAACTTCCCCAACCGAAGAGAGGTCTGTGTACGCCACTGGTTTCTATGAACCTGAATTAGGCAAGTAACAGATAAATAAACGACCAAACAAACTTCAGCATAGTAAAAATCGAGAGTATACAGAAAGAAAAAACGAAACTGTTAATTTAAAATTACTATAATTTCGTAAAGTAATAATGGCCGGAATCCATCACATTGAGAAATGCTTCGCAAACAGTCAGAACAATACCGAAAGTCATAAAGTTTTTTTCCTTTAATGTTTTTAGAAAAAATTACACTAGATGGCGTCTCGATTGCAGAGACCAAAGACATTTATAAGAAATTATCACAAGAATATCCAAACAAAAACCTGTGTTACGTCACATCTGGAATTATCATCGGCTATAAAATGTTTGGACTGAAGGTCACGATTGTTACAAAACCACATCTGAAAATGACGTAAGACATCTGGGTACCTCTATAAGAATTTTTTTTAATAAACTAACGACCCTCTCAGTGCTTAAGCCTTTTTTTAGCATCCCCATTTGCGAAATTACATACTTTCTATTAGAGTTATGAGCCTAGGGATTGGTACATGTTCTCAAAAACTCTATTAGGTTTTGAACCTCCCATAAAAAGGTATACGGTTCCGTTTTGATGTCTACATATTTATTCAAACCTTAAATGATTTCTTTTAACACTTCTTGGAACCTTACTGCTTCCATGAAAAGAGCTTAATGGAAGTTTAACTCAAAAATACTTATTGCCCAAACAAACACATTCTGAGTTGATTTTTATAGTAAATATATAAATTCTTATGGTTTCTTAAAGCTCTGTGTAAAGCAGAAGTACTCAACCTTTTCCCCGCCGGGCCCCATACTCTTGACTGGTATTTCATGCGATCCGCAACAAGCGGATAATGGAAAGATCACACTTTAAGACCAAAGCAACATTTGAAAAAGCAAAATTAATGAAATATTAAAACTCATTTTTGACTTTTATTTTAATACTATATTAACTTTTCGATCAAACACACACACAGAAATATTTATCTGTATGCATTTTTTTTACTGAGTTATGGGGTAATTTTTTATTTTCTTTCATTCACACATGACCAAACCTCTTGCTTATATTCTAGTACTAAAAAAAACAAATTAATAGCAAAATTGACTTAATGGATTGCTTGATTGATAAAATTTCCTGCTAAATTTTTAGTGCATTGTTCTCCAGTAACTGAATTTTTTTGTACAATGGGCCATAACCGGGACACTCAGAAAAGGCTGGCGGGCCACATGCAGGTGGAGTGTCACTGGTGTAAGGTATTAAATTGTACTAGAAAAAATTAACTTTAGTTACACGGAAAGGGTTGCAGTAAAAAGTTGCTGGGACTAATGCCACCTGCCTGACGAAGCTAAGGGCTAGAGTGTTTGAGCGCCATGCAGGTGGCAGTACGATTTTGCTCTGTTCCACCCCAATTTAGAGGGAGAAAACTCTGGGGGTGACCAGGGGCCTAACTTCTCTTTCCACACGAGAGGACTTGCGGCTATTGAAAGTACACCCATGCCGCAAAGGCTCTATACATTTACAAACATCCCTGTCGTCTCCAGGATTCGAACCCAGTCCCTACGGCACCACAGTCAGCGTTGCTCTACCGGTTGGGCGATGCTAACCAAACTTCGGAAACATTTATTGTATCAAAGGATTGCCAATTTTAATGAATTTTGCAATAAATAAACCAGGTAGGATACAAAAGTTCCCGGACTGAGCCGTGAAATTTTTTTGCCATTACAGTGGCTACGATAACGTTTCTGTACTACTGCGTTTTTCCCCATTTCTTAAAGTGACTTTTCCTAAATCAAGTGGCTCACCACGATATCATATTTTGTAAGTGGATGCATTTAGTAACCGGCGATCGAAAGAAATGACGTTTGTAGAGCAGAGAACACATATCCAATTTTCCAAGTGCTACGGAGACTGACGAAATGCTGAAGCAGTGATACGTCATTGCGAACGCGAGCTTTTGAGTGGTATCGACGCTTCAGGGAAAGACTTCTCACACCACTGAAAAGATTTCTGAGGCGGTGTGCGTAAGAAGAGGCTTCAAACAACGACGGGGTGAAAAGGAAAGCAACTGTTTTGCCACATCATCCTTACTCCCCCGATTTAGCCTCCTGCAACCACATAATATTTCCAGAATTATCATATCATTTTCAGTGTCGTCGATTCCTATCTGTAGATGAAATCAAAAGTGCATCGCAGGCTGATTTAAAAAGATATGGCTAAAATTGAAGAAGTGTTTCGATGACCTTTACAAAGGGATGGAATAAGTTTGTTGTTGCTCAAGGATTTTATTTCAAAGGAGGATGAGTTTCAGGAATTTAGCGTAATATTTTTTAAGTTATAGACTCAGTCCGGGAACTTTTGAATCCTACCACGTATATCATTTATCCCCATATTTTACAAAAGCTGTTTTCTGTGTAAATATTCAGCCCTGATAAATTTTAAAGCCTTGAGAATCTCCATATGAGCTTTTTTTAAACATATAATAAAATCTTTAGTCCCCACAGCAGGGGGAGGGGGTTTCTAATTCCGAAATGTTCCTCGCCACTTGGCCATGGTTCAAAAATAGCCCTCGAGTTGCGTCAGAATACGAATTAAATTAAAATAAAGTCAGATCCCCACTGTCGTATAAGTCCTTAAAATTTCTTGCGATGAAATAAGAATGAAATAAACTGTTCCTGAATTCCAAGAACTTATTCATATAGGTACATTTGCATGAGTACGATGAAAAGTACTCGGAGAGAATAAGAGAAAGAAAAGAAAAATTATGTAAAAAGAATCAAAATTTCATAAATATACAGAAGAATACATTAAGTTGATACGATAGTATTTCCTCTATTACAGTCGAAAACGCATACCTATTTATCCTTTCCTTTAAGTAAAAGAATTAAAGATGGACAATATACAAAATTAAAACAATCTGCTTGCATAAAAGCAGTAAACAGAAGGAATTTTTTTGAAATTATTATTATTCAATTATTTTATAAATAATAGTATTATTCTACCCAAGAGATGCTCCCTCGCAAACAAGCGTTTGGGTTCGTCGACCTTTCTTGGAATTATGGACCCCATTTAGATGATGATGTTGACACCTGCCCTAAAACCCCATATCCATACCACGCCAATGTGAACATGCTGTGCTATACGTTAAATCTGTCGAGTCTCAAAGTCCTCTATTGATGTTGCATGGAAATTTGCGGAAGGCTCAGGCACATCCTCCTCGTTACTTGAATGCGGTTCAAAATTTCGAGGTCCATCGCCAATAGCCAGGGAACATAGCTACCCCGAGAATGGAAAAACTCGGGAAATCGGAAACCCTACCAACGACTTGCCTGTTAAATCTGTCGAATGCTCCAAGTTGGCGTGATTTGATTTTAAGTCTCTCTATGAAGTAACATCAGGGCTATATTGGCACTGGCGTACCTAGTCCTGAGTGTGTGGGCCCTGTATCAAATTACTTTAGGGCTCCCTTTTTAGAAAATAAATAAATATGATCGCATAAATAAAACCCACTTGAAAGTTCCACAATAAATATACATAGATATGCGCATTTAAAAATTTTATTACTTAAGAATTAACTAATAGGTTAATTTAATAGGTTATTTTCTCACTTTTCCCCCTACAAACGCATTTACAATAATCCCGACAGCAGAAGAGGATTTCAGTTTTTCAAGTTTATCTGTTTCTATTAGCAGTATTGACATGTCTGATAATCGATCTTGACCTATGAAAATCTAAGATAATTTTTAATAATTTTTAGCTTGAAATAAACTTTTTTCATAAGTTGAAGGATAAAAAATAGCTGCTGTTATAACATCCGTAAAACTGGAGGCGAAACTAAGACAAGTATAAAAAGTGTCTGATTAAAAATGAGTTAAAATGGAATATATTTCTGCACACATTTCAGCTTCTCAAAAGGGTATTACAAGAAGAGAACCTTTGTTCGACCAGTATAGTAAGCAGGGGCTTAGCTACCGCCGTATCAGATGTACCAATGATACGGGGCCTCCAAGCTACAGGGACCCCGGACATGCGAAAGAAAAAAAATCGCTAAATGTTATCAATAGTCTTATTAGTAGAATTCCTTTTTATGTTTATAAAATAGTTTGTCACGGGCATCCAACGGTTAATATCTTTTCATTTGTGTGAATTCTACATCTCAATTCCCTCAATTAGAAACCTTTAAAAGCTGGTATCGTTTTACTCAAAATAATGAGAAAGTAAAAAATTTCTATGTTTAGCTGCTCATCAGAAAGATCGTTTGAAGTAAAATACAGCAATCTCTATTTTTATTGTAAATCGGCATTTTTATTGTAAAGATCTATCATACTTGCTATCACTGGCGTAGCTAGTCTTGAGTGGGCCCTGTATCAAAATTCCTTGGGGGCCCTTTTTCCAATAATAATACTTATTTGAAAGCGTCAAAATTTTACAATTGGGGCCCCTGTAGCTCGGGGTATCATTGATACGGCAGTAGCTACGCCCCTGCTTGCTATGTTGAAGTCCAATAAAGGTTTTCTCCTTGTAATACCCTTTTGAGAAGCTGAACTGCCTGCAGAAATATATTCCATTTTAACTCATTTTTAATCAGAGAAACTTTTTATAGTTTCGCCTCCAGTTTTGCGGATGTTATAACAGCATGACTGCTGTTTTTGATCCTTTCGGTCACATCTTCAATTTTTGAAAAAAGTTTATTTAAGCTAAAAATTATTAAAAATTATCTTAGATTTTCATAGGTCAAGATCAATTATCAGACTTTTCAATACTGCCAATAGAAAGAGATAAGCTTGAAAAACTGAAATTCTCTTCTGCTGTGGGTATTATAAATGCGTTTGTAAAAAAAAAAAGCGAGAAAATAACCAATTAAACAATTATGTTAATTCTTAAGTAATAAAATTTTTAAATGCGTATATCTATGTATACTTATTGTAAAATTTTCATATAAGTTTAATTTATGTGATCATATTTATTTATTTTCTAAAAAGGGTCCTTAAAAGTAATTTTATACAGGGCCCACTCAGGACTAGCTACGCCAGTGCCAATATAGCCCTGATTTTACTTCATAGACAGACTTAAAATTAAATCACGCCAACTTTGAGCTTCAACAGAATTAACATGCAGGTCATTAGTGGCATCAAATTCGACAAGCATGGTTCGACCTTATAACTTCAGCGAGGAACTCGATGCTTGACCCTTAGGCGGAAAGTTACCATTGGTGTGGAAAGGTATCATTGGTCATCCTGAATTGGCCCTGTATCGAAATTCTTTAGAGGCCCTTTTTTGGAAAATAAATTATAATGTTTGCATTAATAAAGTTTGTTTGAAAGTGTCAAAATGTTACAGTATTAGGGCCCTTGTAATTTGGGAACCCTATACTCGCGCTGGGGTAACTCCACCCCTGGGAGATATAATGCACCTTTTGGTGGTGGTACACCTGTGACGGATCTGTACTTGATCTTCTAATTAATCCTTTTGGGAAATCTTTGAGCTATCAATTCGCGTTATTTACAACCAACCCTTCGGAAGAAGATAATAGTGATAAGTAAATTAACTTACTATAAATAGGCGAGGTTTTTTAGCTTGAGAGAGAGAAGGAGCGAAGATATACTCGAGACAAGTGCGATTGCTACAAAAGGTATAATATTAGAATTAGAGGAATTTGATTCTTGTTAGAAGGAATCCTTAAAGTAACGATTGTTCACTAAGATTGAATTAAGATTAGATTAAATCAGATAAAAGTTTATAGATCCTTAATTAAAAGAAGGATCAAGTTTTTTAGTCGCCTAATCGCTCACGTGTTACTGTCGTTGTTCCACTTTCACAGTTTTCATTGAGACATTCTCTTAATATTATTAGTTGAAATTGCGTCTGTTCTTAGTGTTGAAATAAATATTTTAGAGTTGAATCATTTAGTGTGTTTTGAGTGTTTCTTCCCTTCCCTCCACACATCTAGGGGTTCGCGAGAGAGGCGCGGGCCTCTTACACACCAAGAAAATGACTTTCCGAACATCTCCCTCTAGCAGCTTCCCCAGGGAACCAATCCCTGGATCAGTGTGGGAAAGATGATAAAAATACTTTAATGGTAGTTCTCAAAATAAAAGAAGAACAATTTTATTATATTTATTAATTTAGTTTCCTACTATTTTAACTCATAAATGTTCAGTCGATTAGAAGTAGAATATTGTGGTAAATATAAATCAAAATGCCACAAATTGGAATTCGTCATATTAAGCATTATTTCCTTGTATGGTTCCGATGTATCTGTTTTGCTACAAACGAAATAAGACATACTAACGGCATCAAAATTCAAGTACTAACAGCTTCCGGATACCAAAAGCCCCATTGACCTTATGACAGGGGCTGATCGAATTGGTGCAGAACCATTTAATTAAAACACGATTATCTCGGCCGCATTGCTCTCATTCTCCACCTTTAACCCATTCAATACCAAAAAAAGACTCCCAAACTTCCTCCATTTCCCGTGAAAGCTGCCATTTTCCCCCTGCACAAGAAAGAATCGTGTTAATTAGCTCGACCATCGGACCGTGCAGGGGGGGAGGGACAATAAACAAGCTCCCCCCTTCCCCGAAAAAACACTTTCCTGACCTTCACCTCAGAAGCATCTATATAAATTTCAATCTATCGCTCGCTCTTTCCCCTTTCTTTTTATAGTGAGTGTTAAAAAGAGAAGCTGTTGTTTGTGGACTCCTTCAATAAAAAAAGACGCTCATTGTTTTCTTCTTCTGGTGCACGCGATTCCGCGCTTGAATTACCATAAAGTGGACTGGAGGGGTTGTTTTGAGTGAAAATGTTCGTCCGAAGGGGGTGAGGCCGGTTCAAGAAGTTCCCAAGAGAGGCGATTCAAGTTGCCCCAGGGCCGTCAGGAGCATCAAGATTAAAGTCTATCAAGTTGACAGGATGGACCCCAAATCGGGGCCCACCACCAAGACATCGAGGAAGAATTGATGACCGTTGTTGTATCACGCGGGAAAATTGCCGGCAATTAAGTTTTATATTCATTTGATAGATTGACGTTGTTATTGTGGTGGTTTGGCAGTCTTTACGACGGTCGCCAGTGAGTTTTAAAACAAGACTTGTGTTGTGTGTACGCTCAATGATTTAAAAGCACGAGATGTGAAGTGGTTATTGAAAGAGTTTGTTGAGTTTGATTTCGGAACTGAATGACAGTGTGCTTGTTTGCAATTTTCAGTGTGTTCGTTTAAAATTAATCAAACATGCCTTTATTTTATCCAAATTCTGGAAGCTTAGAATACGGTTCAAGTTTCGAAGCCAAGATGTATGATTTAATTCAAATTATTTTTATATGGGTATGATTTATATTCTTGTCACATGTTGGTAAAATCAATGTTTGAAATCAGAGTATAATAATAATAACTATGAGAGCTGTACCCTTGTCCGCCTAACGGCGGGCTAACCACCATTGTGTAAGTTATATAATTGTTCATTCTTAGTACTCAAATTGTAAAATTCTAATTTACATGTATTATGTAGTTCTATTTTTCAATTCCTACCATTAGTTCACTCTCTCCCTACAAATATTTATCTATCTATATATATATCTTGTTCAAATTTTTCAATCATTAATAAAATACTTTCAATGGATCCATCCAAGTACAAATACATTTTTTAAAATTTATAGTGGATGACACTTGATGTGAATGCAGTTTTTTCAAATATTAATGTTAAATATTATAATCAAATGTTCTTCCCTCTTATTGCCCCTTTTCATCCCACTCGCCATCCCACCCTTCATGACCACTTTTGCGAATTACTCTAAACGCGATTTGCGAACGCATGTTCAATGGTGATTTGCCGTCTCCATGCTGCCTATTATCACCCATCTGAATTTGCCGGTCGAATTCGGCACAACACCTTGTAACTATTTGAAGCTAATACACTTTTTTCAATTCCTACTAATCACTCTAGCACAACAAGATCACCTATATATATATATATATATATATATATATATATATATATATATATATATATATATATATCTTGTTCAAATCTTCAATCGTTAATAAAATACTTTCTATGGATCTATTCAAGCTCAAATACATTTTTTTAAGCTTGTAGTGGATGACATTTAATGTTAATACAGTTTTTTTCAAATATTAATTCATTAATTAAATTAAAAGATGAATAAATAATAGCAAAGAAAAATAATAGTCCAACAGCATATATAAAAAGGAAAATTGTTCGATGTGTCCCTGTAGCGCAATGGATAGCGCGTTAGACTTCTAATCCAAAGGTCGGGGATTCGAATCCCACCTAATTTCTGAGAATGTGATATATATTTTATTACAATAATTAAATTTAATTAATGAATAAACAGTAACAAAACAAAACAAAAAAAATAGTCCAACACCCTATATAGAAAGGAAAAGGAAAAATAGTAAGAAAAATCGCTTTCTTTTATGTCATTTAATATTGTGATTCGGTCTTATGTATATACATATTTCTATTCATTGTAACTATTTAATAAAAAATAACTAAAATAAAATGTTTCTTTATTGACTTAAGTAGGAATTGATTAAAATTTTTTTCTTATATTATTTGTTATTTTCAATGTACTGTAAGCAGGAAAAAATAAATATCAGCAACGCATCTGCATTACGAGCGATAAAATTCACAAATTGAGAGTCGTTTTCACTCTTCGCTTAAGTTCTAATATCAACCTTTCTGTCTATAGGAACCGTCTTTTGTTGAAATGATTGCAGTTGCATGACGGTTTATTATAAATTCCAGGATGATCTTTAGGGTTTGTATAATAACACGGACTACACTCTCGATCTTTATTTAGAACTAGCTGGTATACCCGTTCTTCGCACGGGTGAATTGAAAAATTAAGCAATACAGATTGAAGGATAAAGAAGTTTTTAATGAGATAATTTTACGTTAATTGCAAGTTACTAAACAAAACAAAAAAATGTTTTTTGCATATATCAGCTGAACAACAACAACAAACAAAAAAACCCCCATATTTTGTAAATATTTAAGTCTGAAGGTCTAACAGCTGAGAGAGATAAAAAGAATTTTGTTTATTATGATAACGCCCGTGACTCTCTTGTGGGGTGATTTTTGAAAACACCTTCCTAAACTGAACTCTGCTCAGCAAAAATTAACACATTGCTACAAATTTTGTATAATGAATACTTAAAATAGTGTAAATCATTTTTATCTGGATGTTAATATTACTTTCTGTTGTATTTATTTTATGTTAAAATTGTAATATTCGGAAGCAACGCCGTTCCTTACATTATAACGGCGATTCAATAGAAACATAGCGAAATGTTGGTGTTAGAGCCCAGTTGCCATAATTTTTGGCGACCACGTTGGCTACTTGGCGATGGATTGAACGGTGCAAAAGTTGATGTATTGTAGCGCTACCTGGCGGGGAGCTGCATTAAAGAGGGTAGCACAAAAGCAGATAGCATATACTGCATGCCAATTTTCAAAGGGATGGGTTGAACGGTATTGGAGTGAAGCGATTTCATATGTACACAAACCTCCCTTTTTATATATATATATATCCTGAACACACTCATTTTTTAGCGTAATTTTTATGTTTGACTTCATTTTTTGTTGTGAAATTATCGCACTATCTTAAATATTGTTATTGATTTTAATGTATTTTTTTGTGCTGATTTCAAATCTACTACTAGTTTCTTAATGACTAAAATATTTTTTGTAGTAAAGCTGCCTGAACACAATAATGTGAAATATGTGCAGAATAAAACAATATAGAATAACATGATATGCAAAGAAAAATAACACGAAAATTGACAAATACGGCATATTTAATAAGCATTTTGAAAATTACATTGTTAGAAAATCAATATTTTATGGGCCAGCCGTTTGCTTTAATTACGGCTCTACATCTTTTTGGCATGAAATGCACCAATTTCAAAAGAAGATCTTTCGTGACAATATGGTTGAAGGAAAATATTAAAGCTTCAATTAATTCACGTTTGTTTGAAGGTTTTTTCTTTGAAATTTCATAACCAATTTTAAACCATAAACTCTCTATCGGATTAAGGTCGGGAGACTGTCCTGGCCAGTTCATTCTATTCACAGTATTGTCTTCCTACTATTTCTGGACTACCTTTGCACGATGGCAAGGGCGTTATTGTCCTGAAAAATCCATGACTGATTCCCCAAAAGGTCTCTCGCAGTTGGTAGCAATTTCTTTTGTAGTATTTGAATGTAATCCATGGCTTTCACTGTTCCGCTAACGATGTCAAGTCTTCCACCACCATGAGAAGACATGCAACCCCATACCATCACTTTTGTCGGGTACTTTACTGTGGGCTTCAGACACTAAGGGCTGAATTCCTTATGAGTGCGTCGTCTGACATAGGCACTACTTTGGTTGCCAGAAATACAAAACTGACTCTCGTCACTAAATATTACCTTTTCCCAGTCTTTAATAGTCCATAATGAATGTTTCCTTGCCCACGTCAATCGTCTCTTGCGTTGAAATTCAATCAGTAATGGTTTTGGGCGCGCTTTACAGCCACGTAACCCAATTTCCAGCAGTCTTCCTCTAACAGTTCTTGGGCACACACTCACATTTGATGTCAAAGTCCATTGTTTCAAAATTTGCGAGGAATTAAGCTTTCTGTTTGAAAGAAATAACCTGTCTTCACGTAAAGATGTTTTTCTTGGTCGTGTGTGTCCTGACCGCCCCCTGTCCGCAATAAAATTTGTTTCAGAAAATCTTTTCAAAGTTCTCACAACAGTAGAAAGGCCACATGGTACTTTAGCAGCAATTTGGCGCATAGAATAGCCTTCTTCCTTCAAATGTATTATTTTGTACCTTTTATTCTCAGGCAGATATGAAAATGTAGCCATAATTCCAATATTTTCCACAAACGCACTTCAAATTGTTTCACCTTTTTCTTTCAACCCTTTATCGCACTACTCTATGATTGGTTTAATGGAGCATTTCAATGGTGGAAAACACACAACTGCATTCAATTTTTTCAACAATAAACCACGATTTGAAATCAGTATGAAAAAATGCATTAAAATCAATAACAATATTTAAGATAGTGCGATAATTTCAACCCAAACACAAAAAATTTATCGCTGCTACTCTCTGAAACCTTGGTATTAAATTAAAAAACACAAATGAAATTCTAATGGAGCATCAAATGTTTATTATCATAACTGGTTATAACAAAACATCTTTACTCTAATATAAATCTTGTCTAACTAAGCGTAATGATAAGGAATAGGATAAAAAATGAAAACGTTTATAGATTGAAAAGCTCCTAAATTAATACCATATTATGACTTCATCACCTATAGGGACACGGCGTATTTCATTAGAATATTCATTTTTAAAAGAGATGACCCATTCTTTCTGGTATATTTAAAATGTGATACATATAAAATATCTGATAAGTATAAAATTTGTTGCATAATACACACAGTGTAGGACGTAACTATAAATACCTTGCATAGCAATGCTGATTAAGCTTGAACTTTACACGGTGAAAGTAAAAATGTATTTAATTATGATACTTTTCTGTTTGATAATGTTGTGTTTGATTACGTTTGACTTAAACAGTTTTAAAGAAAACTTAGAAACAGAAATTTTTTCATTGAATAAAAAAAAGGGAGGAGGGGGAGAAAACAAAGACAAAGAGAGCCAATTTCTTATTTTCAACATGTGTTGTAAACTAAGTCTCATTTTTAAACGCCTTAGAGCTTCTTGGCCCTTTTCATCAACACGGAGCAAGAAAAATAAGCATTTATAAGTTAACTTACATTAAATGTCCCATTATGAATAATATTTTATTTTTAACTTTTTTTCCTTCTCCAAGAAGATCGTGCACACCCAGAAAAGCTATAAAGCTTTTCAGTCGATGTTTTTCTGATTTGAAATAACATTGCTACAGAGCTATGGAGAAAAAAAAATTCACAATTTTTTTAGAACATTTAAAACGCGATGAGCTTTTTCTTCTCGTTGAATAAATCCATTTCATGATTCATTTTTCAAGTCAAAGTGTTTTCCCCCTCTTTATCCGAGTCTTACGAGCCTGTTTTGGAGAAAACATAAAATTAACTTTTGCTCCTTTTATTCAAGCATAGTCAGCCTGAAAAGCAGTGATGACAGAAAAGTACCGGGTGTTTCTAAAAAAATATCGGAGTTTTAACGATTTATAGTATTTATTACATATAACATATTAGTATTTGACTCATACATGGAATGGAAGAGCAACTGAAACAGTTTTGTTTGCTGGCATGTGTGCGCGTGTGTACGAAACGTATGCTAATTTCCCCCCTTTCTTGCCGATCAACGCGCTAGTAGAAAAATGACGACTAGTTAACAAAAAGTGCTTTTGTGTTCTCCGGTTTGCCAAGACAGAATCTGCTATTACTGTGAGCGTTCCGTATTAAGTTCGGTTGTCAACCTCCAAATGATAATAAAATTCTTTGGTAGTATCATCAGTTTGAAACAAATGGATGTCTTTTTTGTAAAGGGAAAATACGGGACGACCAAAGCTGTAACTGGTAATCAACTGTAACTGGTTCTGCCTAACTTGATGCTCTACAACTATGTCTATTTCCTCATTTGGAAGAAAGTAAACCAAATGACTTCATTTGGCAGCAAGATGGTGCGCCGCCTCACTGGCATTTCTCAGTACGCTATTGGTTAAATATCACTGTACCCAACCAATGGATTGGGCGCAAAGATCCTCCCTATAAAGCTTGTATCGCATGACCTCCACGTTCACCCGATTTAACACCATGTTACTTTTATCTGTGGGGGTTCATAAGAGATTGTACGCACGTCTCTCTGCTACCAGATGACCTTTCAGACTTAAGACACAGGAGGGAAGCAGATGTTGCAAGAATTTTCTCAGACACACTGAAAAAGATTTTGGATGAACTCGCCTATCAATTTGATGTGTGCCGTGTGAAGAATGGGCTCACATTGAACATTTGTAAACTTGTAGGTAAAACAAGAGTTTACTGTTTCAGTTACTCTTTCATTCAATGTATGAATTATACTTGCAACTTATATGTGATAAATACTATAAATCACGCGCGCGTTAAAACTCCGATATATATATATATATATATATATATATATATATATATATATATATATATATTCTTTTAGAAACCCCTGGTACTGTAATTTAAAACCCAGACGTTTCATAATATTTAAGCGAGTAGCCATTCTATCATTAAATATCACCATTGTTTAATTTTAAACCAATATCAATTATTTTGGAAGGTCTTGATGCATTTTTTGGTCAGTACTTCCAAACTGTACAACTGAAAGATCTCAGCTTTGACTTTTTCTATCCTACTATTTTTTTAATGGTTAGGGTGAAGATCATTCTGAAACTAAAATTTGATTTGCAATCATTACAATAATAGACATAATAATGTTACATTTGTTAGAAAAAGTTTTTTTGTATGATTTTGCTTTAAAGTATCGGACTACTTGCGACTACTTAAAAAAAATGGAGATATGGAGATTTTTTTTGTGGTTTTTAGATTTATTTGGTATATTTTAAGAAAGGGCCAAAATTAAGAAGAGAAAAGAAATTACTACTACTGAAATGGGTAAAAATTGACAAAAAAAATTTATATAAACGGGGCCCAGTAGCGCACACAGGAATTTTTCAAGGGAGGTGGGGTCCGGGGTCGAAAGTTCACCATTCTTGTATCATGCTCCTTTTGATTTTGTCAATTTTCGGGAACAAAATACAGTAAAACACCAATTATTGAATAAATAATTAGCCTTAATTAATAAAATTAATCATTAATAACAAATACTTAATTAAATTTTACGTACTATATACATAGAATTATAATCAATCGGAAAAAAGTCAACGGCTTTTTTGGGGGGGGTCCGGACCTCCCTTGTGTGCGTCACTGACGGGGCCCGCTCTGTACAAATAGTAAATGGGCAAATTCTCAATTTTTCAATTTTGATGTATTACTTAGCTATTCCTTTTTAAAATGACCTTTAAGATAAGAGTTTTTTTAACTTTGACAAAAACTAGAGCACTTTATTTTAGTTATTATTTGAAATTGCTTAAAAAAACAGTGATTATATTCATATAAAGAACTGTAAATTTTCTAATAAAACAATGAACGATAAATCTGAAGATTAAAGCACTTCTATTGTTATACAGAACATACACAAAAAATTTTCGGCAACTTATTTTAAAAACTTTTTGAGCAATTATTGTCACTGTCTGAGCTTTTCGAAAGAAACACATTTCGAGTAAAACGAATTTTAAAGTTTGGCATCTTACGTAAAGTTATTGCATCTGCTTTTAATAAATGATTTGTAGTTTTTGTTGTTGGGAATGGAAAATAAAAAACGGTATTTTTATAAAGTTAATAAGATGGTCTATAAAATAAAATCATAAGAAAAATGTCAGTTTTTTTAAAAAAATGATGATTTTAGAGTAGTCGGATTCCTTAAGTAAATACACACTACAAAGTAACATCGGAAGAAGTAGAACATCATTCCATCATTTATTGAAAGATAATAATGTGTTATGTAGCTCTATATCATATAAAAAATTTAACTGTATATTCCAAATCCGAACAGAGCCTGGAGAGCAAATCAGTCGTCTTACTCATCATTTGACAGAGATTTAAATTACGGGATTCGCACCAATATCCCTCACATTTCTTCGAAATGGGATGCTAATAAAAATATACAAACAGAAATGAACGAAAAAAAATCTGTAGGGTTGCATTTTTGAAAGGCCGTCTTTTCATAAGATTTATACTTTCCTTTGCTGAGATCGTAATTACTGTCGGATTTGCTTTAAAACGTGTTCTTAACATTATATAATAATTTTTAAAATTATTTTTCAAAAATTAATTTTTTGAACGTCTTAAGGTTGTATCCCTCCTTACATTATCACAATTATCTCATTTCACAAACAATAAAGTAACGTACTAAGATTCCACCATCATTTTCAAGCAATTTTCTTTTCTGCTTTCAATTCACAGCACCATTGTTCATGTCTAGGATTAAAATGTACTTATTAACATTTAAACTGAACTAAATTTCAAAAATTGAAAATCAAAATTAATCCAATATCGTTTTATTCGGTCCCTTCCTCTTCGCATAAAAACCGGAACACACAAAAAAAGAAAGTCATTGCCACCAAATGAAAATTTCGGTATGGTTATTTATTATTTTTTTCCATGACGGGGGCAAGGAGGGGAGGGGGCGTACGCTAGAAATTTTCTTCTCATGGTTTTTCTTTGCAACTGATAAGGCGAGTGACTCCGCTCGAATATCAATGCCCCTATTTGTATTCCGCTCGACAACCCGCCCGAAGAATGGAAGATTAGTAATTAACCACCGGGTCCTTTTAAAAGGCCCCCGACTTGTGACGAGATGACGCCATATCGGGACCGGAAACGGTTGCACACATTTTCTGGTTTTTACTCGCAAAACGGTAGGGATCGAAAGGCTGCTTTCAATATGAGATGATTTCAACTCAAAAACCTTAGAAATAGTAAGTTTTTCAGCTAAATATTTCTTCCAACATCAAGAATTCGGTATAAATTCAGTATCGAAACCAAAATGAATTTTTCAATTCCTACTAATAGTTCACTCTCTCCCTATATATATATATCTTGTTCAAATTTTCAATTGTCAATAAAATACTTGTTATTCATCCATTCAAGTTCAAATACATTTTGTGGATGACACTTGAGGTTAATACAGTTTTTTCAAATATTAATTCATTAACTAAATTAAAAAATGAATAAATAGTAACAAAAATAACAGTCCAACAGCATATATAGAAAAGAAAACCGTTCATTGTGCCTCTGTAGCGCATTGGACTTCTAATCCAAAGGTCGTGGATTCGAATCCCACCTGGAATGGTCTAAATTCTGAGAATGTATTTCTTTTTTACTGTTCTATTTTGTTGGAATAATTAAATTTAATTAATGTATAAATAGTAACAAACAAACAAAAAAATAATCCAACAACAAGAGAGAAAATTGCAAGGAAAATCGCTTTCTATTTTGTTCGCTTTCTATTGCGATTCTATTATATGTATATACATATTTATATCAATTGTAACTATTTAATAAAAAGTAACTAAAATAAAATTTTTCTTTTTTGGCATAAGTAGGAATTGACTTAAAAAATTGTTCTTATATTACTTGTTAACTTAAGGTAACTGATTACGTTCAGAACTGGGATTTTGAAAAATCATGAAAATGAATAATTTTTTTATTATTTATCGTCAGTTGAATTATAATTTGCATATAAAATGATTTTAATAGCATTATTACAATAAACAAGTAATATAAAAAAAAATTTTAAGTCAAGTCCTACTTAGGTCAGCAAAGAAGATTTTTTATTTTAGTTACTTTTTATTAAATAATTACAGTTAATATAAATATATATACACATGACAGAATCACAATATTGTGGAAAAACACCTTTTAAATTAACATTGAAAACTTTTTAACCGCATTAAATTTGTAATGAAACTTCTTAATAAAAGTTGAATATAATAGGTGATAAGTTGTCTTAAAACCAGTGTAAAAAGATAGGTTAAGCTAAATCTTCATCGCAAATTTAACAAAAGCTGTTTTATCGAATGGTGTTTATGTGTGTGTCCTCTACAGAAATAATAATAACTAAAACATATATCTCTTAAACTATAATTAATTAATTAAATTTAATTAATGAATTTTTCTGAAAACAATTTCATTAACATCAAGTGTTATCCAATACAAGTTTAAAAAATGTATTTGAATTTCAGTGGAGGAATAAATAGTATTTTATTAACGATTAAAAATTTAAAAAAGATACAGGGAGGTCATAACTAAACTGCAAGTGTTCAAGGGGTGCTGGAGAGAAAACCTGTTGGGAATATTCCGGTGAAATTTGGTGTCTACACGTTTCAGAACATGCGCAAATCAAATTCCAAAAACGATAGACAGAACATAATGACATTGTAAAAGAGGCATATACAAACAAAATACAAAATCACTTATAGTTCATTAAAATTCCATACAAATCGTTCCAGTAATTAAATTTTTACAGTATCCTGTAATCAAAAATTAATGTAAATTAAGATAACAAATTAAATAATCCATAAAAACGCATTGGAAAACAATTAAACCATTATTTATTCAATAAAATTATCACATGATATGCTAAATATAGAACCACCAGATGCAACCACATACTGAAAACATAAAACGACATGGTCCACCATCGCATTTAAAATCTCTGTTTTAACACACCTCGCGTGTCTCGTTATGCTAGATTTCAATTCATCAACAGAAGCATGTTGTTATCTATCGCATTAGTCATCGCGAAGCATGTTGTCATCTATCTTGTTAAAAATCTCAAGGATTAAGGTCCGGTGAACGTGGGGGCCAGGCATTTTCGAAACCTCTGCTTGTGACTTGGTCCACACCAAAAATGTAGCAACTTTTAAACAGGTATAAATACCGTGATTTCTAAACAATGTCTCTCTTGCAATGCTGGAATCAATTGTTCTTCTCAACATCGCTACTCAATGTGGTCTTGTTTTTATACTGTTCGATGGGCTTAAATTTGTATACATGCTGTCGATAAGAATTGTTCTATCGGGTAAAAATGGCGATTTCTTTTTGGCATATTTGACTTGGTGCATGTTCTGAAACGTGTAGATATCAAATTTCACTGGAATATTCCCGGTCATTTTTTCTCCAGCATCTCTTGAACACTTGCAGTTTAATTATGACCACCCTGTATATAAATACTTATAGCGAGAATGTGAACTAATAGTAAGAATTGAAAAAGTTATTTAAATGCAATTTTTTGTCAAAAAATGAAGACATCCTGATCATTCGGCTTCAGCAACATATAGAGGACATATTATATGTAATATATTCATCGTACAAAATATGAAAAAAAAATTATCTATAATTTTTATTGTTATTATTTTTGAAATTTTTTATTATTATGCAAGCCGGAACCCCTCAGCTTCTTTGGGTATAGAATAATCTTTCGTAGCCCCCTCCCTAAAATGAATTTCCGCAAAACCCATTTTTAGTGGATCTCTACTTAACCAAATAAACATGCTCGCCAAATTTCAAATCTGAATCTAATAGATCTAAAACGGAAATTTGTTTTATCAATATGCCCCGTAATACCCCTTGTAAGTAGATTTCCGTAAGCACCGTTCTTCTTCAACTCAAGAAAAGAAACATACATACCAAAATTTATTACTGTAGATTTAGTAGTTTGAAAACGGGATTTATTTTTATCTCTAAGACCCAGTTATTCTCCGCAAACCCTTATAGAAGTCGATTTCCGATCTTTACTGAATGAAAGGAACACATCTGTCAAATTTCAAGTCTGCATGTCTTTTTTAAAAAACGGGGATATTTATCTATAACGCCCTTAACCCCTAGATACCCCTCATGTGGTTAGATTTTCACATTCTTTGTGAAACTCTACTTTATGAAAGGAACATACTTGCCTAATTTTTCAAATCTGTAGGTCTAAAATAATTCAAAAACGAGCATATTTATCTATCACGCCCCCTTAATCTCTCGCAAACCCATTGGGGATCATTTTTCGCAAAACCCCTTCTTCGTGAATTTCTACTCCATGAAAGGAACACATCTGCTAAATTTAAAATCTGTAGGTCGAATAGTTCCCCAGATATCGTGGTGAGTGAGTGAGTCGCTTTTCTCTTTTATATATTGATTAGCTGCTATACCCGTTCTTCGCACGGATGAATTAAAAAATTAAACAATACAGATTAAAGGATAAAGAAGTTTTTAATGAGTTAATATTACGTGAATCGCAAACTAAACAAAAAATTTTTTTTTACTTATCTCAGTTGAACTAAGCCCCCTAATTTGTTAAATTTTAAGTCTGTAGATCTAATAGCTGATAAAAAGGATTTTTTTTCATTTATAACAACGCTTAACTTTCTTGTAGGTTTCTTGAAATACCTTCCTAAGCTGATCTCTGCTCAACAAAAGTAACTCAGTGTTACACATTTTGCGTAATGAACGCTTAAAATAGTGTGAATAATTTATATTTGGATGTGTTATACGTTATTATTACTTTCTGCTATATTTAATTTATGTTAAAATTGTAATATTCACAAGCAACGTCGTTATTTTCACTATAATGGCGATTCAATAGAAACATTGCGAAATGTGGGTGATAGAACCAATTGACATCATTTTTGGTGACACTGTTGACACCTTGGTGATTGATTGAACAGTGCAGAAGCTTATATGCTATTGCGCCACCTGGTGCAACAAAAAGGATAGCACCCAAACCTTCTCTACAAAGAATACATAGACATGCTAATTTTCATAGTCATGGGTTGAACGGTGTTGGAGCGATGCGATTTCAAATTTACAAACATCCATTTTTTTATGTATAGATTTGGATGAATTTTGACATGCACTTTTTTGATATTACAAATTTCTCTTTTGACCGTCATGAATAGGACATTGAAAGAGATTTTATTACAAATCCATCTCTTAACTTATCTTCCGTTGTCTTACTCCGTGACTCTCCAGAAACAAACAAACAGATAACAACAATAATTGCCTCAGAGTAGGGATGGCGATTCTCTCTCTCTCTCTTTTTCCGAAAAAGATAGATTTTCTTAAATCGATTCGAATCGTAACCTGATAATCGATTTAAAAAAAGTCGGTGTCTAAAAGATCGATTTCTAAAAAAATCGATTTTTTTTCAAGTCTGCATTTACAATGTAAATATAAATCCATTTCATGAAAAACAAGAAATATACCATCATAAACGATATCTTACCAGTAAAATCAGGGAATTTTTTAATTCAGGGAATTCGACAATTGCAAGAATATTTACTACCATATCGAAGTATCAGATATAAGAAGACATTTATTTTCTAAATGTATTTGTTACATTAAAAAGTTTAGAAAATACATAATATAGCTTATTGTTCCCAATGCTTTTATAAGATCTAAGCTTTTTAAAAACTACAGTGTGTCAAGTCTACTGGGATCCAAGTGGTTACACTCATCACTTGCGATGTTACCGGCAATAGGAAAAAGTCGCTTACAAGGAATAGACGATCCCACGATACTCATATACATCATGGCTATCGAGTGAACTTGATGATAAATAGAGTGTTTTTTATTCTGCCATTAAAGTACAGGATCATACTTCAGTTGTACAACTGCCTGAGATAAATAGTGTATAAATTCTTCGTTTTTACCAAATATGCCTTAAATCCTTTGTTTTTACCAAAACAGAAAAAAATCGACTGTCGATTTATTTTTTTCTGTCGAAATATCGACTCACTGAATCAATTTAGGGATATATATCGATTTAAAAAATCGACTTTTTTTGGCCGGAGAAATCGATTTTTCGATTAATAGTTCTCATATCGCCATCCCTACCTCAGAGGTACTTTGCCCACTAATACCACTAGTAGGACATCAGACATTCATCTTAATTTCTTATTCCGCGCCAAATCTTCGCCATCAATAACAAAACGATTGTTGGCAATAGCCACTGATCAATAAAGAGAAGAGGAGGGGGAGATCCATTTCTCAGACGATTTTGCAAGTTCGCGTGTGACGTATCACACGAATATCATTAGTGAGGGGTGTTCTGTATTCCGGAGACGTACCCCTTGAATGGGCATAATGAGCGTGAAAGTGCAGATAAGATTCAGGGGAAGCAACAAGTACTTTGAGTAAGTAGTATGACTGACCCCGTTGCAACAATCGAGTATTAAGGTGCCCCAATCTGAAGGATCGCTGCGTTTTGATACAGAGCAGGGGGCAACCTTTTGGGGAAGAGGGCCACGATCGGATAACAAAGTAATGCGCTCAAACTTTTTTAATAAACAAAAGAATATGAAAAGGGTGAAAAAATTTTACTTATATATATATATATACTAGTTGCAAGTACCGGCTTTTCCCGGGTTTAAAATAAGGTTTTCTGTAGTAGCTTACAAAACTGTTTATTTGCATGAAATAAAAGGGTACATTTATCTCACAACATTTTTGGTAGTTCCATTTGGAGTGTATACAAAAAGATTTTCCTCTCTGCCCACTCTAGAGCAGGCCACATACAACTGCCAATGAGAAAAGCACGGTATCTGCAAGTCTATACTCTCCCCCTTTTTCTCATAGGCATGACTGTAGCAAAAAATGACAATGCATTCCTATGAATGAAGGAATGGAATGGAATGTAGTAAATAATGTGATATTTTTGTTGCAGTATTTGCTTGCAGTAAAGTAAATATAACAAAGCAGTATTGAAAATTACTTACCGCCTTTGTTTAGTAAAGTTTTCTCTAAAATGAACCCATGGCTCAGAACATGCACATGGAGCACTCTTTTTGGCTGGAGGAGGCCAGAGTGAGGTTGGGATGCTACGAAACCTGTTTAAGAACCTTCCCCATGTAATTTTGTGAATGTGTACCAAATTTCACGTTATTTGGCTGTTTGGATCTTGAGTTATAAGGAAACAGACAGACAACAAATGCGTCTTATGTGTATATATAGATATAGATATAGATATAGATATAGATTTGTTTGAATTCTTGTGTATTATTACTTTTGTAAGTTTCATGGCATATTTTATGGTGTACCAGTCTTTTAAAGCTGACTGAGCCACAGCAACATTTAGCTAGGTATAGCTAGTTATAACATAAAATTAAATCTTAAAAAGATATCAAATAAAAAAGAAGGTTCAATATTTTGACTAAATCAGTATAAACATTTTCGTACAAACACAATATATATACTGTAAAATATTTATTTTGCTATTTGCCTTTCAGACAGACATCAAACAAAATTTTAAAAATTGTCAAAAACAGATAAAAAACATATTGAAGGAAAATACCACTGATTAATTTTGCCAAAGACATCGCAATGAGTAAAAAAATATTTGCAGTACATAATCACCAAAAATAAATGTAAGTACTAAATTATAAAAAAAAACAAAAATTATATATTGAATTAATTAAGGATTAGTGGAGGGAAAGATAAAACAGGCTAAGATAATACTTATAATATTAATTTCGTATTGGTAGGCTATTCATTTCTGGCATGATTTTGAAATCACGCCAAATTGATGTTGTGGCCAGTCTAATGTTATAGTAATGTACAGAATTAAAGGTACTTATGTATTATCGCAACCTATTGGTGACATTATACAAAATGAAACACATGATTGCCAATTCAACGCATACAAATTTGGGATTGCCAAAGTGGTGAGTTGTCTTGAACGTTGGCGATTGTGCAATAATACGTAAGTACTAAATAAAAAAATTATCCAAAGTATATATATCCCGAGCATAAAAATAAATTGAAAAATGAAGTACAATACTAACATCAACTGACATAAAAAGAACTGAACTAACTTTATCAATGCAAAAGCATAATTTGAAAAAATAATTTACTTACATATAACCGCAACCTATTGGCGACATTATATGAAACGAAGCACATGACTCACAATTCAGCATATATATGACATGCGAAATCGGGTTTGCCAACTTGGCAAGTTATTTTGAACGTTGGAGATTGTTAGGATAGTACATAAGTAACAAAAATAATTTATCCTACGAATACCTGCTTCCTCAACATACTCATTTTTAGCATGATTTTTAAATCACGCCAAATTGGTATGTTGCGGCCAGTCTAATGTTATAGTAATGTACAGAATTAAAAATACTTATGTATTATCGCAACCTATTGGTGACATTATACAAAATGAAGCACATGATTGCCAATTAAACGCATACAAAGTTAGGATTGCATAAGTGGCGAGTTGTCTTGAACGTTGCCGATACTGTGCAATAATACGTAAATACTAAATAAAAAAATTATCTGAAGTATATATATCCCTAAAATAAAAATAAATTGAAAAATGAAGTACAATACTAACATTAACTGACATAAAAAGAACTGAACTAACTTTATCAATGCAAAAGCATAATTTGAAAAAATAATTTACTTACATATAACCGCAATCTATTGGCGACATTATATGAAACGAAGCACATGACTCACAATTCAGCATATATATGACATGCGAAATCGGGGTTCCAACTTCGCAAGTTATTTTGAACGTTGGCGATTGTTAGGATAGTACATAAGTACCAAAAATAATTTATCTTACGACTACCTGCTTCCTCAACAGGTATTTAAGCCATTTGTCTGTTTTGCTCATTCTCTGATGCCTATTCCAGTTTGATATGTAATTACTACCAACACTGCTTTTGCTTGGGCAGTATAATTACCCAAGTTTGATTTTCTGCAAGGCAATTTTATGCACTGAAGCCAATAGTATACCCTTAAAGGTTAAAATAAAGACACATAAAATTGCAAAATATTATTAATTTCATACTATCTAAAACAGATAACAAAAACGGAAATACTATACTTATGTTAATCACAGTAATAAGAACTGAAATATCATTATCAATAAGAAGTTTCAGTTTGTCAAAATTATAACCTTCGCATTCTAAAGAAATAAATAAATTCTCCGAAAAAATACTGAAATTGTAAGCAAAATCACACACATAAACATCCCGAGATAATACCTAAATATTGCCAAAACAAAACAAAATTTTAGTTGTTAAAAGAAAAATCCTTAAAAAAATGATTTATTCGAAAAATAATCCTAATTAAATATCAAAGAATAGAAAAATTGAATAAATATTCCAACCGATTAACATAGCTACAGTAAAAATATGTAATAATCTTGAAAAACTGCATGCAAAGTATAAATTGTCCACTTAGTGAGAAACGTGACATCATATGACGTCATAACACTGGAAAATAACTCAGAAATTAAATTTTAAAAATTTCGGAAAGAATTATGAACGCCAAACCTATTTAAGAACCTTCCTCGTGTAATTTTGTGCACGTGTACCAAATTTCACGTTAGTTGGTTGTCTGGATCTTGAGTTATAAGGGAACAGACAACAAATGCGTCTTATAATATACTAGCTGGTATACCCGTTCTTCGCACGGGTGAACTGAAAGGTTAAACAACACAGATTGAAGGATAAAGAAGTTTTTAATGAGTTAATTTTAAGTGAATTGCAAATTAAACAAAAAAGCTTTTCACATATCTCAGCTGAAGAAAAAAAAAGAAAGAAAAATACCTTTGTTAAATTTTAAGTCTGTAGATCTAATAGCTGATAAAAAGGATTTTTTTATATTTATAACTCCCCGTAAAACTCTTGAGGGTTGATTTTTGAAAATACCTCCCTAAGCTGATCTCTGCTCAGCAAAAGTAACACATTGTTAAAAGTTTTCTGACGCTTAAAATATTGTAAATAATTTATAACTGAAAGTGTCATACATTAATATAAATTTCTGTTGAATTTATTTTATGTGAAAATTGTAATACTCGCAAGCAACACCGTTTCCTAAATAACAATGGCGATTCAATGGAAAAAATAGCGAAATGTTGACAATAGAGTCAAGTTGGCAAATGTCTAGCTACTTTCATAGCTCAAACTTTATTAGAGCTTTATAAGACCCGCCGTGTAGGAGATCGATGCACGTTAATGTTTTAACTACCGCATTATGATCTACAGAAATTTTTTATGCAATATTTTTTAGGTCACTACATTGAAAATTAAGGGACATACATAAACAAAATACTCCACTTAGGGAAATTTAATCGGTTAGAGCTAATAAATTAATTAAATATATTCCACTGTAAAATTAATTATATACACCATTCACTTAAAATAGTCAAATCGTTTTCTAAGGTCTCCATAAACATAAGACACTTAAATTTTGACATTAACTATTTTGGGGGCACAAAAATGATAATCTTTGCAATCTGCTGAAACGCTCGCAGCTGAAAATGTAATATCTGCTACAAAACTATTTGCCTTCCCCGTTAAAATACTCATAATAGAACCCGTGCCATCATATATCTTGGAAGAGTGGATTTCAAAGAATATTCCAGCTAAGTATTGGTAGAATATTCCTGCTAAATTGGTGTGGCACGGTAGTTAGGAGAAGGGGGTGCCAGCTCAGGTGTTGTCCACGTCACTTGACCATGGTTCAAAATTATGTGGTCCATCGCCAAAAGCCCTCATGTAGCTGAACAGTGCAACGTTAATATTCACTCACTGAAAAAAATACAGTACAGTAGTTATAACTATTTTTATACATAAAAATGCAATATCTGCTTATTCAATTAAAATTATAGCATTATAATTAATTACTAACCACACAAACAAATTTTCAAAATTTATCAAATGATGTAGTGTGAAAGAGAAAGTTTATTCAGACAGACAACAAATGCGTCTGATATGCATATAGATTTGTTTGAATTCTTGTGTATTATTACTTTTGTAAGATTCATGACATACTTTATGGTGCACCAGTATTTTAAAGCTGACTGAGCAACAGCAACATTTAGCTAGGTATAGCTAGTTATAACATAAAATTAAATCTTAAAAAGATATCAAAAATAAAAGACGACTCAATATTTTGAATAAATCAGTATAAACATTTTCATACAAACACAATATATATATATATATATATATATTGTAAAATATTTATTTTGCTATTTGCCTTTCAGACAGACATCAAACAAAATTTTAAAAATTGTCAAAAACAGAAAAACAGATAAAAAAAAACATATTTAAGAAAAATACCACTGATTAATTTTGCCAAAGACATCGCAATGTGCAAAAAAATATTTGTAGTACATAATAACCAAAAAAAAAAAAATGTAAGTACTAAAATATTAAAAAAAAAAACTTATATATTGAATTAATTAAGGATTACTCTGGAGGGAAAGATAAAACAGGCTAAGATAATACTCATAATATTAATTTCATATTGGTTGGCTACTCATTTTTGGCATGATTTTGAAATCACGCCAAATTGGTATGTAGCGGCCAGTCTAATGTTATAGTAATGCACAGAATTAAAGGTACTTACGTATTATTGCAACCTATTGGTGACATTTTACAAAATGAAGCACATGATTGCCAATTCAACGCATACAAAGTTGGGATTGCCAAAGTGGCGAGTTTTTTGAACGTTGGCGACTGTGCAAAAATACCCAAGTACTAAAAAAATTATCCAAAGTATATATATATCTCGAGCATAAAAATAAATTGAAAAAATGAAGTACAATACTAACATTAACCGACATAAAAAGAACTGAACTAACTTTATCAATGCAAAAGCATAATTTGAAAAAATAAGGTATTTACTTATAACCCCAACCTTTTGGCGACATTATATGAAACAAAGCACATGACTCGCAATTCAGCATATATATGACGTGCGAAATCAGGGTTGCCAACTTGGTAAGTTATTTTGAATGTTGGCAATTGTTAGGATAGCACATAGGTGCCAAAATAATTTATCTTACCACTACATGCTTCCTCAACATACTCATTTTTGGCATGATTCTGAAATCACGCCAAATTGGTATGTTGCGGCCAGTCTAATGTTATAGTAATGTACAGAATTAGAGGTACTTATGTATTATTGCAAACTATTGGTGACATTTTACAAAATGAAGCACATGATTGCTAATTCAACTCACACAAAGTTGGAATTGTCAAAGTGGCGAGTTTTTTGAACATTGGCGACTGTGCAAAATACCCAAGTACTAAAAAAATTATCAAAGTATATATATATATATATATCCGAGCATAAAAATAAATTGAAAAATGAAGTACAATACTAACATTAACCGACATAAAAAAGAACTGAACTAACTTTATCAATGCAAAAGCATAATTTGAAAAAAATAAGGTGCTTACATATAACCGCAACTTATTGGCGATATATGAAACGAAGCACGACTCCAAATTCAACATATATATATATGACATGTAAAATCGGGGTTGCCAACTTGGCAAGTTATTTTGAATGTTGGCGATTGTTAGGATAGCACATAGGTGCCAAAAATAATTTATCTTACCACTACCTGCTTCCTCAACATACTCATTTTTGGCATGATTCTGAAATCACGCCAAATTGGTATGTTGCGGCCAGTCTAATGTTATAGTAATGTACAGAATTAGAGGTACTTATGTATTATTGCAAACTATTGGTGACATTATACAAAATGAAGCACATGATTGCTAATTCAACTCACACAAAAGTTGGAATTGCCAAAGTGGCGAGTTGTCTTGAACGTTGGCGATTGTGCAATAATACGCAAGTACTACAAAAATTATCCAAAGTATATATATATCCGGAGCATAAAAATAAATTGAAAAAATGAAGTGCAATACTGACATAAAAAGAACTGAACTAACTTTATCAATGCAAAAGCATAATTTGAAAAAATAAGGTACTTACATATAACCGCAACTTATTGGCGATATATGAAACGAAGCACGACTCAAAATTCAACATATATATATATATATATATGACATGTAAAATCGGGGTTGCCAACTTGGCAAGTTATTTTGAATGTTGGCGATAGCCAGGATAGTACATAAGTTCCAAAAATAATTTATCTTATGACCACCTGCTTCCTCAACAGGTATTTAAGCCATTTGTCTGTTTTGCTCATTCTCTGTTGCCTATTCCAGTTTGATATGTAATTACTACCAGCACTGCTTTTTCTTGGGCAGTATGATTTTCTGCATGGCAATTTTATGCACTGAAGCAGTAGTATACCCTTAAAGGTTAAAATAAAGACACATGAAATTGCAAAGAACCATATTATTGGATCAAGTGTAGTATAGGGGGGCTACTTGGCGCAGTCCTTTATTTTGATTACTAAAAGTGGTCCCCACGGTACTTTTTTTTCGGTATTATTTATTTTAGAATGAATTCGATATCTCACCATGACATTTAGATAAAAATCCGAAGAAAATCGCCAAATCCAAAGTGCCCCCTATACTACATTTGAACCGAACTGAAATATAACCCTTATCAATGAGAAGTTTTAGTTTGTCAAAATTATAATCTTCGCATTCTAAAGAAATAAATAAATAAGTTATAATTTGCAAGCAAAATCAGCACATAAACATCCCGCGATAATACCTAAATGTTGCCAAAACAACAAAACAAAGTTTTAATTGTTGAAAGAATTATCCTTAAAAAATTATTTATTCGAAAAATAATCCTAATTAAATATCAAAGAATAGAAAAATTGAATAAATATTCCAACCGATAAACAAAGCTACAGTAAAAATATGTAATAATCTTGAAAAACTGCATGTAAAGTATAAATTGTCCACTTAGTGAGAAACGTGACTACATATGACGTCATAACACTGGAAAATCACTTAAAAATTAAAATTTAAAAAATTTGGAAGGAATTATGAACGCCAAACCTGTTTAAGAACCTTTCTGGTGTAATTTTGTGTACGTGTACCAAGTTTCAAGTTATTTGGGTGTCTGGATCTCGAGTTATGAGGGAACAGACAAACAGACAACAAATGCGTCTTATATATATATATATATATATATATATATATATATATATATATATATATATATATATATATATATAATGAAATTCTTAAGCAAATAGCACATATTGTATGTAATTTAAAAATAATGTAAAAGAAAATAACACCATTCCTACTGAGGCCAACAAAGAATATTTTTATTTTAGTTTACTAACACTAGAAAGACTGAAACTCAGTATATAGCTATATAGTGCCCAAAAACAGTCAAAATGACTGCATTGTGAAAGAATTATTAATAAGTAAAAAATTTTTGTTTAAAATTAATTTTTTTAATATTTTTATATTATTTATAGTCATATAACAAGTTATTAGTAAATATTAACAATAAAAAAATTACTTCACTTGGAAAAAAAATGTATTCTAAAAAATTCTAAGCAGTATTGCATTATATATGTAATTGTTTTTAAATTGAAATTAAAAAGCAGTCAGAATGACTTCTTTGGGCAATCTAGCGTAAGGGCAATCAGTCGGGTAAAAACCTTTCGGAAATCTATTTTGTGTTTTTGATATTTCTAAAATCTCCAAATCAAGATCTTTCCAATTATATAACATACAAGCCATTATAAGAATTAGAAGTATTTTAAAATGATTTTTAAAAAATAATCAGCTGATTTACCACGCCCATGTTGACAGATAGAAACGTAAACATTGTCTTTTTAAAACTGGGGAAAAGTTGCAAAGCCTCGATTAATTTTTATTTTTTAATACCCAAATTAACTTTAGATAACTGTATAACTGCAACTGTTAGTTTTTCTAAATTCCTTTGGAGGCAATTTCGGATGTTTTTATGTGGGTTTTAGTAAATGTTATACTTAAATGTTGTAATTTTTTACTGAAGTCTAGGTCTTTTCTTTAGTTTAAATTCATTTTAATTAGTTATTATTACTGATTGCTAAATATTCGCGTGTTTAAGTAAAGTGTTAAAAGAAAAAAAATTAGGATGCATGATTGTGACCAGGTGAGAAATATAGTAATGAATTTTAATTTTATAACTGCATAAAGCATAATGAAGATAATATGTGATGGAAAATAAATAGTATAATACTTTTACGAAGTAAGATTTTTTATAAAAATTGTTTTCTAAATGTTTTTTTTTAAATTGTGTTAATTTACTGTATGCCTGTACTCTGTTTATTAAATGCAATTATGTATACTGAAGTGACATTTTTGAAATATTCTTAAGCAGATATCATAACAAAAAATTATTAAGCAGATATCATAACAAAATTTTAGTCGCTCAACTAAAATTTTGTTTTTGAAAAAACTAATTAATATATTTTAAAAATTTCACTTCAGTATAAATATAAATGTATAATTAATACATATAGTCAAAATCTTTAGTCCTTATGTTTAATAGTTTCTGAGATAAAGGCATGAGATGATACATCAAATTCGTTGTCTTTGCGAGAAGCTTGTTACATACATAAAATTACATAAATTTCACGTTTAAAAACATAAAAACAGTTTTATTTTGGCTGTTTTAGAAATCATTTATCCAGTTTAGAGTAATTTTTGAAGTTTAAAACTTAGAAACTGTCTGCAACAACAAAACCTAATGATAACTTTACAAAAACACAGCGAAAACTTTCAAAATGTCGTATAATCAGATATTTTTAAATACAATCTCAAATTCATACCAAAACCATATTGATACATTTTCGCAATATATTTATGATGCTTTATGTTCAAATTTGATATCTGTGAAGCATGAAAGCTACTAATTCTTAAAAAGTTAATACAGACTTGAGAAAATTGATGTAATACTAGAAATTATCTCGTTAAAAAAAAATTGTAAAATGCTATTCTGGGCAATATATTACTTTTTTTGTTTACTATTTTATGCAAAATAAATTGCAAAGATGCTAATACTTAAAAAAATGGGACAAATACATGTTGTAATTCATTATTTTTCTGATTAAGTCACACTTTATAGTAAAAATTCAATTTTCTCAAAAATGATGTTTTTAAAACTGAATGCATCTTTTTCTCAGAAAATAATGTATGTTGGCATATGAAATTTTTCCCTCATGTTACTGATATGTAACTATATATATTCATATGAGGATTTTGGGGATTTTCCTAAAATATTTGACTGAAATCCATATATCGTGACAAAAAATGGCAATTTTTTAAAAAATTCATAGTGATAGTTTTGAGGAAACTAAACAATATATTTTAAATATTTCAATTAATTGCAAATATTAATGTTTATTTATTGTTCAGTAAAGTTTTTAAGCTTTAATATTCAAAGGTATTACAATAAATGGTAACTAATTATAACTCGGATCTGTAATGCTTTTTGTCGTTGCGAGAAACTTGTTATATGCATAAAAATTCACAAATTTCATGTTTAAAAACATAAAAACAGTTTTATTTTTGACTTATTTAGAAATCTCTTGTACAGTTAAGAGAAAATTTTGAATTTTTAAACTTTTAGAAATTGTGTTTGCATGTGAACGTACAAATCCATAATACCTTTCGCAATGTCGTAAAATCACATATTTCCAAATCATTACTTTTACATATTGATACATGTTTACATTATATTTATGATGTTATAAGGTCAAATTTGATATTTGTAATGCATCGAAGCTAAAAATTCTTCAGAGATTGTTACATAGTTTGTGAAAATTGATGCAAAATGCTAAAAAAAATCTCGTTGAACAAACTTGAAAAATACTATATATGTATTTTCTCTGAACATTTTAAGATTTTTTTGTTTCCTATTTTATGATTAAAAAATTAAGAAGATACTAATGTTTAATAAAATAGGACAAATACATGTTGTAATTCATTATTTTTGTGATGAAGTGCCTTTTCACACTTAAAATGCAATTATCTCAAAATGATTGTTTTCAAAGCGCGCATACCTTTTTCAAAGAATCTACTGAAAGTACTTGCAATTTTTACTACACATAAATAATATGCAACTATATATAATGGAGCTACTTTTTGGAGATTTTCCCAAAATATTTTGCTGAAAAGCAATTGTCGTAAAAAAAAAAATGACAATTTTCAAAAATTTCAAAGCGATACTTTTACGAGGAATTTTTTTGAAAAAGTAAACAAAACAAAAGTAACAAAACAAACAAACAAAAGTAAACATTTTAAATATTTTACCATTATTTAAATAAAAAAGCCTAATTAATATACAGACAAAATTTGAAGTTTTTATATTTAATAGTTTCTGAGAAACGGGTTCCTAAAATGGCTCAATTTAACATTGTCGGTATAAGGGGTACCGACCATTCTTAGTTACAATTAATATAAATATGTATATACATTTGACATAATTACTCTATTAAGTGGGCCGTGGGTAGCCTAGTGGTTAGAGCATCGGACTCCAGACCGGAAGGCCTGGGTTCGATGCTCGATGTCACCAAATACCCTCCGAGTGCACACGGAGTACGTGCTCGTTAAATCAGTGGGTCCGTAGTCTTGTGGGCTTATTCACTAGCGCAGGAACTGGAGAATATTTCCCTCCCCTTCAGTTCACTTGCAGAAATTGTGGAGGTGGAGGTAGAGGTCGTGTCGCCATCTATCGTCCCTTCGGGGAAGTTTCTCTGAGCTTAAATTGCACTGTCACCTGTATGGTGCTCAAGGCCAACGACAGGCGTACCTCTTGCCCATGCCACGATGAATTTCGTGGGCCTCGTTCTGACTACGTCAGACAGGTGGCATTAGCCACAACACAACAACAACTCTATTAAGTGACAAAATAGAAAGCGATTTTCCTTTCTATATAGGATGTTGGAATATTTTTTTTTGTTTGTTACTTTTTATGCATTAATAAAGTTTAATTATTCTTTTAAAATAGTAGAGTAAAAAAGAAATCACATTCTCAGAAATTAGGCCATCACAGGTGAGATTCGAACCCACGACCATTGCATCAAACGTCCAAGGCGCTATCCATTGCGCTACAGGAACGCATTAAAAAATTTTCCTTTCTATATATGCTGTTAGACCATTATTTTTGTTTGTTGCTATTTATTAAAATTGTTATTTAATTAATGAATTAATATTTGAAAAAAAACTGTATTAACATCAAGTGTCATCTACTACAAGTTTTAAAAATGTATTTGAACTTTTGAATTGACATATTCGTATATATATAAGGGGAGAGTGGACTAATAGTAGTAGGAATTGAATAAATGAGACAAGAATACGAACTCAAATGCTATTGTTATAATTTTTTGTTCTGTTTCAATCAGTTAGGTTAGGTATAAAATAAAAATGAGTAACCAGAAAAATTTAATCCAAAATAATTATTAAACCGTCAGTACTTTTTTAATGTGATTTTTTAATTTAAGAGGACTTTGTACCCTTTGAGCAACTTTCTTTATTTATGTATTTAAAAATTATATAAATTATATTTAGCATTTTATACAATTTTTCAAGAAAATGATACGAGATGAAATTTTTCACATATTATTCACACAATTTTAAAATTTTAAATTCCTTGAAGAAAATTTGGAAAATTTTAAAATCCTACTCCTTTTGTAAAAATTAATTTTTTGACCTGGAATTTTTTTATAATATTCTTATGGATGTTCTGAACAACTTTAGGGATCAATTTTACTATAGCTATTCGTTTTCGAGAAAAAAAAAATAAAATGTTGATATACAGGATAAAAATCAACGAAAAAGCCAACATTTCTTACACTTTATTTGTTTTAAAAAAAAGTATCCAGTTTATAGCAAAACGGATCCCTAATTTTATTACAGGCTTTATTTTTAACACACAGGAAAAAAGGGAAGTGATTGGTAAATAATTGTCGAAGGAGTAGCATTTTGAATGCTTAGGTTTCGAAAAACACAAACTGAGAAAAACCACTTTAAAGTTTATAATTTTGAAAAAATAATTATTATATGCTTAATTAAACTTAAAATACCACTTTAAGATATTAGTTGTACATTTTTCTTTAAAATAATTGCATTTTCATATTTTTTCAACCCACACATTTTTATAAATGATCAACTTTTAGAGAGTACTAATTGCACAAGAAAATTCAAGAAAAACGTTAAAAAATTTTTTTTTCTGTCACGACAGAAATTTTAGCTGTTTTTCTTCTTATAATATTAAAGTATTACATTTGTATGAAAAATATATCAGGAATAAGAACTGAGAAATTATAAAATTATTAATATAAAATGCTTTAATTTAAAAATTTTACATCCACACATTTCACAAAGAAAAAAAATGATTGTATGTGTTGCCTCGGAAATATTCTGCTTTATATATAACACGTTCTTTTTTTAATGTTATTATTTCTCTTTATAAAATAGATTTTTTTTATCAAAACGTTTTTTTTTTAGCTTTTTTTTCTAAAAAGGGGGCGTGGCTGAATTGCCTAATTTGTTTTCAAATGAAGTTTTATTCAACTTCTAACTTTCCGACATGTACAAGTGATATATCAATCGAAAGATAATAATGCAAGGAATAAGATTAAATGAAAATAAAAAAAAAAAACGATAGGTCTGTGATTTTTGGGATACCAAGTCCTCTTAAATTTTTTACTGAGTGATTTGCATTAGGATTAGTTTTCGAAGATGATAAAAAATTCGGGATGTTTTAGATGTGCGTGAGTTTCTCTTATTTCTTTAAAATCGAGACAAAAAAGCGAAAGTATGCTCACTAAAGAAGATATATGATCCATCAGGATTGGAAAAAGAAATCCTTTCCTTGAAATATTAAATTTAAATTATTTAAATGTCTTACACTATTGGTAAAAAAGCTAAATTTCAAAGCCTTGAGAATGAAGTCCTCACCGAGCAGTTCATTATTTTCTTTTCCAGATTTTTTAAAACACCCTCCCTCAAATTTCAGAATCTCACGAATGCACTTCCTTTGGAAAACCAACGCACACAACAATGAAGAACATTATAATTTTCTATTGTAATTTAATTAAGTGTCTTTTAATTTTCAATAAGTCCTCTTACAACTCAACCGTGTCACACTTTTGCACACGTGCCACTGGTATAGAGAGAGGCGCAATGTTAAAAAGAAATTTCATTCATTATTCGCCTCAGTAAGAGAAAGTTTTATTAATGAAATCACTTGAGGGTTACTGGTGACGATCTCGTAATTTTGAGCCTCGGTCAAGTGACGAGGACGACAACTGAGCTGGCACCACCCTCACCTAAGTATGACACCAAGTGGAGGATATTTTTTTCTATTGAAAACAATTATAAAATCCCCGTGCACCACAAAGTATCACACAGGAAGTGGAGGATTTGAGCCTCGACGAATTTAACGTGCATTGGGCTATACGGTATGTTTTCAATGGCACCTGGACTTGAACCCACGACACTCTGGTCACGACTTTGTAACCAGAACCACTAGGTTTCCGTGGCCACAGGTTGCCTTTAGAAGAAGCATTAAAGCTATTGGTAACAGATCTTATTATTTTGAGCCAAGATCAAATCACGAGGATCATGAGCTATTACTCAATAATTTCCACATCATATTAACATGTAGAGACTTTGAGCGTAGAACAACTTTATTTTTATTTCTAATGGGGCTTCGGATCGGTGTTTTACCATTAATGGCCTGGTACATGCCCATGCTTTTAAGTGAGGCCCCCTATATATAGGTGGTATACCAATTACCGCAAGTAATTTTGAAGAACAGTTTCCACCCCAGAGAGAGGCACCTCAATTCTGACGATGCGAAATTGTATTAGAAATTTAATTTTGTCGAGAGCATAACCTTGTCCGAAGTCGAACTCGCAAACTTGGGGTTACAAGGCTAGCGCTAAACCAACTACACCAAGCAGCTGGCTCCAGAAAAACTTAAAGGGTATCAAGTTCTTATATGATGAGTTTTGTAATGGTATCTTTCTACAGCCAAAAGGTAGCCTAGTTATTATAGACACGGCCTTGTTGCAGGCGCATTCTAAGTTCAGACCTAAGCCACAGAAGACCTACCGTGTTGTGGTGATCGGAAAAAGAATTCAAAATGTTGAAAGTAATCGAATTATATCTATGTCAACCATTATTGTTGAACTTAATTTTCCCAAAATCGGACTGTAAAAATTTATTATTTATTTAAAACAGGCAGAAAGAGACGTAGTAATGACGATTACTACTACTAATTATATAATTTTTTAATTAAAAATAATCATTGAGACTCTCTTGTTTTCCTGCCATTTGGAATTTTCGGTTGTCTTACGAAATTTTGAAGTCCTAAAGTTAATCCTATGGGGAAATTATCTTTCCCTTTAAATTTAGACTTTTGCATTGATTTGAATGCAATAAAGTGCAAGCGAAAGAGCAAAAAATAAAAAAGTAAGGTTTCTCTCTAAGTAATTTTTTCCTCGGATTTTTCACAGATATTTTTTATTATCAATTTTGATTAATCCTTTTTGGATTTTTAAATCTTAATGAAATATTTTCAAATAACAGAAGAAAAAAAATCATCATTTTTTGCCCTTTTGTGTGTGTGTGGAGGCACTTTATTACATTCAAATTTAAACACTAATTTAGGTTTGAGGATGGATGTATAATCGTCACAAGATTAGCATTACCTTCACGCAGTCAATTTGTCGGGAGCCTAACAATCAGGCAAAGGCCATTTTATATGAAATATATAAAATTTACATTAACTTAACTCAGTAGCGCAAGAGCCCATGAGGGCCAAAACCTACTGTGTTCATCTTGACCTTGGACCCTGAGGTGCATGGGCAGATGTTCCGGTCAGGTGGTCAGTCTGGCGTGAAATCCCCAGTGTTAAGTTCCCATGCAAGCTTGGTACTCATTTATCAACCAATTGAAGGGAGGAAAGGTTGAGTTGCGCTTGCCCGGCCCGGGGTTGCAGCCTTGAACCCGTAGTGTGGAAGCGCGATGCACTACCAGCCACTGGGCTTCAAAATTAACATTAATTCCCCTATTTCAAAGTGGCATGTAACTTGGTAGCTTTAAGAACACACAAAAGTTCCATAAGAAGTAAAAAATTCATTTTACTTCTTATCATCAAGATTTTAACATTAGGATGTTTTTTAAGGCATGCATCAACTGGTCCCATGCCCAGAGCCTCAGTCTCGTTCTTGACCTGGTCTTCATAACACCAGGATTGGAATAATTTCAACTATCCAGTGTTATTCCCGTTCTTCTAAAATCTTAGAATTTCGAACTGTTTGCCAACTGGCAAAATTGGCTACATCGTAATATTGTAGTCACCCGTGTCTAGGTCTAGGCCTTTTATCGCATTATTCATTTAGTCGAAAGGCGACAGCCACTCGAATCAGTTTGTGCCTGGTTTGTACGAGGTTTATTTGTCACGGATTACTGTTTGTTCCAGCATTTGGATATGCTATATATACTGCCTACTTAAAAGGATCATAGGGGAAGCCTAGGTATGCATAAGGGCCCAGGTCCTCAAGAAGTCCTGAGACGTCATTGACTAACACTAGAACGTCCGTCGGTGTCAGTTGAACACAGAAGCTTGTTTAATTTATTCTCCCTTCCACATTTTTTCGGGGAGTTTGAAAACTTGTCGTGACTTTTAATAATTTTTCATAGGGATTATACAGAAAATATTTTGTGGTTTTAGGATAATTAGGAGAGATTTTATAGCTAAATATACCTAGAACATCCGCTGGTGTCATTTCGACACCAAGGAAATTTATCATCCTAATTAGTTGTCGTTCAACAAAATATAGTTCACTATGTAGATACTAATAGTAAAACAAGCTTCCTACAGTCTTATCGCACATTTATTTGACCTTCACTGAATGCAGCGTTATTAGTTTCACAGTGAAAATGAATCAATTATACTAAAACTGTTGTGTTTTAAGTGTTTCGTTACATAGTAATTGCTTATCTATTCATAAAAAAATTTCATTCCATTTTCGAACTTAGTGTAGAGCAGACACTCTGAAATGATGGCTCGTAGAAAAGGTCTAAGCCCGATGAAATTGCTAATTTGTTGCGATAGCTTTCTGAGAAAGAATCGGATGGTGGTTAGCTGTCTTGCTCTAATGTAGATGAAGACATGAGACTGAGTGAAAGTGACTGCAAAGAATCTGAAGAAAGTGCAGATGTAATTGATAATATTCCAGTAAATCCTGATACATACTAGGGATAGCACAGATTGGATACTGCATAATAGCAATGTTCCTGGAGATTTACAACTCGAAATGTCTTGCGATAAAGCAGTGGTCCAACAAGCTTTGCGAAACATTATGTCAACGTCAGTTTTTTATGATATAAAATATGCTAACTACATGAAATAATGTTGAAAAGTCTTAAAACTAAACCTTAGTGAACCTGCAATGATTGAGTTAAAACAACTATTTTATATCGCGGTGTCGACGTTTATAGGTAATTAAAATCCCAGACGTTTTAGTATACTCTCTCGTTTTAAAAAGGGCAGATAAGCTGCAAGATTAAAAACAGGTAAAAGGCATTCTATTCTTGATCTGTCCATCAGAGACAAAACTTGATGTTTTTTATTTTTCAGTGAAACTCTTTTTAGTTGAAAATGATGCAAGACCAAATACAAGAGAGAGAGAGAGAGATTATATTTTTCAAAAAAATAAAAAAAACAACTTTTTTCAGTGAGTAACAAGAGAAAATCCCCTTCACTAATCAATTACTGTGTAAACTATTATATTTAACTTTTGTTTGTAAGGCATGTGCCCGTGGGGTCTGCCCTACTTCTATATTATTCTCGCGACCTAGAGATGTGGGAGTGAATGAAGAACCAGACGTTGCCATAACCTTAATATCTCTTTATTAAGATCTTAACTTAAACAATATACAATTGCAGTATTAATATTCAAACCAAGTGAAAATCTGAGATGAAGAGACGCACAATACGTATTACCAAATAATCGCGTCACTGACTATTATGCTTAACTTTAATGACTAAACCTAATCTCAATAAATACACAGTTCTTAGTAGCTTAATTAGAGGTTCTTACCGCTCTATCTTGGGTAAGTAGCAATTCAATTCAATCCTAACTGACGTCGCTTTAATTCGTGTGGAATGGTATCCACATTTAACTTGAAAGCACTGGCACGAATATATTAAATCTTGTATGCGGGATTTCCTCTCACTTTAGCTTAAAGACTTGTACACATAGATCTCGTATATTCACTTCCCATAGGCTCACTGCATACGCTAAACTTCTACTATTTATAAGATCTCTAATTTGCATATTTCACGTTTCACTTCTTGAGTTGGTTGGAAAGAATTGCCATTCTGGCCCCAAAGAAACCCAAAAGGAGTTTTAGTGGAAATCGTGATGAGCCCGTCACACGTTCTTCAGCAAAAACTTTTATTGCATCAACTAAAAAGAAAGAAAAAACACATAAAAACATATGCTTGTGTTCTTTTTTGACATTTCGCTTCAAAGAACAATAGCTCGTAAACGAAATTTTAAGTTGAAAATAAATTGCATTGATTTCAGAAAGCTGAACAAGTTATGTGTTTAGTTTCAATTGTGATCCAAAACTGCTAGTAAATATTTTTCATCTGCAATTTGAACAGCAAGCTACTTTTGTATTAGCCAAACAATGAATCACATAATTTGTACAATAAATTTTTGATGAACCAGGAATTGTAGATTGCGAGACAATAAACATCATATTTCAATCTTTCGCAATGTATTTATTATAATGTACTCATTTTTGAAACAGTTGTCTCTTCCTGTTTAGGCACTCTTATCTTTATTCACATTCCATTTAATCGAGAAAAGGGTTCGTATTTTTGTTGGTGCGTGTGCGTGCTTGAAATAATTTCTACACAGTGAAGTTTGACATTAACTGTTAAGTGCATGTCAAATTAATTGCTACGCGTCCCTTTAAATTATTTCATAACATGGTAACGTGAGGAATCACACAACTATTTGTCAAAAAGACCAGGTTAAAACCAAAATAAACAAAACAGTAGATTCATTATTAAATTGTCACAGTTTTCGTTGTAGAAAAGCTCTCGATCAAGGCTGATTATTCCAGCCATTGCTGAGCCGACTCCGGCACTCAGTCTTTCACACATCTGCAAAGTTCATCTCCATTGGTCCTTGAGGTGCAGCTGCCTCCGCAAACTTTACAGAGCGTTTTCAAAGAGAATCATCAAAACTCAAGAGCGAAGTGATTCAGAAAAATTGAAGGAGATTGAGAGCGCTCGTCAAATTCCGAGCCAACCCTTCAAACTCCCTGGGCTCTGACTGGCGAGCGCAACAGATCTGAACACGGCTCTTCTCACTTTAGCTCCACTTCATTGGTGCTTGGAGACAATAGACCGCCATGTCTGATCCCAACTCCGACACTGTATCTTGTTCATCATCTGGAGGGCTATAAATCGCCTTGTCGCATTGACACTGAGAGCGTGTCTTTATCATGACAGGTCGACATTCCTCTTCCTTGAAGTTGTTTGTGACCCACTTGTGTGAGGGGAACCCAACACAATGGATGCTGTTCCCCTGAGCTTTCTTCCTATAGAACGTTGAGACTAAACATCTTTTGGCGTTCGAGAAAAAAAAGTGTAGCGACACCAAAGTCGTTTTCAGAATCGGCTCACATATGTTATGCCCAGGGCATGAGGAAACAATAACCGGTCTTTTTTGGGAGATACAATGTCCCTTTTGGACAACTTGTCATGTCAATCTTAACAACTATTGCTGGGGAAAGTTCTGTTAACGAGCTGATATCACAGCTGTTTAATGATTAATAGAATAGTGAGAGACTATATATATATATATCGTATATAGTAACTATTGCCCGTCCGCTTTGCTGGATATTTATGATGTTGTAAGACTTTCCTTTTCAAATTTAAACTGGTATTTACTTAAATACTGCGAAATGCATCCAAAACAGCAAGCAGTTACATATTTTTTCAACAAATATTGAAAGCATTTTTAGAATTTTTCAACGTCTCAAAATTTACAAGCGAATTATTAAAAAAATATCGTATACTTTCGTGTACAAGACGAGAATTTTGAGAATTGTTTAAGAGTTAAAAGTCAGTAGCTCAAGTTATAAAAGTAAGGGTTACTTATATACGAATCCTGGAAAAAAGGAGTCCAGGAGAAATGGGGTATTTTTTTATCATTTTCTGTTAGTGATTTTAATCCTTCAACCCAGTGCTTTTCAATGTTTGCAACCCAATTTTCAATCGTTGTTTCCATCGCGCCACCCTCCCTATATTAACACAATATAACATACTTTGACTCTAAGGCTACAATATAACTTAAATTATAAACCGTACAAATTATCAAGGTAAGTATTAAATTTAGTATATAATAATATATATGACAAGCCCATGGGGTCACTAGTAATCATTACACTTGCTTTTAACTTAGTATTGATGATTTAATGATCAAATACACTGTGCAGTACTGACACATTTGTAAGCGTATTATATCAGTGTAAATGCGCACTTTATTTTTTATTATATCATAATGTATTTAATTCCTTTCAGTAAATTATTATATTTTTTAAATCTTTAATTTTTGACTTTTTGATATGCTTGTAGGGGATGGTGGGATTATCCCTCCTTTCTAGGGGGCGCGCCCCACAGTTTGAGAAACGCTGCATTAATCTCTTGGGACCTAGTTGACTCTTCAACGGACAAAACAATACTAACTCAGTTTTAGCGAGCAACTATTATTTATAAGCAGCACGGATCTTTCTCGAAAGATCCGCTTACGTCATAGATCGTGATATTAATTTATTTCTCCAGTAATTACCAGAAGCATCCATATGATCACCAAGTCACCAACATGGTCACCCAGTCATTAAAAATGGTCACCAAAAAAGGATGCCAACTTGGCTCTATCACCAAGTTCCTATTGAATGACCATTATAATGTAAGGAACGACGTTGCTTGTGTGTGTGTGTGCGTATATTACAATTTTAGCATAAAATTAATACACCAGAGAATTACACATCCAGGTATAAATTATTTACACTATTTTAAGCATTTATTATACAAAATTCGTAACATTATATTTCGTTTCTTTCGGTTGTACTATTATTTAATTCGAAAAAGTACAGATATCTTGTACGAAGAAATAAAATAGCAATTCCATGACATTAACCTCACGCTCACGAATTGAAAATGGCCATTAGACGGAAGCTATGAGGATAGTGTTCAAATCTAATGGTTCAAAGGTTAACGTGGCAAAAATAATATCATCGGTCGTAGGCTGACATTAGTCTTTTACATTTTTATATGGTGAGATAAGATTCTATAACAATGTAAAAAAAAAGAATCTCGATATGCATTTATTGCCGTGTCAACAAAATTACAAAACAGTGAGAGTGGCTTGGTAACAGCTCATTTAATATGGCTCCAGTCTACCATCATCCATCTTATTCTTTGAGCGTAGCAATCGATTTGAATAATTTTAAAATAATCGGGTAACAATCTATTTAGCATTAACTCTCACACCGGTATGTGATTATAATACATGCATGTAAAGCAAGGTGTATCATTTCATAGTTTCCTAAAAATGTATTATGTATAAATAAATAATGCTTAAAAACAATTTTGAAGGTCTTTTTTAATAATCATTATCCAAAAGTTAGCCACGCGAACCAATGTGTCGTTAGGAATAAATTTTAGATTTAACTTCGAGCGGACACACATAGATCTCTGTTGAATTTGGCGTGATGTAGATGTTTGGAAGGGGGATGTCAGTTGAGGTGTCATCTTCATCACTTGATAGTGGTTAAAAATTATGTGGTCCGTTGCCAATAGCCATCGTGTGCTATTGGCAACACAGTGTAACGTAAATGGAGATGAAATCAATTAAATCAAATCTAACTTGCATGAAATTTCATAAAAATGTTTCCAATGTTAATATGTATAGAATATAGTTAATAACTATGAAATAAACTATTGTTAAAGAAAATTAAAAAAAGAGACGCTTTTATGGTTTTAATCGAACTAAAAAGTAAAAAATAATTCTTATTACATGAATAAAATGATTTAGGAGAAAATTAATGTCATTGTGGTAAAAGCATGGGGTTCTTGATATCAATTGTTATAATTTCTTACTTGCTCTATTCCTAAATTCAGAGTGAGTGTAAAAATGTAGTACAAAGCATCCTATGCTTTTACCACAATGACATTATAATTTTCTCGTTAATCATTATATTCTTATATTAAGAATTACTTTTACTTTTTAGTTCGATTAAAAAACCCATAAAAGCGTGTTTTTTAGTTTATATATATATATATATATATATATATATATATATATATAAAACATAAACTATGGTTTATTTTTCAGTTTTTAGTTCAATCTACAGTAAAAAAGCCGTTTTTTAAAAAAGTTTTTTAAACTATCATTTATTCATTCATGAATTACTATTAAAAATGTCATTATTTAGAGTCAGGAATATTCCTTGGCATCTTATCAGTGCCTCGATATGGCTTGGTTTGCAAAATGTAGGATCAGCCAACTGAAGGAAATCTCGAAGAGCTAAGTTTGAAATATTTCATGCGGAAGAAGGTGTAAAGTCAAAGATATATTTCACTAAAAAGAGCTCAATATTCTCTCTGAAACTTGCATCAGCATTAAACATAAAAGTACATTTTTTGAATCGAAGAGTTTGTGAGAAATTATTTAATGTGGTGTCCTCAGAATGAATTTTTAGCTGTTTTGGTAAAATGAAGCAATGAATGATGTTTCATTCTACAGATCCGACAAGAGAATTTATTAAAGCAAACTTTATGTTTGAGTTAAGCGGTTAGAACATAAATTATATTTTTTACGTGCACACGTCTTTTTTTTCCAAGTTCAGAAAAAAGTGGACAATTGTTTATATTATGGTAAAAAATTGCTGACGCACTCTCCCCTTTCTCGCATAAAGAACACTTTTTTTTTTTTGTTGTATTTGTATTAAACACGAGCGTTTTCACTTTTAGTGTTGTAACTTTCTCTTTTAGTCGCCAAACCTGGAAATAGTTTCTGCTGATGATCCTGATCAGGGCAATACAAATATGATAACATTAGATTTCCCATGTCTTAGGATATGAATTCTTTTGTATTAAGTTAATACAGTGGGTGATCGGTTAACGAACACTTTCACGAAAGATTTTTGTGTTCGGATAACGAACACTTTCAAGAAAAATTTTTTGTGTTTAGACAACGAACACACATACTCGGAAGTGATCAGGGATACACCCCTGAAATTATGGATGAAATTTTGACAACTGCTAGAGATCTGGAATTGGAGTTGAACGAGGATGACATAGAAGAACTCATAATGGGACATGAAGATGAACTGACGACAGAAGAACTCCAAGAAATTTTGAATGAACACCAAGAAACACAGCGAAATGTGTCTCCTTCTGAACAAGAGGAAGACGAAACAGGACCAATGTCAACATTTTCCATTAAAGATCTTTTGAAAAAGGGGGAGGCTGTCAGAGCAATGGTCTTAGAATGGCACCCAAACCAAGCTGATGTTAGTAGGGGTTGGGGATCTTTACAACGACAATGCTATTAATTATTTCCGGAAAATCCTGAAAAAGAGAGAAAAGCAATCGACATTGGGCATGTTCTTCAACAAGCAAAAAATGCTCAAAACATAAGCAAAAAATGAAAAGGACTGATTAATATGCATAACTATATGTACGTATTATTTTTTTAAAAACTTACTAAGAAATTATACATTTTTCAAAATTTAATTTTTAGGGTCTCCAGAACGAATTAATCGATTTCACATAAAGGCCAAGGTAAATCGATGATCGGTTAACGAACAATTCGGATAGCGAACATAGTCTTGGTACGGATTATGTTCGTTAACTGATCACCCACTGTATAGGGAGATTGTGAGTGAGCGAATAGCAGGAATTGAAATAGGAAGCTAAAATTATTGAGCTATTACGGATTTTGGGAAATAAAACAAAGGATACCAATTGTTCGTGTGAGTGTTTGTTAATGTCACGCTATAAGGCAAAGAGGCCTATTGGGGACGTCGTGCCTATTGGCCTAAGGCACTAGGGGGCTATTGGTGACGAATCTCTAAATTTTAAACCTCTGTCAAAAATGAGGAGGTCGACACCTAAGATGCCCTTCGGCGGATCTTCGGTGGCTCTAGAGCAATGGTCTCCAGCCCCCGGTCCACTCAAGAAACTTGAAATTATTTTCATTTTATTTACTGTGGTATATTTTGTTGGGTTTGGGCTGCTTTTCTTATGAACATCACTGTATATTCCTCGTTAAATCCCTTTATATTCATCTTTGGTGTAGCTATATATCATTCTGAAGACACGTTTAGATACAATTAAAATAAAATTATTAAATCAGAACAATCTAAAATAAAAGAAATCAATATCCTCCCCCTCAGCGGACGTTGATCCAACGTTGACCGGTCCGCGGCGATAAAAAGGTCGGGAGCACTGCTGTGGAGCACAAACCATGACACACCAGGCATGGGTCCGTTACCGTGGCTCTCGAACATAGTCAGATGAGTTAACTTATGTCATTTAAGTGCTCACTTGCCACCTTGTGAAAAATTTTTTTATTTATGTATTTATAAAGGTTTTATTTTAGCATTTCATACATAATGTTTCTATTCAAGAAAATGATACGATATGAAATTTTGTACACATTATTCCCAAAATTTTAATTTCTTTAAAAAAAAATTGGAAAATTTTAAAATAGTATTTTTTTTATATTTATTAATATTTTTTACCAGAATTTTTTTAATATTCCTAAAAATATTTTAAACAACTTTAGAGTTTTTTTTTGTTTTTACAATAATTTCATTAGTTTTGGAGAGAAAAAAATAGAACGTTCATATGTATACAAAAATTCAACAAAAAAAAGGCCAAAATCTCCTACATTTTAAATTTTTTAAAAAAACACTTTTAAGTTTAAAGCAAAATGGATCCCTAATTTTGTTACATGCATTATATATAACAGAAAAAAATGGGAGTGATTGGTAAATAGTTGTGGAAGGAAAAGTATTTTAAATGCAAAGAAACACAAACTGATAAAAACCATTTTAAAGTTTTTAATTCCGAAAAAGTAATTATTATAAGCTAAAGGTATCCTATTACGTTCGGAACCGTGATTTTCAAAAGCGCATAAATGGATAATTTTCGTGATATTTAGTGTCACTTAGATTAGAATATATGCATAAATTGTTTTAAGGACATTTTGACAAAAAATATTTATTTAAATACAATATTTTAGCAAAAAATTAACTTAGAATAATCTTTTTTCCAAATGTTCTCCTTTTGTGAAAAATGCTTCTATTAGAATAACATTTTGCTTGTATATATCTCAGACCTCTGTTCAGAGGCTCAACTAGAATTTTTGAAATATATAACTTAGAAGTGGGTTTATTCCTATTTTACGACAACAGAGGGGAGCAATTTGAAGAAAAAAGCGCGAATAATTATTTCAATTGGTGGTAACTCTGAAAATAATGTGAATTTTTCAAAAATTCTAGTTGAGCCTCTGTAGAGAGGTTTGAGCTATATACAGGCAAAATATTATTCTAATAGAATCATTTTTCACAAAAGGAGAACATTTGGAAAAAAAGATCATTCTAAGTTAATTTTTTGCCAAAATATTATATTTAAATAAAATTTTTTTTGTCAAAATGTCCTTAAAACAATTTTATGCATGTATTGTAATCTGAGTGACACTAAATATCATGAAAATTATCCATTTATGCGCTTTTTTAAAATCACGGTTCCGAACGTAGTCGGATACCTTAAGTAAACATGAAATACCACTTTAAAATGTTAGCTACATATTTTTCTTAAAAATAATGGCATTTTCATATTATTTCAACTCGTATATTTCATAAAGGATCCCTATTTAGAAAGTATTGATTGCATGAAAACACTCAAGGAAAATGTTTTAAACAAATCTGTCATTAAAGAAATTTTTGAAGTTTTTTTCTTCACATTATATTAAAATATTATATTTTTATGAAAAATACATGATGAATAAGAGCAACCAAGATTAAAATTATAAAATGGATGCTGCAGTATTATAAACATTGCTGATTTGGGACAGCTAATATATAAAATGATTTGTATAAAAGTGGGGTTGAATATGTTTTTTGGCCAGGCAAACTTCCCCCTTTATGTAAATCAGTGTTTCTCAAACTGTGGGGTGCGCCCCCTTGGGGGGCGTGATAATCCTACTAAGGGGGCGTGAGCATATCGAAAATAAAAGATTATTTTAAAAAATATATTAGTTTACTGAGGGGAAGCAAAAGAAAAGTACATTCTGACACAATAAATAAAATACACATTTACACTGATATATATATATAAATATATCCGTACTGCACAATGCATTTTATCATCAATACTAAATTAATGGACCAAGTTGATATAAGTTAATTTACCCAGGGGCCTATCTTATACATAATTTAATACTAATCTTGATGACTTGTACGCATTCTAGTTTTAGCATTAAAATACATTATTATTGAATTCAATACATTGTTATTATATGGAGGGAGGCCCGATGAAAATTATGATTGAAAATTGGGACGCCAACATTGAAAGTTTGAGAAGCACTGATGTAAATAATACAGAGCAAAATCCTATTGAAAGTAATGGATAGGAATATCTGAATCCATTACAAAATAGAGGTAACTTACCTAAAAATTGCGCTTCAAAATGCAGAGCCCGCGCTAAATCTGAGTGCAATAAATAAGTTATTGCCAGGTTCTGGACCCTAATGCAAATTCAAAGCATGTGAATGGCTGAAATGTAGCACTTAACAAAAGTATAAAAAGAATAGCAACAAAAATTAATAAGAGAGTTACAAATTACTATAACTTTAGTGACACTAGAGTATATATGAATTAAATAATAATAAGTAATTTTAACTAATATTAGAATATGGAGATAACTATAACTATGAAATATGTAAATTTATAGTATTAAACTATTATTAATCTAAGAATATTTAATACCTACTATTTTGAATAGCTTTATTCATATAACTATTAATAAAATTAATTGGATATTTCTGATTTAGGCAATATTTAGTAAAATGTTTATAGTTATTTATTATTTCTGATTTAAGCAATATTTAGTAAAATGTTTATAGTTATTTATTATTTCTGATTTTTTTGACACCAGAAATTTATTGCGTTGTATATAATTAATAACAATATTTCTGAATATAGAAATATGTACTATACTTTCCCAATGCGGAACTTTTATATATAATATTGAAATTAAAGTCTTCTCTTTTATCATAAATATTAGAAACTATTACGTTATCTATTAATTGGATATGTATGTCAAGAAAATTTGCTTCATTGTTGTTACTATTTGTCTGTATTAAATTAAGATATTGTAATAAAAATTTGTATTAGGTATGAAATTGACTTGCTTGCCAATATATCATTATATATATCATAATATATATATACATATATCATATATCATAATATATACATGTATCATAATACATATATGCATATATCATAATACATATATACATTTATCATAATATATATATATATATACATATATCATAATATATATATATACATATATCATAATATAATATAATATACATATATCATAATGATTGTTCGGATATATAACATATATCATATTTGAACTATATATACAATATATCATAATAAATATTATGGTTCTGTATTTATTCATTTTAAAATTTGTATATAACATATGTACATAATATTAAATATACATATATTGATAATATATATTGAAATACATATATTTTTTCGTCCTTAAAATTATAAAAATTTTCCGCGGAGCCGTATAACATGTATCATAATATATTATACTATATATATCATAATATATATATATATATATATATATATACATATATCATAATGTATATATATTATGATAAAATAAAAGTGAAGAAGTTTTAGAACCTACACTGCTAAAGAAGGAAGAAATTGGAATTCACCAGACACAACAAATGTAGATACAAAAAAAGTCTTTGGACTAAACTGGAGACCTATTATGATTTCTAAAGCTGTCGCTGAATTAGGTCAGTGATTTAGGGTTAGCAATGCTTTATGGATTTAATCTTCCCCGTACAGCAGAAATTTTCGACATAATAAGAAAAAAAATAGAGAGCCATGTTGAAAAGTTAAGCCTATTACTACCTCGTGGATGATGAACCTTACATATAGTAAAATGAAATTAAGAAAAGAGAACAAAAATGAATCTCTTAAGGAGAGGAATAATAAAAAAAATATATATATATATATATATATATATATATATATATATATATATTAATGTAATATATCAATGTAATATATCAAATATCCTGCTTTATTTATATCTTTTTTGAATTTTTATTCCACTTTTTAAAAAAACTTTTTTTTTTTTTTATCAAAAAGCTTATTTTAGACTTTTTGTCTAAAAAGGGGCATGGTAGAATTCCCTAGTTTGTTTACATTTTTCAATTGAAGTTTTTTCCAACTTCTGATTTTAAAGCATACAAAAAGATATATCAATCGAAAGATAACAATGCAAGGAATATAACTAAATAAATTACAAAAACCAATATTTAGGTCATTTTTTGGATGCCCCCTCAAATCATTGGCGTTGCTAGTCCTGAGTGGTCCCCGTATCAAAATTCCTTGGAGGGCCTTTTTGGTGGGCTCTCAACATTTTACGATTAATTCTTACACATTTTGGGACCCCTGAAACATGGGGTAGCTACACCCTTGCCCCAAATAGTATACACAACACAGCATTTTTTCATTAGAAATTTATCTTACGTGATTTTTGAAGAGAAAAAAAAGTAATAAAATTATTATTAATTTAAGTTACTAAATGAATTTGGTTTTAATTACTATAATCACAAAAAAAAATTAGCTGTTGGAGGCTTTATTGGTCTGTGGGAGGGTTTAACTCCCCTTGTATACGTCACTGTGCTCCTCTCCACCGATGTCATGCAGCATCTGGTTTCAGATATCCAAGAGAATTAGTGACATAATGTACACCCTTGTATTACGCAGTGCATAAAACCCTGAGAGGTGCCAAATACGTATTTAACCAATTTATATAAAATTTTAAGCGAGGTTCAAACCCCAGGCTGTGCAAGGTCGACTCAGTCTGTCATCCCTTCTGTGGAGTACAAGAGTACCAAGCTTGCTTGGCTTAACACTGGGGGCTCCACACCAGACTGACCCCCTGACCAGAACATCTGCTTATGCAACTCAGGATTCAAGGTCACGTATACTGAGATGTGCACAGTAAGCCTTCATCCTTATGGGCTATTGTGCCACTGAGTTATAAGTTATAAAATGTTAAAGGCAAAACCTGATTTTGCGGGGAGAGACTAATATTCTGCGTTACGTCACTGCAAAGAATAAAGGATAAATTTAGAACAATGCCACATTGCACTATTATGTGTGTGAGTTCCCCTTCCCCTTATTAAAATTATAAAAATAGTGTGTGTTCTTTATCATGTATCGAATAAATACAAATTGCCTCGATTATTTATTTTTTAAAATTTGTTTAATTAAAGGCTATATTTTTAGAGTCAAGATAGAAAAGAATTTGCATATATTAAGATTTGCACCAGTTCTCTCTAACCAGCTATTGACGATAATTGACTCCATTTTATTTATGATTCCTCTGTGAAAGAAAAAAGAGATTAATTACTGTTGTTATATAATTTTTTCTCATTCATCTTTCTCCAGGTAACTGTCAACCACGTGGAGAAAATAATACAAATATATATTCCAGTCTCATAACGAAGAACTTGTGCCAAAGGTATTTAGACTCTATAGAGATGCAATTACTCATCATTTCAAAAATTAATTACCTCTTTTATTTATAATGTATTAACAGATTATATATTTATAGCGAAATCAGTAATTAGTTCCCTGGGTTCGTTTAGCATGCCTTGTCTGGTATAAAATATCTTATGTAATCACATTAAGCATGCGTTTCCTTTTAACACAGTCAGTTTCGTATGTTTTCAATTCCTACTATTATATTTCATTCTCTTGTTATATATATATGTCGCAGGAAAATGATGGAATTAGGAATTTCATCAAATCCCCAAGGATGAATTAATGGGAGATGTTAAAATGATGTCTCTTCAGGTCATTTCCCTGATAAAAAAAAGTAAGGGATTAGAACAAATCCTTGACATGTTTCAGTGAAATGATGAAAGAATATTGTCAAGAGTTTAAAAGTGTTTATTTAACAAATAGGGTGCATTATTAAACGTAGAGGTAAGTAATACAACAATAGTCAATGAAATACAAATTATTTATTCGAAACTAATTAACAAATAGTTAGAAAATTAGGCTGATAATCAATCCCTATTTTAATCCTATGGTGTCATTTTTTTAAAGACATCGGGTTGATATTTAGAGGATCGATAGTATTACCTGTATGGTTAGTAAAAGGACTCGATTCCCCAGGCGTCCCCCCGTATAGCATTTTGCCAATGCAAATCCTGACTATAGTTCATTTCATCAATTCACTGAAACAGTTCAGGGTTTGATAAAATCACTTACTTTCATGGAAATGACCTTGAAGAGAGAGAGAGAGACGTTATTTTAACATCTCCCGTCAGTTGATCCTATCCCATAGGGATTTCATGAAATTCCTAATTTCGTCATTTTTTGCGACGTATATGTATATATATCAAATTTTCAATCGCTAATAAAATACTTTTTATTCATACACAGAAGATCAAATACATTTTTTGAAACTTGTAGTGGATGACACTTGTTGTTAATAAGTTTTTTCAAATATTAATTCATTAATTAAATTTATTTTTAATTTTTAATTTATTCTGTATTATTTCTGACGAAGTTAGAACTAGAACCAACAGATGGCGCCAGTAAATTTTTCTAACGAATTTTTTCTTGCCTACAAGTATATATTTTTTAAAACTTGTAGCGGATGACACTTGATGTTGATATAGTTTCTTCAAATAATAAATAATTAATTAAATTTAATTAACTAAAATAAAAATTTTCTTTGTTGGCCTAGGTAGGAATTGACTTAAAGAATTTTGTTGTGTGTGTGTTAGGACATACTACCCGCACCTGGCAACAGGTCAACCATACAGGGGAAATCTGGCAGCGGGGTAGCTATAAATAGAGGAGGACCTGGCAACGATAAAGGGAACAGACGAGACGAGACCGGAAAGGAGCAGGGGAAGAAAGAGCAGAGGAAGCAAGAAAACCGGAGGCGAGCAAAAAGTGGTCGGAGGAAGAAAGTCTGCTGGACGATGGGATTTGCAATCTTGTTACATCTTAGTATTTTTATTTTTTTTTGGTTTATGATGAGTCCCGTAGGAGGAGTGGAATAAATCAGTGGGGCCAAAACCTGACTGTAGCTATTTTTTTCCTAATTTGAACTCGACACCGAACAGAAAACGAATCCAGGAGTTCATATATTACTCGTTATCATATTAACAAAGCATAAACGTCAGATACCTGCGATTATAATTGGAGGAGCTACTAATAAGATTCAAAGGGTAGAAATATGTGGCCTAGTGGTTATGGTCATAAGCTCGTGGCTGGTGTGTAGGGTCGTCTTAAGACTTCTTGAGGCCCTGGGCCCCTGCTTAAAAGTAGGTCTCCCCGACACTATAACCCTTACAAGTAGACAGTGTGCAGCATTCGTTCTCAAATACTCGTTCAAACAATAACCCGAAATAAATAAATATGCATGACTTACAACAGGGACCGGTTTGACCAACTGCCGCCTTTTGACTGAATGAGTGATGGAGGTAGCCTTTACTTGGACGACGGTCATCATACAGTGATGCAATCTTGCTAGTTGCCATTCAGTTTGAAAACCTCAGTTTTTCGAAAAATAGGACCAAAAACAACATTTGGTCATTAAAACTATTTGGATCAGGATCGTATCGAGGCCAGGTTGAGAACATACTAAGGCCCGGGCTCACTGATGCCTTATAACTTTCCTGCTCTCGATTTTCAAGCTGTCTGTTAAGATACATAATAACCACAAGTCTGCGCCGCAGAACACTATAGAATTATGACAAATATTAAAATATCATATTTAATAATTCAACGTTATGAGGGGTCCCTTGAGGCCGAGGCCCTTGCCCATGACTTAAGACGTCCTTGGTGACGGTCATCTCGTGGCCGGTGTGCAATAAGTTCGAGTTTTTATGCCACTAAAGCAGCGCTTCTCAAACTGGGGGACGTGCCACCTAGAGAGATGTTGTAACCTCACGGGGAAGTCGCGAGCATATCGAAAAGTCGAAAATAAAACATTATTTAAAAATATTGTTAATTTACTGAAAGGAAGCAACACAAAATACATTCTGATACAATAAAAAATAAAAAAACGCATTTGCACTGCATGTGTCAGTACTGCACACAATGTATGTGATAAGTTATTTAACAATGCCAAATTAAGAACAAGTTTAACAATTACCAGTGATATCATGGGCTTGTCATATATAAAATTATATAAAAAATTTAAAACTTATCTTGATAATTTTTTCACGGATTATCATTAAAGTCGTATTATAGCTCGAACGTCAAAGCATATTATTATTGAATTAATGCATTGTTACTGTATGAATAGGGAGGGGCGAAGAAAATTATGAATGAGATTGGGTGACAAATATTGAAAATTTGAGAAGCATTTCACTCATAACCCACCGCACGTTATTCTGGCATTGCTCAAAATCCTCCAACTGGCTTCGTAGGGTAGTTTGAAAAGGGGAGTATCATCTCAGGTGTCATCGCCAATAACCGTCGTGCAAATTTATAGTGTGATGTTACAGGGTCTCAGAGGTGTTAGGTTTGTCTCGAGGGGTGAAAATACAGCCGAACCTCTATATTGCAATTTTTTCTATAAAGCGAACTTTTTCCTAAAACCTTGAATATTTCACGATTTTCCTCGTAAAATAACCTCTCTACAGCGAAGTGCATCTTCTATATAACGAACTTTTTCTTTTGTGATTCCATTTTTTCCTTCCCTATCTTTAAAGTATTTCTGAACATTTCAAGTTATTCTCTCTTTAACACATTTTATGGTGGTCATAAATCTTGAACTGGTTTTATTAGATCCTAACTCACCGAGAGAAATAGAGTTCGGGACGTTTCATCCGAGAAGTGCAACCTTTAAACCCAATGTCCAGTTCACTATAAACATCTTCAGTATCCCCTTTCACACACAGTGGATTTGTCGCGTGTCCACGTGCACTAGTTATAAAGTAATGTATGTGTAATATTACTTGTATGCTTTAAATTAGAAAATGTCCTTAAAATTCATTAATTTTAATTCAAAACTATTTTCTTAATATCGAAAATACAGTGTATTCTTCGACATTCTTTTTTCTTTCCTGCAGTTTTTTTCCTATCTTTTTTTATGGGTAAGATTTATAAAATAAACATATATTAATTTTAAAAAAAAGCGTGAATAATTACTTTTTTTAATATATAGTGTTTATGAATTTAAAATTTGTTTTATGTGGTTTATAAAGTGTATTAAAAGATGAACCTCTATATAACGAATTTTCCATATAACGAGCTTTTTTCCAGGATTTAGAGACTTCGTTATATAGAGGTTCGACTGTATAAACAATTTTCAAACAGGTATAGTTCTTTTAAATTTAAATTAAATAATTCGGATCTTTTACACATTATTTAGAAAGGATCGTGGCTTCAAAAAGTACAAAATGTTTGAAATGTAATCATAATTTAAAAAATTATAAGCATATAAAAATATGTTATAAATATTAAATAATTTTTTTGCATTGCGTACGCTATTTTACAAAATAGTAGCCTCTGATGTATAAAACTTTATAGAATTATAAAATGTATCATACTCTTTAACCCTTTATCTGCCGACGGTACTTATAAGTATCACTCACTTTAAAATTGCATAGATTATATAACCATTTTTACGAATACTCTGACGATAGCAGGAATATTCTTTTAAATCCACTCTTCCAAGATTTCTTGCAGCACGGGTTCTATGGTGAGTATTTTAGCGGAGAAGGCGAATAGTTCTACAGTAGAAATTGCGTTTTCAGCTGACGGCGCACAGTGGGCAGTTTTCCCAATCTGGAAATTATTTTACGGCTTTAAAGTCTTCATAACGATATCTAATGATCAAAAGTCATAGTAATTAATGTAAACTGGGTATTCTTTTCTGTTTTTTACTAACAAATAGGTTCTTATGTCCAGTTTGAATTTGATCAAGAATAAATGGTTGCTAAGTGAAACTAGTTTTTAAGCTAGAATCTAAGGATATTAACAGAAGCAGTAATTTACACGTGGCAGAATATGTACAAGAAGTAGTGTGGCAAAAAAATTAAATTTTAAGCAAATACAATCAAACATAACATTGATCATATACAATAAAGAATAATAGGTACTGTTTAAAAGGACTCGGCACCCTTTGAACATTTTTTTTTAATTTATGTATTTAAATTTTTTAGCATTATATCTAATGTTTACTTAAGAAAATGATAGGAGATAAAATTTTGCACATATTATTCACACAATTTTACAAATTTAATTTATTTTAAAAAATTTGGACATTTTTAAAATTTTACTTTTTTGTGTTTAAATTAATTTATTGACATGAAATATTTGTAATATTTCTGAGGATGTTTTAAATACCTTTAGGGGTTGATTTTACAATACCTTAATAAGTTTTGGAGAAAAACAAAATGTTGATAATATATCTATGCTAAAATTCAACCAAGAGCCTAATATTTCCCACATTTCAATTTTTTTTAAAAAGATGTATTCCATTTAAAGAAAAATGGATCCCTAATTTTGTTACATATACATATAAGACACAGGAAAAAAATAGAAGTGATTGGTAAATAATTGTGGAAGAAGTAGTAATTTGAGTGCGAAAAAACACAAACTGAGAAAAACCATTCTAAAGTTAGAATTCTGAAAAAATAATTATTATAAGCTTAAATAAACATAAAATACCACACTATATTATTAGCTATATATTTTTCTTAAAAATAATAAAATATAATAAAAATCTTACTCCCCCGACAACCACGCATCATTCGACTTGGAGAAGAACTTTTCATTTCTATGGCACTTCATCCATTTTTTCCCTACAAACGAGCAGAAATTTTTAACAATTTTTCTAAATTTCAATTGCTGTTGATCTCATATTTATCAAAGTCCGTTGTACTCCTAACTAAACTCAAAACAGCATCAATTTTGCGCTTGGGATCTTGCTCTTCATTCCACACATTGAATAAGGCATGCCGAGTAATATCATCGAAAAAAAATCATAACTTAGGGAGTAGCAGGTAGTAGCAGTTAAATTTGGTATTAAATTAAAGGTCTATATCTACTCTATGTGACTTAAGTGTTATTGTGTTCAATCCGTGTCAATCCCAAAAGTTCTACTCCAATAAACACAAAAATTCGACATATGTTAGGAGTTACATGCTGTGCTAAATGTTATGTTTTTACAATTTTTAATGAAACTTGAACCTAATTTGAAAGTCACACACACAAATCAAGAAATTACTTACCCATGGCATGTATTTAAAAAAAACTCTTATATCTGCAAAATCTTTTTCAGATGAAACGACTGAACTTCTTACTAGAAAATGACGCTCGCGTTTCTTCTAGTAAAAAGAAACCCAATCTAAACCGCTGATTGTAGAATATTTCCTTTCGCGTACTGGCGAAAACTGTTTACCACATGGCTAGGGAACCTATGAGGACCATAAATAGTGGGTTGTTTTTTATTTCGCACAATTTCATTTTTGGACTTTCCGAGCCCCAGATTGGGAAAACTGCCCACTGTGCGGCGTTTTCAGCAGATTGTGAAGGTTGTCATTTTTGTTCCGAAAGAATAGTTAATGTCAAATGGTAAGTGTCTTATTCAACTCCTACTATTAGCTCACACTCTCTATATATTTATTTATTTATCTTCGTGGAATTTTCAATCGTTAATAAAATACATTTTAAAGCACTCAATTGAGCTGAAATTTTATATACATGATTATTTTGGACGACAATACAGTAATTTAATTATAATTAACGAAAATTAATTGATTAAAACTAATTATTCAAAGAATTACAATTACAACCACGTTTGCTTTGTTTTTGGCGACTTGTGTCAAAACATGAAAAAGTTTTTACCTCATATTTTAAAGCGCTCGTTTGAGCTGAAATTTTCTATACACTATTGTTTCGAGTAAAAAGGCGATTATTTAATTACAGTTAATTAAAATGAATTAACTGAAATTAATTATTTAAAGAATTACAAATACAGCCCCGTTGGTTTCATTTTTAGCAACTTGGGTCAAATCTTTAAAAGATTTTTATTTTCTCACGTTTTAAAACATTCAGTTGAACTGAAATTTTATAAACACGATTGTTTTGGATGACAATACGATACTTTAATGATAACTAATAAAAATTACTTACCACTTAATGTTGTAAGTAATTTAATAAAAAGTAGCAAAAATAAAATTTTCTTTGTTGATCTAAGTAGGAATTGACTTAAATTTTTTTTTTTTTATATTACTTGTTTTTTTTTATATTACTTGTTTTTTTATATTACTTGTTTTTTATATTACTTGTGTTTTTTTGTATGTTAATGAAGACCTTAGAAAACAATGACTTTTATTTTAAGCGAATAGTGTGTATAATTAATTTTACAGTTGAATATCTCTTTAATTTATTAATTAGCTCTAACTAATTAAATTTCCCAAAGTTGAGTTTCTTGTTTATGTATATCCCTTAATTTTTAATGTAATGATTAAGACTGTTTTCGGTTAATGTTACAGAATAGGACCCGAATTTGGAAGATTTTTTCATATATAAAAGGAATGAAAAATTAATATGATATTCTGGCTTCACTATCCTTTAGAAAGCAGCATTTTTTATCATACTTCCCATTTTCAATTGAGTTGATTCATTTTTTCTGGTATAAAATATGTTTCGCATTTTTTATCCTATACCGTAATGTTAAAGGGGCTTTGCTTTCACGTTTTAAAACAAAAAGAAAGTATTTACGGAATATTTTGAAATTTTTAAAAATACTCTATTTTTAACACAGTATGAGTTATAATATTGCAAATTTCCATGGAAATAGAGTCATTTTTCTGTCTGAAAATATGCTTCGCGTTATTTAGAGCTCTCGTACTTTTATGGAAGACAGCCTTAAAAAAATATTGCATGAAAAAAAAAACTGCAGTAAATCATAATGTGGTAGGTAAAGGGTTAAGCCCTACATCATTTGACAATAATATATATATCTTTTGTATTTGAAAATATTTGAGAAACATTAAAAATTTTTTTAAAAAAATTTGAAAATGTAATTTGTTTTATTTTTTAAAATACATAATTTATTATTCTACTAATATAAAATTACTATAGTGTAATAAGGAAACATTTAACTATGTAAATAAACTTAACTAGTAATTAAAGCTACTATTTTAGAAAATAATAGCATGCGCAACGTAAAACTTAATTAATATTTCTTATAAAATGTTTCTTATTTTCTCTCTCATATGCTTATAACTTTTTAAATTATGATTATATTTTAAACATTTTATACTTTTCTGAAGCCCCATTCTTTTATAAATAATGTGTAAAAGATTCGAATTATTTAATTTTAATTTCAAAGAGTTATATATTTTTGAATATTGTTCATATTTTCAGCCCTCTAGAGAAAGGTAACACCCCTTAGACTTCTTAATATAATTCTCACTCACTCATTCACTCGAATGTTTGTTTCTCATCGCATCAAGCACAATTTGTGTTTGGAAAAAATTGCGCGTGCATATCTGTCTGATACTATTGTAGTTATCTGTAAGGCAGATAACCAGTTACATTGTAAACATAAGAACACAAACCAATTTGGCTACCTTGAATAAGTTTGCACTGCGTTTTTAACAGTTCTTAATTATATCATTTACTGCAGATGCTTATCATTTACTGTACACATCAGTTAGCCATTAAGGCGGCTATTGTTTTAACTACAAATAGATTGGTCAGCTAATTACATTTTAATATTGAGTGCATTAAAATTCGTGTCTTTTTCACCTATCATGCACTTAATTTTAAAAGTTTTGGGACAGTAATTGTTCACTTCTTCGCCAATTAATGGCTGCACAAGTCGAGTCAGATTTAAGAAAATCAGTTTAATAAATAAGCAGAAATATAATAAACAGAATGAAATATAATAAATAGAGCAATAAAAGTGTAGGACATTATATATTGAAAAATAGTTTTTAATTTTCAAGATGAATTCCATAATTTCGTATTTAGGCATTTGTAATTTACTAATTTGTATTTTATGTGTTAACTAACTATTTGTTTTTGAATATTTTTTTTATAATTGTAAGTAGTATATTTTATTGTTAAAGTTATATTTGCTAGTGCTTAAAAGTTTTCTTGTAAAGCTGGAAACACTATTTTTGCAACTTTTTTTGCTATGCCGGATTGGCAATAGTCCGAATATTGACATTAGCTAACCTGCAACGTTTTTAATGAATAGTTATTTATTAATTTTTATGCAATTTTTCTATTCTTAAACTAGTAAAGACCAGCAAAAGTATATTTATCAAAGAAATTTTTTTATTAATAACATTCAGTTGAAATGGTTTTTTAATAGCATAATTCTTCGGTTGCTGAAACCGATGTTTACAAATACGTTGCGCTTCAATGTACCAAAGATGGATGTGCCAGCTCAGTAGACTTCATCATCTTTAATTAAGTCTTTTAAAATTCTAGCTAGCTGGACTTGGATCTGAGACATGAAAAACTTTTGACTAGAGTTGTGTGTGTGTGGAAAACACTCAGAGATTCCGGATCTCATCACACAGTTGGTTTCAGAAAAAGTCCACTGTATCTCCCAGACAGTATAAAGATTTACACGGATGGAAGCAGAGGGGATTGGGGAATGTTTGGGAGCGGAGCACACATTTTAACTTCCACCGGTGTTGGGGACATAGAGTGTTTCTGAGCTCATTGTTGTCAGAAAAGGGATTTGCAGTTCGCATGCGAGCCAAGGTTCAATTTGAAGACGGTTGGATTCTGATTTAGTGTAGTGGCTCAGTTCAGCACATTTCCAATTGGACATCTACAGGGGATCAGACTCGTCTTGATATTCTAAACTTTCTTGATTGGATTTCTACTAATCATGGTGTACATTTTCAGTGTCTCACATGGGGATTAATGGTAATGAGAAAGCCTATTTCTTGGCCAGAACTGCTGCTGAGGAGGAGGTGAGTTCTACTGGGTCTCTTACGTTTAGCAAATTTTCCTCCCTTAAGAAGATTGTTCTCAATAACCTTGCATGAATTCCTCTTAGTCATCCTTGGGATGTCGAAAGAAATCCAGGAGGTTCATTTGCGCTTATGTCTAGGAAATATCAAACTGCATTCTCGCGCTTTGTGAGTGGCCATATAAAAGCTCTCACTTTTCGTCAGGGTCAGAGAATATTCCCAGAGTGCCACTGGTATTATTCCGAGATTGTCTTCCCTGCCCACATCTTGATTTGTTTGTATTTTAAAAAAGACGAGGTCCCCTTCAGGACCCTCTTCTATTTTTGGATTCAATTCTGGCTGTATCTTTTTAAATTTTTTTTATTTCACAGAGCCAATTCACTCGCCTCAATTTTATAATTGTATTAAAATTATTATTATTATTTGCAATAAAACTCTCAAAAATAGGTTTTAACGAATATATAATATTAAACATTATTTCTTTCACAATCATTCAAAAAGTCTATGAGAAATGAATATACTGACCAAATTTCCTATATTATAATCCAAAAGAATATATTATCTTGCGGCAAAAAGTATACGAAATTTAACGAAAACACGGAGACTTTATTGAATAAAATTGATAATGTTTTATTATCTTTTTACCCCATATTAATCCATTAGCTACCACGATCACCATTTGGGGATTTTGAAATTTTAAGTATACATCCCTCACTATAATATAGAAATATAATAAAATATAAAATTTTTCAAAAATATCTAATATTTTTAACTCCCCCCACCATTATTTGAAAATAATTATACTGTTACACAACTTTTGGATATATACAGGGTTCTCCAGTATTATTGGGATAAACTTTAAGAGGAGGTAGAGGACACACACACATCATAAGGATTCATATTTGAATCCTGATGATGGTTCCATGGTTGGAAATGTCATGGGAAAGTAGTATGACAAGGTTCAAGAAACGAAAAGTCTCAAGATTGAGATCATCTGAAATATTTATTGGTCAAAGATATTACATGTGGCGGTACTCTTTAAAGATGATCTGCGTGTAAGAGTCTTCGCGTTGCAAAACACGATGAACACTACTTTGAGATCTTCTGACGGCAGGCGCGACGGCTCTTATGCTGATAGTCAGATCCCTTCGAACAGTATACAACACATTTAATTCCACGGTGGGAATACAAGTCACTCAAGGTCCACACTTATTAGACCAGCGTTTTTCAAACTGTGGGGAATCACCCCCCACCCTCCATACGGGAGCGTGAGCAAATTGAAAATTCGAAAACAAAATATTATTTAAAAAATTATTAATTTACTGAAAGTAAACGAACAAAATACATTCTGACATAATAAAAAATAAAATACACATTTGCACTGATATGATGCACTTATAAATGTATAAGTACTGCACAATATGTATTTATAATTAATATCAACAATATTAAGTTAAGAACAACATTAATAATTACCAATGACCCCATGGGCTTGTCGCATATAAAATTATATACAAAAACTAACACTTATCTTGATAATTTGTAAGTTTATAATTTATACCTTAACTGTCGATTAAAAGTTACGTGATTCTATACCCAATGCCACCATTTTCCACGTAGAGGCGAGTAGGTGATGTTTAGGGGGTAGTGAAAAGGAAGAAATAAGCAAATTCTCTGAAATAAGTAAATCCTTTAGAAACGCTGTCAAGGTTCTTTTATTGCATTCAAAAGTCCTGGAAATAATTTTGCGGATAGCAGTGCACAGAAAAGATCGCATTTCGGAAAGATGTGTATATACGTCAGGGGTAATTAACACTTTGGCTGAACGAGATGTTTATGTACGCAGGTGGAATTTAAGAGGTCGTATTGTAGCTTTGGCGTCAAAGTATAGTATTATTGAATTCAATACATTGTTATTGTATGGTGGGGGCTGCGATGAAAATTATGATTGAAGATTGGGTCCCAAATATCGAAACTTTGAGAAGCTCTGCACTAGACCTATTAACTCGTAATGAACCTTATTCACACTAATTCTGAAGTAAATTAGTAAACATCCGGTGGTCCGGTGCATCTCTCTGTGGGCACCTTTCGCGATATTCTGCTGCTCGTGCATTCCCTTCTGCAAATTCGTAAATCAAGTGCATATCTGACAGCTTGGTGTTCGTAAGACATTCCATGCTCCTCTGCAGGGGATGACGTCTCAAATGACTGCAGTAATGCAGGTCCGTTTCCTCAAATGCTCTAGTGAGCAACGTTACCTAGCACTGAACGGAAACGTTTCTGACCACCATGGGTTGTTATGCAAATCTGAATCCTTGTGATGTCTCCTACCTCCCCATAAAGTTTGTCTCCCCTGTATAAATTTTTTTTAAAAACATTGGTAGTTGATGGGTTTATAAAATTTTAATTTTTGTATTTTGAATGATGATAGAGTCATAAATTATCTTCTCTTATTATATGGATCTATGTCAAGGGGTGGCGAACCTTTATGAATCAACGTGCCATTTTTTCTGAAGAAATGTTTACTGAGGTTTAGACAAATAATTTTGATGTGTGATTAATGGGAAAATAAAAACTGAATAATAACAACACAAAACTCTTTATTTACTACAAAAAAATATATTTTGCACTGTAAGTTTTTTACGTGCAATTCAAATTAAAGTAACATTCGTGTGACTTCTATTGTTGCAGATTATATAGATGATAAATAACTTATATTAGAGGATTGCGTAGTATATTACTTTTAGCAGAATGAATTGCAGTGATCTACCAAACAGTTTCTAAGCGAGTCTTTAATGTTATTCACCTTTGAAAATAACGACTCGCAAGCATAGATGGATGAAAATATGGTTAAAACAGCATGAGTCAGCTTCTTCAAATAATTAAATGTGTCTGGAATCTAATTCCATGTTTTCCAAAATTTCGTTATTGTCATTTTTACTTATATTGCTTATTAATCTTTCTCTCTCTCTGTTTCAACTAATTCCAATTTTTCCTCATTTCAATAAATTTTTGAATCTATATTGAATTAGACTAGAAACCAATCAGTTGCATTTCAAATTCTTCAATTTCCAACCAATCAAATTGGAACAAGTCACGAACGAAGTCACATCAGAGTACATAATAAACTAGAGCGTTTCCGATAACTTTTTGAACTGAGAAAGTTTCGCTGAAAACTCCTTGATTGAAGAATCCATTACAGAAATAAATTTTTCAATAACTCTTTTTCTTCGCCTGGTTTCTCATGTACATCTAAATCTTTGATATTCTTTTTCAAGTTTGGAAGTATTTGCAATTTCTTGTAATAATAATAATAAACACAATAACAATAGCAAAAGAGCTGCTCCTGATCACTCGTTTTTGTTCGTAATATTTCATCATGAACTTGGTTATTTTGAACTAAAATGCAAACCATTTTGATCAGTGGCGTGCCCAAAATATTGTGTCGTGGGCCATTGATTCGCCGCCCCTAACCTAGATTTTCTGCTCTATGTTCCGTCATACGATCACTTTTTCATTAATACACTGCGACAAATCTGGACGACAGTAAACTCCGAAACCATGAAAAATCTCATTGAAATCTCATCAAACCTTAATCGGAGCCAAAATGAACTCAGTAGTGAAATAGCCAATAGTGGGCCATCAAAACAGATATAAAGGTATCTTCGAAAATTTGAAAGAGAAAAATGCTTTTTCTTTTTGTACACTTTAGTGCATTTAAATTGGTGCATCAATCTCAGTTTGAAGATGAAAGCTAATTTTTTTTAGGATTAACATTATTTTCAGATGTCCGAAAAGGCTTTTAAACAGGAAGAAATCTTAAGGTGCCTGACTAGTTGCGGGAGCATTTTATTTTTGAAATATTGCTGAAAATTCCCCTTTAAACTCATTTTTTGTCTAATTATAAAAATAACAAAGAAAAAAAAAATTTTCAATATATTTTTGTAAGAAAACGGACAATTTTAGGTTAAAATTAGGCACTTTTTGCACATCCGGGCAAACACTATGAAATAAATGTTAACACATCAAATAAAAAAAGCTCTTAGAGTTTTATTCAGAAACCAATTAATCAAACCTATAGTTTGATTTATCATCTTTGAAAATTTTCCATTTATCACAAAATTAGGGGTCAAAAAGTGCACAAAAAGAAAATATTTCAAAAATTTTGCATTTACCACAAAGAAAAACAATCATAAGAAATGTAATTATATTGTTTTTCCTCAATCTCTATTTTACCACATGCACATTATAATAATAAACAATGATGCAAAATTTCATGTAATTATCTCAAAATCTTTTTAAGATATCATGTTTGTCGTACGGTAAAATATGGAAAAATCTATTTCGGAGAAAAACGCATTTAAAGAGTTAAAATCAAAATCTTAAAAAACTATACAACTAAAACAGCCTAAAACCTATCTACACTCAGGAACATTGAAAATAGCGACCCAAGAAGAAAGCATCGGATTGAAATGAAATTTAATACACATAATGACACATATGAGAGATTCACTTGATCTCAAAAACAAGACAATTAAACCAATACAGGGTGTGCAACGACACAAATACTGGGCATCTTCAATAGCGCGTTGGACCACCTCCAGCTGCAATACATGCCGCCACACGGTCCGGCATTCAGTTGATTAGACACCTTATGTTGTCCTGAGGCAGATGGGCCCACAAATCTTGAACAGCCAACTCTAAATCATGTACAGAGTGACACGATGGCATCTGCCGTTTTAGCTGATCCCACGCGTGCTCTACAGGGGACAAATTGGGGGAGCGAACCGGCCATGGAAGATTCTGAAAATGACGTAGGAAGTCTTGAGCAACTCTTGCTGTATGGGGACGAGCATTATCTTGCTTGGCCCCTCAGACCATTACACCAGCTGTGCGGTCAGTGTGACGTAAAACAGTGTGGGGGGAATTGTACCGCTCACCAGGGCGCCTCCACACCCGTACACGGTTATCATCTGTCCCCAAAACAAACCGGGATTCATCACTAAATACAACCTTTTGCCAATCTGTGACATTCCACATTGATCTGGCTTGGCACCACTGTGTAGACGCAGTTGCCGATGTTCCAGTGTTAAAGGGAGAGCTCGGAAAGGGCACTTGGATTTAAGATTTGCTTCTGCAAGGTGTCTGGAAATTGTTTGTGGAACAATTGCTGCGCCTACGTCTGCTCTTATCGTTGAACGAGTCACTGTGGGGTCCACAAGTGCTTGCCGCACGATCCTTCGATCCTCTCTCCTCGTGGTCTTCCTGGTCGCTCCAGACCCAGTTTTCCACGTGTGGGTACCTTCTCGTGTCCACTGATCCCAACAATTTCTAACGGCACACTCCGAACGATCCACCTGGCCAGCAACATGGCGCGTCGACCAGCCTGCAGTTTTCATCCCGATGATCGGGCCTCTCTCAAACTCGCTTAACTGTGAGAAATGTCTTCTAGCACGTTTACCTGGCATGTTTCGCTTCCAAAGTCTTCCTACAATCGGCGGGTAATCGTCACGTTTATGAATCTTCGAATTTGCGCTGGCTTATATAGCACCCTCTTCCTGATTGTAGCGCCACCTCGGCGTGTATGAGCATGCGTATTGGCACAAAACTTGGATCATTTGCATATCTCATTACACTGTACTTATTTGCAAAGTTTCGCGATTGTACTTAGCTTCCTTCTTGGGTCGTTATTTTCAATGTTCCTGAGTGTATATCAAAAGAATAAACCTTTTATAAACACATATCAGTATTACAGATTTGTTTCAAATTCTTTTTTTAATTTTGTTACCAATTTTATAGAGTTAAAAAAGCTTTTCTTGACGTCTAAATGCATACTTTTTTAAAATACAATTTAGACATAAAAAGCACACTAGAAAAACTTTATTACATTAAAAAATAATAAGTTTCATATGGAAAAACATAGTATCTAAGTATACCTAATATACCTAAGTATCTTAGAACTTAAGAAATATATAAACATTAGTAAATATTCACGAAAAAAAATATTGCTTATCACAAAGGTTATAACAAATTAAAATAAAAAGCATGCAAAGAACAGCTTTTGAACCCTCCATACTTTGTCTTTTATTCATCGTTAGTAATTTTATTTTCTACGCAGTTTTTCTTTTTTCCGAGAAAATTTTTGAAATTCCAGGGGTATGTCACGCAGAAGTTAACTTGTGTTCCAGATCAAATTTTACAAATTCATGTTCAAGATCTTAGGAAAGGAAAAATTTGCATTTATAATTAATGATAATAAGCCAGTATATCACAAATTGAAATGAATTAACGCTAATAATGCTCCTAAGCGAAATGTTTCAAGTTTGTGTGTGTGATAATTGTACCTTTAAGTAAAATATACCATACAATGTTACTGAAAAAGGCTTACTGAATAAACTTTGAATCCTTTATGAATAGATTTCAACTTTTTGTCACCAGCTGACAAAGTATTATTGGGATTAGTTGTGTCAACATTCTCATTACTGCTAGTACCAATGATGAAGTTAATTCCATTAAATCGGAGCTTCTTAAACATCCCAGATCTTGCTTTAGGCATAATTAATTAATATTTTGTTTTTAAGAATACAGTTTTCTATCAAATATTTATAAAAAAGTTAAATATGAAACAAAATATCGAGAAGCAAAGGCATAAGAAAATCGAAAAAGGACAAAAAATGCACCTCACTTAAGTTATATAGGTTGAAGGATTACTGGAGTACCTGCTTTCCGCAGGGAAGCTCAGTCTCCTTTCATGATAAACTGGATGAGTTCAGCTTTTCACTTAGCCCATTGCTGCATAATTGTAAAAAAAAATTAAGTGAGAAAATCGATATTGAAATTACTATGAGATTAGAGAAAAAATTTTACTTTTGGTGTAGAAAAATGAGAATTTAGTAGTTATGTTAATATTTGTTTAAATAAATTCGATGAAACACCAAGAAAGTGTAAATAAGTATTAAAATGCAAACACTTCCGGTTCGTTTTGGCTGCTCTCTCTTGACATAAAAACTGCAATAACTTCGTAAATAATTGAAGAACAAACAAAAGTAAGGTATTTTTAGAAAGGAGAAAATTCAACCATATAAAATTTGAAGTAAAAAAACTTTCGTCATTTTCATCAAAATTGACGTTTTAGCACTAGTCAGGCATCTTAAACAGAAATAAAATTTTTAAAACAATAATTAAAGACGCAAAAAGTTTCTGCTTACGAACGGAGATAAGTTTTCTAAAATGCCATGCCATTGGTATTTTTAAATTATTTTATTGATGCTTATGACTTAAATTAATGAAAAACACCAATCATAAAATTATACCACAATTTAAATTTATTAAAACTTGGTATTTTTGGTTAAATTTGATGAAAATTGTACCTAAATTCCAACCATTCTACATGGAATTCAAACTATTTATTCAAATTAATTTTCACACAACATATTTAACACAGATATAAAGACAATGAACTAAAATCTAAAATATATTTACAGTTACCAAAAAAAAATAGTTCATTGCACGCTTTCTTACAAATTTTTTTATAAAATGCATGTATTCGTAAAAAATACTGTTAAAAATAAAAAAATAGAACTATTGATGTTAGAGTTAAATTCTTAGTTCACACACACATTGTTTTTACCATACCTCAATAACATGTATGCGAAATATGAAACAAACGTATTCATAAGATTTTGAGATATCAGGTTTTAAGAAACATAGCTTTGACAAAAATTAAGTGTTTGTACAAGTGTTCTGACTCTTATTTTACTAAAATAATGCTTAATAACATATGTTTAAAATTTATCACTTTTTTAGCATAGACCTTCCTCTTTCTTCATCTAATTAATTTTTTTCTTTCTGACGGCTCGATCTTTTCCCAAAAGAAAATATTTTAAGGATAAAAAATTTTTTGAATTTCAGTCAAACATTGATTTAAAAACATAGGCAGATACCTTACATTAAAAAAATTTTTAAAGAATAAAAGAATTAAAATTTTAATGTAATAAAAGGCATAACATATTAAAATAATAAACATAATCCAGTTAAGGCTTTTCAATCAAAATCTTGAAAAATCCCTTTTCTCGAAAACCCTTAGAATTTTTTTAAAAGAATATATAATAGAAACATTTGAAAGCAGGAAAACCCGAAATAATTTTTTTTATTATAATGGTCCTAAATAATTGAGATATGCATTTAATCTTCACGCCCTGGCAGCACCTGAACTACCTTTCAATAACAGGTCTTTGCAAAAGCCAGGGGAAAAACACAAATACAAAAATTAAACACTGTTTCCCCTGCAAATCAGGTAGTAAAAGAATAGTTGTAGTTATTTCTTTTTAAACTTTTAGGAAGTTGGATGGCCGTAATGGCAACTTTCACAAACCGAGGCGTTGTTTCGCATAGAACACGCCATAGAATTATACCGGATGCGATAAATGGTAGTTAAGCGTCTGCAGTTTGAATATCCTTGAGTAACAAAAGAGAAAAATGGATATTTATTATCTAACGCTGAGGAGCGCTCTCGTTTTCTTTTTTTAAAATCTGTGCGTTAAAGATGGCTTCAAATAAAATTGTGAATTTATTATTTTTTCTCGGCTATTTCGCTGAGACGCTTTCATCCAAGTAAAAATGAAAATAATAACTTATTTTTAGGTATGTGGCGTCCCTATTTCATACTTAAGATCTTTTAAAACAGAGATTACCAACTTTTTGTGTCTCTTAGACCCCTTGCCATGTTTTTTGGTTTGGGGGGTAGACCCCTGCCAATTTAATATTGAATTTTTGCAAATTTATTAACTTAAATTTCATTCTGAGAGCTGGTGTGGAACGTCGTTTATCCGAACGTTTATCATACGGAGCATCAAATATTCGGACCAGTTTTTTTTGTCAACACTACGTGTACTGTATATGAATGCTCGCGTATATGAATATACTGTTGTACTACTGTATATACTGTATATGAATGTTTCGCGTGAAGCCAAAAGTGGCGGGAAAACCGAAGGTTAGGGATATTTGGGGAATTTCAGTTGTGTGATTTGGAATAAACTGTGGCCAGATTTAGAAGGTGAAAAAGACTTCAATGATGACCAGAGGGAGGAGATTACCGACTTTGTCCAATCGATCCCAGGATTTCAAGAATGCGATGAAAAAGATGTAGAAACCTTGATGGCATGTGATGCAGAAGACTCTGGATTTCAAATGCAAAATGATGACGAGATTGTGACTTCCGTGCAAAAAGAATCCGACCCTGTCGACGATGAAACGGATGAAGACGAGGACAACAACAACAACGAAAGTAGCAAAGGTCCATCAAATGCTGACGCGTTTTCTGCGTTAGAGACAGCTATGGAGTGGTACGAACAACAATCAGAGTGATATCGTGCTCAACTACTGCTGCTCAAGAGAATCAGATACCGTGCAGCGAAAAAACGAAGATGTTCAATGATACAGCGAAAAATAAACGATTATTTTCCACAATAAAGGTAAAATTGCGACATTTTGCACCTAATTTACCTTTTCTTCAAGCACGTTTCCCGCATGTGACGATTTTCAATATTTGTATAGTGTCCGGTTTCATAAAATGCATGGATCGCATTCGGTGTTCGGTTATCTGAACGGTATCCGGTCCCAATTGATTTGGATAAACAACGTTCTACTGTACTTAATTAAAATTTTTTCAATTTCTAACTGTAGGGAAGTAAAGTTTAAAACTTAAGAAAAACATAATAATTAATTTTAAATTAAAATTTAATTAATACACATAAAACAAGTAATATAAAAAAATTTAAGTCAATTCCTACTGTTACGACCCGCATGTGCAGAGGGCGCTAGTAGTCCTCTTTGTTTACATTTCGTCAGTATGCTTGTAATACATCCACGGAGCGGACGTACCTACCGTCCTCAATAAACAAACATTTTTAAAGTATACAGTCCACGCCTTTTGCTTGAGCAGTCAAGTTATACATAATTCAAAGTCTGCTCATAATCCGTTATAGACATTTCTAGAATAACCACACCATTTGTGGTTAAAATCAGAGCTATCGACCTCACCCACCTACTTAGATCAACAAAGAAAAATTTTATTTCAACTACTTTTTATTAATTAGTTACAATTAATAAAAATATTTACATACATATGACAGAACCGCAACATTAAGTCATAATAAATTTTTATTAATTATCATTAAAGTATCGTATTGTCATTCAAAACAATCGTGTCTATAAAATTTCAGTTCAACTGAATGCCTTAAAACGTAGAAAAAAAACCTTTTAAAGTTTTGACCCAAGTCGCTAAAAATGTAACGAACATGGCTACATCTGTAATTCTATAAAAAAATTAGTTTCACTCAATTAATTTTAATTCTAATTAAATTATCGTATTCTCACCTACACAAAAGAATCGTGTATAGAAATTTCAGCTCAAATTTTGCGCTTAAAAGTGTGAGAAAAAAACCTTGTCAAGGTTTAACACAAGTCACCAAAAATGATGCCAACGTGGCTGTATCTGAATTCTTTGAATAATTAGTATTAATCAACTAATTTTTATTAATTATAATTAAGTTACCGTATTTTTATCCGAAATAATCGGGTGTATAAAATTTCAGTTCAATGGAGCGCTATAAAATGTATTTTATTAACGATTGAAAATTCCCCGAAGATAAATAAATATATATAGAGTATGAGCTAAAATAGTGTGTAGGAATTGAAAAACTGAGCAACAAACAAACGCTTTTAATGAGAGGAATCAATCTGGTACTTCAATAATTAGTTTTCATCATTTGGCATCAACGTCGTCAGGTTTAACCCTAAACCTTCTCGGGTAGTAGTGTAGAGTCCCTACTTTCTCCCCTTCCTTTTTTTATTTTGAAGATTGGCAACTACGCTGAAACTCCTTCTCAGTAGGAGAAGCGATTAAAATTTTTTTCACAATGTTCCATAATTCGGGATAGATAGCAGGTAAGGCTTTTTAAAGCCAAAAGTGCTGACATCCGTTTAAGCCTTACTTTAAGATCCTCATTAGTGCCTATTCCGTTCAGTTCCAATTGCAACATGGCATATGTTTTTTTTCAATGTGACCATATTAATTAATTGGTTGCTGTTGTAATACCATAGTCAAAGCATTCTCAAACGTAGTTTCAAAATCTGAATAAAAGGCATTTAAATGTTGAGCATAAGTTAAAACGTCATTTTCTAGGCAGATGGTATGTGATAAATTGTGTAATAAATTCGCGACGTCCAATATTATACACTTTTTGCTTAATTTTGGCAAGAAATGCTAAAATATGATGATCCTTGTTTTAATAAAATTCATGCAGTCACCTAGTAACTTAAAATTAACCTCATTAAATTAGTGAATAAATCTATTAAATAGGTAAAATATGATTTCTATTTGTGTGAATAATTTTTCCCTTAGAACTAAAATCCCTATATGATTTAACGAGAACCACTATCGTAGATCCCTATCTACACCTCATGGACTACCAAATTATTTTTTTGTTTACGTGGACCCTTTTCAAGTCGTCGTAGATTCCTGGGGGGTCCACTTTGGGAATCGCTGTTTTAAAATAGCGTTACGTAGATCGGGATCCGAGAATTTTATGCTATCAGTCTCCAAGAGTTTTTCAGGAGAGATGAAAATTTATAGTAGAAAAAAAAGCCTTGAAATACAGAATACAGCACTAGAATTTACTTTATAAATCTTAGGAGGTACTCACACCTTCTACTGCGCTCAGACACAACTATCAGTGTCTAAAAATACAAATACGTAAAGATTAATACTATTCGCAAGCCCTCGCTCGAGCATAACAACTAATCATTAGTCGACTTTTCAACGGTCAAAACAATACTGATTCAGTTTTAGGGAGAGATTCCTAACAGCCCTTTTGTCAGTTTTTGTTGAAGGAGATGGTGCTTCATTTCTTCTCGGAGAACAAGTAACAAAATGCGATTCGTTTTCTATAAAACAATGGAAAAATGCCCATAAAAATCCACAGGAAAATGCAGCCTATGTATAGGGAAATGTGTTTCCCTTTGTCAGGAGGTGGTATGAGTTCACGAAAGGCCCTGAATTCTCGATGTTGACAACGTTGTTGCGTCCAAGGCGAGGCGTACCTCAACCCTAGCGTTTGTTTTCCATGTTTACATCCCGCCGAAGTAGTTCCTGACAGGGTAGCCATTCACGTGGAACGTCGAGCTAAGACAGTCGGTTGGACGAATTCCACCGCCTAATTTAGTACTTTGGTGGACAAACGTCTGAATCGGTATGTGGATTGAATGAAAAAATAGTGTAAGGTACGTGCATACATTAAAAATAATTATCTTTGTATGTGTATCTTATTTTAATTAATAAAAAAAGTATAGCAAAGACATTCTGATTCACCCTCGTAAATACAATCGCAAGTGATCAAACTTGCAAATAGTACTAATTACTACACATTGTTACGAATATTGTGTAATGAACGCTTAAAATAGTGTAAATAATTTGTATCTGGATTCTTAATACATTAATATTACTTTCTGTTGTATTTATTTTATGCTGAAATTGTAATATTTGTAAACAACGCCGTGCCTTATATTATAATGGAGTTTCAATCGAAACTTGGCGAAGTAGTGGCGATACAGCCTAGTTGACATAATTTTTGTCGACCACATTTGGTGGGTTGGTGACCCTTTTTGGTGATTTGGCTATCATATGGATGCTTCTGGAAATTACTAGAGAAATCTATTGATATCACTATCTGTGATTTAGGTAGATCTTCGGAAAAAGACCTGTATAAAAAGCCTACAAGTAGGAGTCACTCACTGAGAAATGAATCAGAATTTTTTTTGACAATTGAAGAGTCGATTAGTGATTACTTGCTACGATCGAGCGAATGCATGCGAATAATCTTAATTATTGCACATTTGTATTTTTAGGCACTAATAATAGTGTCTGAGCGCTGTAGAAGGTGTGAAGGCCTTTGGGGATTTATTCTGCAACTTTTTCTGATGTATCCTGTATCTCTAAGGATTGTTTTTCCACAATAAATTTTCCTCGATTTTTAAGAACTGTTTTGCTCTTTGACCAATAGCATAAAATCCTTGAACCTCAATCTACGTAACAATATTTTCTAAACAAAATGTGTGTCAAACAGCTAAAAACCATAAAAAAAGCATCATTATAAAATCATATATTGTAGAGATTACTTAAAATAACAGGAATCCTATACTCATTAATTTATTAGCAGTTAATATTTTGAAAGAACCCGATCTCACAGAGCAAACGAAAAAAAAAAAAAAAAAAACCCATCTCATTAACATAACTTTGTCCCTCCATTTTGGTACATATATACCGTTCACCCCGACTTATAACGCATACTTTTAGCACAAAAAAATTATCCGTATTTACGGGTACGTGCTATATGCCGTACATAAAAAAGATGGCTTAAAAAATAAAGAGCATAAAAGATTTCTATACATATCCAAATACTGTTTGCTTATTTAAAAGAAATGACATACATTATAAACTCTTTCAGCAATGAAATACCTTATAAATTTTGTCCTTTAGGGTTATAGCTTTAGAGGTATATAGCATTGTTCCAAAACCTCAAATCAACGACTTTAAAAGATAAGATTATTGCACGTGTGCCTTGAAGACTTCGTAAAATACGGCGGAAATACCTGAAAGCGTTTTAAAACACAGCGAAGGTGCGCGTATAGGTAGGACAGGCGTGTGTAATAAACACGTTCACTAACAGACCAACGCACTCGGATATAAATTAGTACAAATTGGAAAGAGACAACAGATGTGCATGGACTTCTGGGTTCACATAAAGAGTTCCTTCACTTTCAGGAATCGCTCGACTATCTGTAGCTGCCGAGAGGATAAATGATATTCTTGGATGGCAATCTGAGATCGATTAATCGAAAAATCCATTTCTCGGGCCAAAACAAACATCGATTTTTAAAATCGATACGTAGCTCTGAATCAATTCAGTGAATCGATATTTCATCCTAAAAAGTCGACATTCGATTTTTTTTCCGTTTTGGTAAAAACCATAAAGTTGATATAAACCATAAAAACGAAGAATTTAAGACTATTTATCGCAGGCAGTTGTACACCTGAAGTATAATCCTGTACTTTACTGGCAAGACAAAAAAAAAACTGTATTTATCATCACGTTCACTCAATAGCCATGATCTATTTGAGTACCGTGGGATCATCTGTTCCTTGAGCGCCTTTTTTCGATTGCCGGCAACATCGCAAGTGATGAGCGGAACCATTTGGGTCCCAATAGACTTAAGGAACTATTTTTTTAAAAGTTTAGATATTAAGCATTGGTAACTATAAGCTTTATAATCTATTTTCTAAAATTTTGAATGTAACAAATATATTTAGAAAATAAATGTCTTCTTTTATACCTGATACTTAGATTAATAAAAATAATTGTAATTGTTGAATTCCCTGAACTAAAAAAAATCCCCTGATTTGACTGATAAGAGATTGCTTATATTATGGTATTTTTCTTGTTTTCTTAAAATGGATTTATATTTACATTGTAAATGCAGACTTGAAAAAAAATCGACTTTTTAGAAATCGATTTTTTAGACCTCGTTTTTTCTTTTCGGAAAGAATTACCATCCCTACCAGGGTGTAAAGAATGCCATGCAACGTGGCTGTCGAGCCTACCTGATGACGTCTGGTCATAATTTAGAGCATTTGTTACATCTTTAAATAAAAGCATTTCTGTCCCATTGCTTCTTTGCACCATAACTACAGCCTCTCTGTATTTCCTACTGCAGGTCTGGTCCTGTCTATACGCTGTAAAATGCGACATTTTTGCTTAAAGAGGCTCCCTGAACAATTATACTATCTAGAACATTTCCGAGTTTCGAAGTATTATAAGCAAAACGTGCATTTTTTGCGAAAATGATGATTTTGAAATTTTTTTATCAGAAATATGTAGTTGATTAATAGTAAAGTGACTAGTTTTTTTACAATGAAAAGGAGATCGAAAAATTAAAAGAAATGAAAGAAAAAATTACAACGTAAATGTATGAAACATTTCATTAATTCAAACAAAAATATGCTAATTGCGCTTTTAATTATTTGATTTAACGAGTATTTTTCCATTGAATGATTTTTTGTCGGCATATCATTTTTTAATGTATTGGAAATTTTGTAGCAGAAAATATCCTTCATATTGAATTTTACCGCAAGCACTGTAGCTAATATATTAATATTCAATCTTGATTTCCCACTTGTCCAAAAATCATTACCAACTGAAAAAACTCTTTCAACTACTGCATTAGTTCCAGAGCAGCACAACGCAAATTCAACAAGAATAACTAAATTTCCATATGGAATGTGTTTATTTTTGAGATAGTCTAAGTGTTTTTTCATCCATCTTTTATCAATTTCAGCATGTTTATTTTCCAATTACCCTAATGTATTAGAATTTAAATATGCATTCAGTCATCTTTCTTCTTCAAACAGACAATTGTCATCGATTTTAATATCAGGTATTTCTTTCGATAAAAACTCAACACAATTTTCTATATTTGCCCACTTTATTTGCGATGAAGTCAAAAAACACCTTTGAAAACTGTTATTTCCTGTGATATTTGTTTCAAAATAGTCTTCGGCATATTGGAAATATGTTTGGTTCATCTCTGAATACAGAGATTAATGGATAAGTTATAAAATATTGAAAAGGACAAGTAGGATAATACTTTTCGAGGAAGGACAAAACCTATAAAAGGGACGGTTGGTCACCTTATTAATACTCAGTTTTTAAGTGAAATTAAACTCTAAGCTTTGATATAAGCAGAACTTTCTTCGAACAAATATATGTAGCAGGAGTTAATTTTCTTTCCAAATTTGATAATAGTAATGCTAAGCATACATGTGTATATTTCTAACTCTTTGTTATAGTCTCTTTTCCAACCCAGAACACTGTAATTTTAAATACAGGTATTTCCAAGAACACACACATTTATGTCTATCCAGAACACAATATATTGCTAAAAAAATTAAGTACCAATGAGTAAAGAAAAGCAAGCTTTTAATTCTAAAGAATCTTTTCATAAGGATGATTAACAACTATTTAGGAATCTTTTCCACCACCATCTTTCTCCACAAAACAAAAATAAAAAAACGTGTTTTAATACAATGGATCCTCATTGTCTTCGTCCTTTCTTCAGGGACAAAAGAGACCTTACAGTACCAGACAATGTTTTTGATCATATAGCTTAGTTTCTTAGAGAATAGGACAAAATTGCCCGGGGGTAGTCCATTTCTCAGGGTGGAGACGACAAGTTTTCCTCTTCCACGATAAAGATGAAGACATTTCGAGTGCATTAAGGGAGGAATATATTTTATTCCGATTTGTTACAGAAAGGGGTTGGGAGGGGAGGAAGTCGAAAACGTAAATCCAGTCTTAATGTAATCACGTCTCCTATATATAATACTTTATTTTAACTGAGTGGAAGACATGAAAGGTTCTTTTTTCATACCTTTTGTACTTTTCGGTATTTTAAGTTTAGTTTACTGGGTTTTGTTTTAAACATTTTTTTTCTCAATACTACAACAATGAATTGAAAGTAACCCTTATATAAGATATTTAAAATGTGCTGTTTTCAGAAACTGCTCATGTGTGTGGTCATTTCTGAGAGCGATGTCTAAAGACTTCTTGTGGCTAGGGATCCCAATTCTTTCCGAAAAAGATCAATTTTTAAATCGATTCGAATCGTAACCTGATGAATCGATTCACAAAAAAATCCAGGTCTTACAGATGGATTTCTTAAAAATTGATTTTTCTATGCAAGTCTGCATTTGCAATGTAAATATTAATCCATTTTATGAAAAACAAGAAAGATACCATAACAAACAATCTCTTATTAGTAAAATTAGGGAATTTTTTAGTTCAGGGAATTCTCCAATTACAATTATTTTGATTACAATATCAAAGTATCAGGTATAAAAGAAGACATTTATTTTCTAAATGTATCTGTTACATTAAAAAGTTTAGAAAATAGATAACATAATTTATAGTTCCAAATACTTAATACCTAAGATTTTAAAAGCAGTCAACTGGGATCCAAGTGGCGCGCGCTTGATATCCCTTGCGGCACTCGCAACATTCCCCAAACTACTTGTTACATTAAAATGTGCATTTATTTCGCTCATCACAGTATGTTACGACAATCAGTCAATCAAGGTATCAAAAAATACAAAAAGTCAAAGATCACAAACGTACCTTTATTTATTTGTTTATTAAAGAGAGGCGAAGGAAAATAAGCACGCAGATATCTCCCGAGTTTTTACTAACCCTTTAACAGTCAGCACCGTAATATTACAGGTTTTAAAGACAGTACATTCAACTAATTGTACATAATTTTATGGTTTTTAATAAAACAGAAAAAAATCGAATGTCGATTTCCTAGGATGAAATATCGAGCATACGGAGTCAAATACTAGTATAAACGGTAACACATATCAAATAATCCTGCGTAACTCGCATTTTCAAAAACCAGAAGCAAACCGACTCGACCTAGGCCTAGACGCAGACGACAGTCATAACGTAATAATATAGTCTTGATACTGTTGCCAGTAGGCATAAAGAGTTCGAAATTAACAGTTTTTCGGAGAATATATCCGGGAATAACATTTGAAGATTAAAAAAATTTTTGAGTCGGGAACTTATTGAGGCTGAGACTTTGAGACAAGACCCATTTCAAGGCCGAAATCCAATTGGCTTAGTCTTACTAAGTCCCTCTGATTTCTAATAACTGAAACGCTTAGGATAAAGAACAAAGTTCGCACAGTTAAACCATGTAATCCCACACCAATAAGCAATGGGCAAATCCATTTATGACAGGGAAGACAGGTAATGAAAGACATAAAAACTGTTCAACAGTACAGCAATAACAAAACCGTTTGACGCAGCGATATTATTCAATGTTTTCAAACCAAATAGTGATAAAAACCAAAGCTTTATTGGTTAGTTAGTTTCATTGACTCTAGGGCCATATCTAGTCATTGACTACGGTTCAAGGCATGGTTATTTATTCAATGTATCAAAAAAAGTTTAAAACTTCATACATTCGCAAAGTACGTATTCATTTTCCTTTATAGTGTCAGCCACAGATTCTTCTCCCCCCCCCCCACTCTCTCGGTTTAAAAATAAAACGGAGGGAAATTTATATAAAACTTACCCGATTGATAAAAAATGTGAAAGAAATTTCAAAAAAAGGAGTTTTAGTGATGTTAATATCGAACTCATTAGGGAGTGCTAACGTCGAGTAGGGAAGGGAAAATTTACTTGGGGAAAAAAGCCAGTGCAATGCTGAGCTATGTAACTAGTTGACTAATAAGCAATATATTCAGTTAACACACAATTGTTGCAATATAACTATAATTTGTAAAAATTAAAATTAAAATTTTTTTAAAAAAACCATCTTTTATTTAAATGCGTTAAAGAAAAAGAATAAAATAAACTTTACTTTTAAAACTTTTTTTACTATCAACTTTTAACGTCATTACATAATTTATGATATTAAATCTTATCGCGAGATTTAAGTACTCGTATTTACTTAGTTTGAAAATTTTAAAAATTAAAATCCATCAGATCAAGTTATTTAATTTACTTGTTTATCTACACAGGTAAATCTCGCGACAAGCTTTTAAATCATAAATTGTGTAATAACGTTATAGGTTGATAGCAAAAAAAATTTAAAAGAAAAGTTTATTTTATTCTTTTTAGCGGATTCAAATAAAAGTTTCTTTTTAAAAAAGTTTTTTTTTACTTTTAATTTATTTTTTACATTTTAGTTATCGCTGGACAGGTTTCTCAGTCTGTTCATCTCATTCAACAAATCATTTTTGCAAGGTTGTTTGGCGGTTAATTTTGAACAGTCTAGCTCAGGGGTAATAAACATTTTTCCCGCCAGGTTGTGACAAATCTATACGGAACTTTATCACTAACCTTCTGAAACGTCTTTTTTAGGGAAATTTAATTCCCTACCTATTTCCAATCAACTCCAAAAAGAGGACAGAGATTCCTTATTATGCAGATTAGATAATGTATTTAAGTCAAATGGAATAGTAAAGTGAGAGGCAGTAGGAGAGAGAGAGATTGAAGCAGGAAGTTATAATAGTGAAGTTAGAGATTTATTATTGAAGATTTCTAGGTGGATAAATTAGGCCCAGGAAGAGCTGAGATTCAGTGCGGTAAATATTGATTTATAATTAAAGTCTCATTAAAGTGTTATATTAGGAGTGAGATTAAAGTTAAATGTTCAGTAGGAACATTATTGAATATAATTCTGGTATCTATTATTGTGGTAATCTCTGCGTGATCGATATTCTAATTGTTAATTAATTGGATCATTAAATATTTAAGTTAATATAAAGGAAAGTCCCTTTTAAACCTCATAAAGCTATTGTGATTTATTTGTTATTAAAAGTCTTTGATTCTATTTGGGAAAGATAACCAAATAAAGAAAGTTATTTATAAAAATGGCTACTGGTTCTTCTTTGACTCAAAATTATTCTCGTTCTCAAAGTGAGATTTAAGGGGATCTTCACAAGGTTGAGTACTCTATTAAAAACGGATATAATACTATATTAAAAGGAAAATTACAAAAAAAATTTTTCTAGATCCGTAATTTTAAACCAATTTTTTTAATCTTTTGATTTTGGAATTTGGATAATACTGTTCTACAAACGAAAAAAAATGATTGGTGCGATTATCTTTAAAATGACGAAGTCATTAAATGATTAGCTAAAAATTTGAGTATTTTTTGAAGAATCGTAAAAAAATTTTTTCAGCAATTTGTTTTTTAAATGACTAATTCTAAAAGAGAAAAGCTTGAACTTTTTATAGTGCAGAATATCGATTCCTTAACACGAACAAAAAATTCATAAGGAACGATTTAGAAATCATTTTCATAAAACGCATCGATTTTGACTAATTTTAGAAAAAAAATCGTAAAAAATAGAAAATATCATTATTTTGTAAAAATAATGATATAATATATCGTATCGTGGCGAAATAAATGATACTTCCGATTATGTAACTATTTTTTGTCTGAGTTTCAGAGGAAAAAGTAGTTAGTAGATAGTTTTTAAAAAACGTATAAAAGTATAAAAGTAGATAGTTTTTAAAAAACGTCGAAAAATCGAAACTTCTTTAAAGTATAATCCGATTCACTTCCTCCATAATGTATACAATTTTAAAAATCATATACATATTTCATCACAAAATGCAATCCCCGTATATTTACGAAGAACGGAACGAAGTAACTGAGCTAAGATTACAAAAACATATCGCTAATATGTATGTTTGATTGTGCTAACATCAAGTTTAAAATAAAACAGCTATGTCTAAACATGTTGCAAATAATCTGGTACTGCCAACAGGTAAGAAATAAACATGATTACGGGCTTAAGAAATAAAAAGTTTTAATCGTTTTAGCGAGTTTTACTTTTGAACACTCCATCCCGGAAATATCACGGGCACGAGAAATAGAGGGGGAAATTTCACCCCGTGAGGGAGCGAGAAGAAAGGGGTTAAGGAAAAAAAAATAAGGAAATTGATAATGTGTGTGATTGAAAAAGCTGTCGATCTTGCCAGGTAAATAAATGTAGAAGTGGATTGCGATTCAAGAACTTTGCTGGATTCCGACAATCTGGAGCTGACAATGGATGAACTCAAAGAAAAGCATGAGAAAGACATTTAACCCTTTCCCAGGCACTAAGCTAAAATACACTTATATGTGATAAAGTACTTAGTAAAAAGTACTTAAGTACTCATTCTGATCAGGAATCTTTTTCCTGGACCTTATAGCCACTGCGCACGTAAGGACATTTAACTTACTTTTCAGGACATTTCAAAGTCATTTTTCTATTCTATGTGGGCAGTGGGTAGAGCCTCTATCCAAATATAAAAGCTTTCCAAAAACCTAAATAAAACCTTTTTTTTTTAATTGCCCATTTGCTTAATACATTCAGATGAGAGAAAAGTATACTTAAGACATGTCGAAATTTTTTCAAATATCAGAAATTTTATTTATAGTAATCAAAATACAATTTGTAGATTTACACAGAGAGAATAACTGTTTCTAACTACCCATCAGAAAACATGAAATGCAAAAAAAAAAAAGTATCGTCCTACCATCTGTATTGATTTTTATGCGTTTTAGATTCAATTAATGCATGTGGATAGACTAAATATCCACCATCCGCTTCGAGAAAAAGGTTGTTATGTGTCTAGACCAGCGTTCCTCAAACTGTGAGGTGCGCCCTCCCTTCGGGGGTATGATAGCTCTACGTGGGGGCGCAATTCTATTGAAAAGTCCAAAATAAAAGATTTAAAATAATTATTAATTTACCGAAAGAAAGCAAAACAGAATACATTCTGACATGATAAAAAATAAAATACATATTCACACTGATATAAGATGCTTATAAATGCATCAATGCGGCAAAAAGTATTTAATAATTAAGGTATCAATACTAAATTAAAAGCGAGTTTAGTAATTACTAGTAACTTTCTTGGGCTTGTTGTACAAAATATAATACATATATGGATAATATATGCAGTTTATAATATAAAAGTCTTATTGTAGCTTTAGCGTCGAAGTACATTATTATTAGTACATTGTTGTTGCATGAGAGAGGCGCGATGAAAGTTATAACTGAAAATTGGGTCGCCGTTATGGAAAGTTTGAGAAGCACTGGTATAGACCAGCGGACCGCTAGCGGTCCGTGGATCAAATGGTGCCGGGCCACCTAAAGAACATTAAACTATTTCCATTTTATTGAAAGTGGTGCATTTTGCGCAACTTTCCACGGAAATCACTTTAGATTCCGCGTCAAATCACTTTTAATCATTTTGGATGTAACTATATTTTATTCTGAAGGCATATTTAAATGTAACTAAATTAAAATTGTTAAATCAAAACAATCTAAAATATAAACAATCAACGTGTCCCACTCTTAGCGGGCCGTGGTAAAATTATCAAACGTTGACCGGTCCGCAGCGATAAATAGGTTGTGGAGCACTGGTCTAGACCTATTAGCCACTGCCGTTAAGAGCTTGAGTCTTTAGACACAGTTCAATCACAAAATCGAATGACGGCTGGACATTTGCTGTTTTCAACGAGGAGAGCACCTTTTCAACAAAACAAGAAATAATAAAGTTATTAGCATGCTACGAGGAAGTTTTGCGGGAGAAAAAAGAAATCTTTGAGCCGGTAGACTCAAAAATTTGTGAAACCATCTATATCAAAATAACTTCTGCTTGCGGATTTATATTTGTGTTTCTTAAGATTTTATTAAACATTTTTTGTTCTAAATTATTATTTTCTATCGTCTCTGGCCCCAAATAAAAATAATTTATAAGTATTTACATGCAAAATCATACCCCGACTTACATGAATTCGACTTACGCGGTTATCACTCAGTCTCACCCGTCGCGTTAAGGTCGGGGTAATACTTATTTTATTCTGAAAATCGATAAAGTTCGTACGCATTACCAAAAACAATAACCCAACTAAAAAAACCAAATCAGTACAAAAAACAATTCTGTATTGTTCAAATTATCTTATTAATCAGACAAATTATGCAAAAAGAAAAAAAAAAACTAAATGATACAAAACTTGTAAGATTACAGCAGCATAAGGTGTCACAAACCTTAAGTAGCCTAGAACCGGAACCAGACCTCACTTTAAAACTATGACCTAACTAATAATAACCTAACTACCACTCATCTCATTCATCATCATCAAACTAATATGACAACTGCTTTTGAATAGCCATTTTTTTCCTTGTTAAGTACATGAAATATTTAAAATAAATCATAGAATTTACTGCTGGTTAGAAAAAGAGAGAGAGAGTAGCTATTAACTGCTCAGTATATAACGTTTTTAATTTGATATATGAATTATTTTACTATAGCTTCTGAATTACAGTATTTTTTTTCACTTCAGTGTATTGTTATAAAAAAGAAACCACACACATACATATAATGCATTAGTGATTAGCATTTTTTCCGGATTGGAAGTCATTTATTTTGTCTTGTCTTTACAACATATTGATTAATTCGCGTCAAGTTTGAATAAAAGTTTTACTTTGTATAACTTTGTCACAATTTAATATATTAGATGGATGTATTTAGCTCATGTATAGGAAAATAATTATTTAATTACTAATTTTTCATTAATTATTCTCTTTTTAATCATTTATTTTAATTACTGATCTTAACTTAACTTAAACATAATATGTTTTGACATTAAATATATAACTTTGAAACATTTACTTAATAGATGTACTATTTTTTTTCTTTTTGTGATGAATATCTCTTTGCATTTTTTTACTAATTATTTTCTCTCGCGGTTTAATTTTCGTATTTAAAATGCATTCATTTGCTGAAGGGTTAAGATATTGTCTATTAGCAGTGAAAACAAGCATTAGGTTATTTTTATATATATATATATAATCTATCTTTCTTCACTGTAATATAGCCGTAAGGCAGATATAAGATTTGCATTATAAATTTATCAAAGAATGACTTTAATAATCTTACTTGATGACATACCTGAAGTTCTTTGAAGTTGTTTTTCATCTACTTCAAAAATTTAGAAAAAGAATGAAGAAAAGCATCTTAATCTTTTAAATAAATATATATTTAGTTTGCAGGTAAGTCCTTTTCTTTCTGTTCGTTTTTTAAATTTATCTTTTGAAAATCACTGATTATATCTTTTTCAGCTTGACCTTTATGCAAAAAACTATTTAGAAGGCATAAAGAAAAGTTAAGGATAGCATAGTTTAATTAGTACGTGTCTAAAATCTTTAAATTCACTAAAGTAAACTTTGTCCAAAAAATAAATGTTAAGTCATAATGTGTGTGTGTTTTTCTTCTTCCTTATTTAAAATTTAATTTTAAAGAAAGATATCTATCTTGCATGAAAATTCAACGTTTACAAGGATTTTGTATTGCAGACAATATAATATTTTTTTTTGATAAAAAAAGTTCTTTTTTTAAAATTATCTTTATCAAATTATTGCCAGCTATTTTGTCACTATCATGAATAATTTTAAATAATGAGAAATTTGCTGCTTTTTCCAAGGAATATATTTTAAATTTTCCTCAACCACATTTTTTTATAAATAAAACTTGTTTTGTGCTTATCTAAAGCTTTTACTTTAATCGAAAAATAAATTAACACAATAATGCATCTTTTTATGTAATATGTAGTGTTTCTATTAGTATTTTGTTCTACGTTTTTGAAATGTGTTTATTTATCTTAAATATTTAAATAATATTAGTTTGTACGTTTCTCTAATACATTTTTATTTTATTTTTCATCCCTCTTATTATTTTTGCCATTATAATTTTGCCTCTTATCATTTTCTTCTCACTGCATATTTATTTAAAGAAAAATTTTTTTCTTTCATAAATTTAAATTTTATTTATTCATATTTTTGATTGCCATTTCTTAGGGCGTTCTCTGTATATTTTATCATCACATAATACTTAATTTCATTGAACAATTCTCATTAGTTATTTATAATTTTTATACACAGACATTACCAACCTTAATATATAAAGGTACTTAATAATCTAACAGTTTTTATGTAAAAATCACGTGCAAGTTTGCACATTATAAATAGTATTTGCGCTACAGAAAGCTAAAAACAATGTTTCTTTATTCATACAGAACAACATGAATTTTTAAAAATTTAGGAAACTATCCTTTATATTTTAGAACACGTTTCTGTATACCATAAATTACATAATAGAACGTCTTCTGTATATTCTTAAGAACATATTTCATATAAAGTCTGATCTTAGATTAGCACTTTATCTAAATCCATTTGTCTTTACTTCCTGTAGACTTGGATGAAAAATAAATTTCAGTTTCTTCCCAACTGTATAAACCGCCATTCCATTAAAGAGACTTTCAGAAAAGCCATTAGTCACGCTTTAAGAACAATAATAAAATATCGGTTTTTAGAAAAGAAAAGAATATTTACTGGCAAGAACATGTGTCTAGATAAACGTGCAGCTGTTTCATTCGAGTTGAACATTTAGAGTGTTTTGTTTGTTTTATTTGCCATTTTTCAATCTTATCGCTAACGAGTAATATTTTTGATTATTTATTTTCATTGTACGTTTAAATTTCGTATTTTAAATCTGGCAACAATGAATTTTTTTAAAAATCTTAATGCTTCTTCGCTTGTATCTGGCAACTGTCGATATAATTAATTAAAAATTCGAAATTGCACCGACTGGCATTTTCACATACACAGCCATACATAGAAATTTATTTATAAACATAAAAGTTAAGCATTCAACTCTGTCTCTCAGTTAATATCTACACAGGTGATAAAAATGCAAAAAAAAAAAAGAGCCTATAAAGATTGTTAGAAATGTATGTTTTTTTATTATTTAAAAGAAAGCATTAAAATATCCAGATGTCTAAAACTTAGATCAGGTGATGCAGTGCTAAAGATAATTGTAATTTTAGAGACAACATGGCAGGTGTTCTGGTAATTAAAAAAAACTTAGCTGCCAACACCATTCTGTTTCTTCTTCAATTAAAAAGAAAATAATTATTAATATTAGGTTTGAAACGTTTACTTTTCATTTCTTATAAAGAATAGAAAAAAATTAATCAAAACATTTTATTTTATTACGTCATTTTTAGCTATGAATTTCTTTATGTGAAAAAGATATGAACTTTTTAAAAATAATGTAACCTATTTGATGTTATTTATCTAATATATATTATAAATGCGAAAGTTTGTGAATATCTTTGTGGGTCTTTCACGCAAAAACTACTGAATGGATTTTAATGAAACTTTACAGCAATATAGCTTATACATCAGAATAGCACATAGGCTATAATTTATAGCATAGACTATAATTTATAAAGATATTGTATGAAGTGTCCAAAATATAACGATATTTGTCAAGTAAGTAGGAAAAAATTTTGTCATCTGCTAGCAATTCTGGCATGCGCTGCAAAAAAGCCCACGTCAGCATATATCTATTTTTTGTTTGTGAAAAATCTTTTTTTGTTTTGGCTACGCAAGGTGCTCGCTTCTAATTAATTCCTCTGATACAATGCCTATTTTTTTTTTAGAATCAAATTAAGTTTTGAAGGGAGAGGTTGTTATAAATCTCTCTTTATTTTAATGTTTTTTTAACATTTTATTATGCACATTTGGTAGTAAGAAATTGATCTTTTTTCCAAATAAATGCTTTTATCAGTTCTGATACTTAAAGTAAATAAACTTTCTCTTTCACACTACATCATTTGGACAAATTTTCAAAATTTGTTTGTGGTTAGTAGTTAATTATAACGCTATAATTTTAACTGAATAGGCAGATATTGCATTTTTAAGTATAAAAATAATTAAAACTACTTTACTGAATTTTTTGGAACGAGTGAATATTAACGTCGCACTGTTCAGCTACATGAGGGCTTTTGGCAACGGATCACGTAATTTTGAACCATGGTCAAGTGACGTGGACGACACCTGACTGGCACCCTCTTCTCCTAACTACCACACCTCACCAACTTAGAAGGAATATTCTACCAATTCTTAGCAGAAATATTCTTTGAAATCCACTCTTCCAAGATATATAGCAGCACGGGTTCCATGATGAGTATTTTAGCGGAAAAAATAGTTTGTCAAAATTTAAGTGTCTTATGTTTTTGTATGTTGATGAAGACCTTAGAAAATTATTTGACTACTTATTTTAAGTGAACGGTATATATAATTAATTTTACAGTGGAATATCTTTAATTAATTTATTAGCTCTAACGGATTAAATTTTCCGAAGTGAAGTATTTTGTTTATGTATATCCCTTAATTTCAAATGTAGTGATCCAAAAAAAAATATTGTATGAAAAAAACTGCAGTAAATCATAATGCGTTTGGATAAAGTATTAAAGTGCATTTCGCCCCTACACGGCGGGTCTTACAAAGCTCTAATAAAGCTCGAGTTATGAAAGTAGCTAGGCATTTGCCAGCTTGACTCTATCGTTAACATTTCGCTATGTTTTTTATTGAATCGTCATTATAATTTAAGAAACGGCGTTGCTTGCGAATATTACACACAATTTTAACATAAAATAAATACTACATAAAGTAATATTAATGTATTATACTTTCAGATAAAAATTATTTACACTATTTTAAGCGTTCATTACACAAAACTTTTAACAATGTGTTATTTTTGCTGAGCAGAGATCAGCTTAGGAAGGTATTTTCAAAAATCGACCCTCAAGAGTGTTACTGGGAGTTATAAATAAAAAAAATCCTTTTTATCAGCTATTAGATCTACGTACTTAAAATTTAACAAAGGTGTTTTGTTTTTCTCTCTCTCTCTTTTTGTTTGTTTAGCTGAGCTACGCAAAAGCTTTTTTTTGTTTAATTTGCAATTCACGTAAAATTAACACATTAAAAACTTCTTTATCCTTCAATCTGTGTTGTTTAATTTTTCAGTTCACCCGTGCGAAGAACGGGTATACCAGCCAGTAATTTAATAAAAATCAAAAAGTGTCTGTTACATAAGAAGGATGTAACTAAGTTTAAGATATCGTTTGTCTAAGAAAGTATCAACTAAACAGGTTTGAATATTATTTTTTATTAACTTCTTTCAAAAGGAGTGTATGTTATTTCTTAAAATTGCAGTTACCATTAGTTAATATTGAAATTTTTTTAGCTATAGCCTTTAAACCAAACGGAAAACAAACCGTAAAAACATTTTTCATATTTAAAGGCAATCGTATAATGTAAGTAAACAAAACATTTCATGTATACATCATTCAAAACTTAACTTTAATAAAGACTTAATTGTAACAATCAGTAGCGCACACAGGAATTTTTCAAGGGTAACAATCAATCCACTGGTAACAATCAATCATGTGTGTAATTTCCCACCTTGATGAATAAAAACTAATAAAAAATATATTTATTAAAATGAAGAGATTCTGCACGTCTAAATATGAATTCATTCTGAAAAATTTGTTGGGTAATCCCGATGATCGCAAAAGGAAAAATGGGGAAATTTTAAAAGTTATCCATCGTTTTATTTTTCTTTTATGACCTTCTCACAAACTGTTGTTACATATCATGAAGAATGTTTGGTTAAATTTTAAGTTAGTAGAACTTTATTCTACGATACATTTTCTTTAAAGAACTATATGTTTTTCTTTTGCAAAAGTTTTAAAAATAAAAGTAATGCATCATTCCATTTTTTTAAAAAATATCGACGCAACACGCATTTTGTTTTAATATTTCAACAAATACCTGTATTTTAAAATGTTTATTCGACATCAACAAATAAATTTCATATTTCTCGTGATGGCATCATTTGAACAGACCGACACATTCGATAATAACAAAACTTGCTCAGTCGCAACACATATGTGGAATTAACACTTCACTCAGTTTTCCAGTCCCCATATTAATTTTAATCGTAATCATCGCAGCTAATTTTTAGCATTAAAAAAGGTAACACTTATTTTGAAGTGCCAGTGGCGAGTATTTTTCCAGGGCGCCCTCAGGGGCGTTTTTCTCCCCTTCGCAGGCCATCTGTCAGTCAGGACATCACGTGTCCACTCTCGCTCCGTGACAGGTGGTCAGGGCTCTTCCCACCTGCGGGTATGCATCCCCCCTCCTTGTTTATGTTCTTTGCTGTTAAGTGTGGGAAAAATATGAATCGAGAATGATTATCATGCAGTAGAGCGGGGCAATGCGGGTTTATAGACCACATAAAGTAGAATCTTTTTTTTCTTCTTCATCTGTTATCGTGTTTAATGTAATACACCATCGTTGATTCGAAATGTTTTATGGTGGTGTTAAGCATTTGATTATGTAATCCTTGTTTAAATGTGAAAGGGGAGAAAAGGAGAAAAATATCTAGACTCCATTTTTATTTTATTCCAAATGAATATATTATTATCAACTTTATGTGCTAGGGCCCGAATATTTTAAAATTTTATGGATACAATGGGTTGCATCAACACTAACTTAACGGTAAATGAATATTTCTCCATATTGTCTGCCTGAAAATAAATGTTCCGAGTTTTAATTATGTTCTTTACCCTTAGCCGAAGAGAATCTAATGTTATTCTGTAAAAATGAAACAATGTAACTCTGATATATATCGCAGGGAAATGACGAAATTGGGAATTTCATTAAATTCCTAAAGGAGATGACTAATTGATGGGAGGGGATAAAATAACGTCTCTTCAAGGTCATTTCCCTGATGAAAGTAAGTGATTTTATCAAATTCCTGAACTGTTTCAGTGAAATGATGAAATGAAATAGTCAGGATTTGCAATGGCAAAATGCTATACGGGGGGAGACACCTGGGGGGCGGTCGAGTCCTTGTACTTCGTAACCATACAGCTAGTACTATAGATCCCCTAAATATCAACCCCATATCTTTAAAAAAAATGGCACAATAGGATTAACATAGGCATTGATTATCAGCCTAATTTTCTAATTAGTTTTGAATAAGTAATTTGTATTTAATTGACTATTGTTGTATTACTTACTTCTACGTTTAATAATGCACCCTATTTGTCAAATAAACACTTTTAAACTCTTGACAAAATCATTTCACTGAAACAGCTCAGGGATTTGCTCCAATCCCTTACCTTTATCAGGTAAATGACCCTGAAGAGACGTCATTTTAACATCTACCGTCAAGTGATCATCTCCTTTAGGTATTTGATGAGATTCCTAATTTCATCATTTTCCTGCGACATATATAAGATTCATTTCGGAAGTGAGTGAATATTAACGTCGCGTTATTCAGCTACTCTAAAGCTTTTAGCAACGGACCTCATAATTTTCAACCACGATCAAGTGACGAGGACGACACCTGAGCTGGTACCCCCTCCCCTAACTTAAACACCACACCAACAGGAAGATGTTTGAGCCTCGACATGTTTTAACGCGCATCGGCCTCCTCTGCGCGGCTGGTCTTCAGCAGTTCTTGGCTGTTTCAATTTGGGAAGCACTTGTATCGTGATTAAAGTCACTGAGAAGTGAGAGATATTTTATTATATTAAAATTTTTATTGTGTAAAAGCTACTTAGGGGTATGTTTTATAAATGGATATACTTAAACAAGTCGTATAATTAGAACTTTTAATGAAAGATCCCATAAAAAACACTTTTTCTGTGCAGTGTTGCACCGACATGTAAAATTAGTTCCGACGTTAGAGTCATGTATCAAATCGATAAATAATCATTCATTTTGAAGTACTGTTTATTCTTTTGAAATCATGTATTAAAATAATATAAGCTAAAAATAGTTCCCCTTCCCTTTTATATATATATATATATATATATATATATATATATATATATATATATATATTTGGTTTTGACAGGCGCTGATGCGATGAAAATGTAACTGATGCATGAAAATGTAATGATGCTTATGTAAGAACAGCAACAAACTCACGGGCTGTTATGCTATTTTCTTTTCGGTTTCTAAAATGTGATAACAGAGTTTTCTAAATATTACAAACATCTAAGAAAGGTACTTCTAACATAAAAATTTTTTAAAGGAGTCAAGAATTGAAAGCTATTTATTTGTAATTTAGAAAACGACTACTTCAGCTCTTCGACATGAATGATAATTAGCTTTTTTTTCACGTGCGGCTTAATTCAATGAATAAAAAAAAGGAGTAATATAATTTTAAAAAAACGAGAATAAAAATGTAAAATAAGATTAAAAAATGAAAGAAATGCGAGATTCCTTTTTTAAAATAAACAATTTTTCGGGAAAAAGAAATATTCTTACAAATTATTTGACAATCCTCAAAACTCTAATTTTCGAAAAAAAAGGAATTTTAATTAAAAAAATATCACTTCCTATTTATTCTGAAGAAAAGTATTTTAAACATTTACCCCCTCCCCCCCTTTTTTAAAAAATATATAGTTGAAATTACAGCTAGTATTTTTCTAATTTCAGTCACTTAATATGTGTAAATTATTTAGGAAAATAGGAAAAGATACCTTTTTTTTTAAAAAAAAAAGAAAGAAGAGAAAAATATTTTTTAAAACGTTAGGATTTAATGCTGACAGAGAATAATCTTTTCAAATCGTTCCTAGGACAGAATCGAGATAATCAATAAAATTGTAGCCATGTGTATCTCATTCACCTAAAAATACCGTGTGAAAAATAAGAACATGTAACTGTCGGAAATGTTAGACTCTTTGACTCAGCAGTTGTTAGGAATGGACAAGTTTAATTTCCGGCATCAGTGAAAAACAAACTAAAAATGCATCTGTTTTCGAAGATCGTAGACAAGAAGATGCAAATCGAATTATGATGTAAACATACCTTCACTAAGAACTTAGTTACTTTTTTGTTCTGACTAAATTACGGCAGCTGCGACTCAGAAGAAGATGGCAGGGGGACCCACAAAATAAGGAAGAAAAATAACAATACTAAAAGAAGGAGAGTTCCTCAAGAGCATCACCTGCTATTTATGGAATCTACACGCAGTTGCGCGTTGCCTCAAGAAGTTAATAAAATTGTCATGTCTTCCATTCAGATGTTCTGCTTTCACCTGTCTTTTGTGCCTTCGTATTGTCTGCTCTTTGGCTGTTTCAGAGACGCTCGCTTATGATTAAGCATGGAAGTAAATTCTACCAAATATGGATGTAAATGTAATATTCTATTGATTTGAAAGAAAATTTATCTATTTTGTTTGAATATACTAATTTATTTTTTGTAGTTTTCCTAGTAACATTCAAATATGATTGTGAAACCGAGTTACATTTAAAGGAAAATGGTTTTAAATGTTAGTTTGTGTTGAGTCTGACGGGCCATTTTATAGTATAACAGAGCCGCTTACTCAAAAGAATACGAATTTGAAAGGGAAATGTGATTTATACAAAAATTAGAATATGAACATGAGGAATAATAAATGATATAGAATTAGTCATCTGACATCGCAATCGAATTATTGTCAGCAGAACGGTTCTTTGCTTGTTAGCATTTTTCTAAACTTGACAACTCAACAGTTTACTGGAAGGATGTTGTCTAAAGAAACCCAATCAAATGAAAAATAATTTCTTAAATGAATGTAGATTATATACATATATATTATAGATGTAAGAAAAGCTGTTTCAAGTAATAAAATCCTCAGTGCAATTTTTCGTTTCACTCATAAAGAAATGCAATAAGCTTTGACAAAAAGCATTCCTTTTTACTAAGATACTCATATTTATTTGTAAGTTGTCCAGTTTGAAATTTATGAAAAAATTCCTGCAACAAATAAATATAGCACAATAAAATACAATCTCTCTTTCATATAAAAACTGTCTCAAAAATTTAAGGAAACACTTGAAAAATACATAAGAAATTTAAAAGTAAAGTGTTATAGGATCTAAGCTGTTGTTCACAAAAATACATTTTACTTATTGTATCTCTACCTTGATCAAAAATGTTTTTACTTATTCGTCTTTAGGTGAGAAAATTTTCATGCACGATAAGTAAAATGGGGGGAATTTGTCTAGTTTGTCGAGATTTCCAACAAGTGATGGAACGCTGAAATTTTGGTCAGTTAACTTTTGTATTATTTAAAACATTATTCTGAACTTAAGAAAAACCTGATTATAAAAAAAATATTACATGAAAACATGAAACATATATATATATATATGTATGTATAATTCAGTTTTTGTCTAGCTTATTGAAATGCTGTATCTGTCTGCTGTCAGATAGCACTCTACAGAAAAAAAATAATTTAGAAACCCAAAAATATAAAGTTCTCATTGTGATTAACCTTCAAAATACAAAAGCTGTCGTTTTTCGGAAAAGATATTATTCAAGCAACCATTTATATTTCGCGTGATGTGCTGTTTGATATACCATGCCAAACTTGTCCTTTTATCGCTCAAATGGCGCTATTATAAATGACGTTGAGATTTAAGTAATAAAACATTATAAATATTACGAGTATTACAAAGAAAAGATTTCTAATATAAAAAAATAACAATTTATGCATTTTTAATCCTTTTTTATATTTTTCATTGAAACTGTTGTAAATCTTGTTTCATTTATTAATTTTCAAATGTTGTTAGAGATCAAAAGGCTATAAAAATTGATCCGAGATTCATTTTTAAATCCTTTTCTCATCCTTGTTGAATGATTAACGTACTAACTTAAACATCACATGATTGTTTAAGAAAACAATGAAAAAGAAAAATTATCTGTAAATATTATTTGATTTTTTGGCAACACGTCTCAAAAAGCAAAATATTAATTTAAAATCCGTTTCAAAACAAGTGGGATTATTTTCTATATTACATATTTCGGAGTATTCCATTTTTTAATACAAAAAAGTAACTCATTTTAAATTTAATTATTTACTCGAATGTAAGGATAATTTCGTTCACAAAAGTTGAAAGATAAAAGTTTAAAAAGTTGAACAGGATCATAATGACATAATCTCATAATGACAGTGGCGTAACTGAGAACATTTGGGCCCCCTGCAAAGTCAGTTTTTGGGCCTTCCAAGTTGGATTTTACAAAGGGTACGTACTTAGTTGCAATCAGGCTTTGGGGCCCCCTTGAACCCTGCCCCTCTGCAATGCGGGGGCTGTGGGGGTGTACGTCACGCCACTGTATAATGACATTCAAGTTTATCAAGTTTATAATGCAAAAAGAATTTAATGATTCAGTTTCTCTTGATATATTCTTAGAAGTATTGTGAAGACAAATGCATACAATAAATTAATTTTTTTTGTTCATTTTAGATTTTTTATATTTTATTTCTGCCTTTAACGTAAAATTCGCTCAAGTATAAGAACAGAGACTTCGTTATTCGAATTCTGAAGCTACCAGACGACAAAAAAAAAAAGAAAGAAAGAAAACGAATGAAAAAAAAATGGTTGAAAGTTTTCGCTTTTTAAAAACTTCCCATTTTGATACACACACACACATCTTTTTGTTTTTCTTTTATCTATTGTCAAATTATGTAATATCTACCTTTCTATATAATATTGTTTCGAATATTGTGACTTAATTTCATGGGACAAGTTTAAACAATATATAAATACATTTTATGGCACCGAAATTCAATTTTCAAATTGATTTTTATTTTTAAAAGTTTTTAAGCCTTCTTTATTCTTTCACAAAAATAACTGTCATCGTAAATAAGAAATTGACTTCTCTCTTCCTTTTAGATTAAGCTGTCGTCGCCAAGAGAAACAGCCAGCTTGATATGGGGGGGGGGGATATGCGGAACATAATAAATTTACAAAACTCAAGGGCATTCTGCGGGACACAAAGTCAGATATCGATCACAAATTGCATTTAAACCACTTACCACAATTACCAGCACCAATCCTCTTATACAATGATAAAACGTAACCAAGATACCGTGAGAAAACTCAGCCACATTGGCGATTTTTCAGATAAACTGTTCTCGGAAGCAGCGCTAATTTACCATATGGAGCTGTAACTTCCCCAAATTTACGTTACACTACGTCGTTCTAGATGGATAAATAGATGGGGGGGTGAATACTTTTATAAAAACTCAACCATCCGTCATGGGAATTAACACATTAAAATCGTCTCATTGTGCACGATTATTTGTGATTGGCGGTAATGACAGTTAAATGGCGTCGCCAACGATTGAACCATCTGTTAAGACTTCGGTGTATCCGTCGTACTAAATTGTTTTCGTTTAGAATACAGTAATTATTTTCTAGATCTATTTTAGAGAAGGTCAGAAAATTTGTGATATTCTTATTTTCAAGGAAGAGAATAATTATTTCTCCCGTATTATTGTATCGAATCGTCTGGTCATTTAAGAACATGATTCATTTTTTAAATTAAGACATGGGAAAATACTTTTAGCTTACTTTTTATTAGACTGGTGCTTATGAAATGTCATATTTTTAAGAGAATGTATAAAACCAAGCATTCTTTTTCAAAAGCTTATGCTCTATTTGTTCAATACAACTTTCCGAACGAGGTTTTAATGCATAGATGCCTGTTTTAAAGAAATCCTGATCTTTGTGGTTTTAAGATTTATTTGTACATTTTTAGAAAAAAAAGCTAAAATTAAGAAGAGAAAAATAAATTATTACTATTAAAATGGGAGAAAAGGGGTAAAAATAGACAAAAAATTATATAAACGGGGTCCGCTCTGTACAAATAGTAAATGAACTAATTCTCACTTTTCACCTTTAATCTATTTCTTTGCTATTCCTTTTTGAAATGACCTTCAGGCTAAGAGATATTTTAATTTTTACAAAAATTAGAGCACTTTATCTTAGTTATTATGAAATTGCTTAAAGAAAACAGTGATTATATTTACATAAAGAACTGTAAATTTTGTAATAAAACAGTGATTGATAAATCTGAAGGTTAAAACACTTCTACTACTATACAGTATATACAAAAAAAATTTCAGTAAATTATTCAAAAAAATTTTGAGCAATCGCTGCCCTCATTAGAGCTTTTCGAGAGAAAAAAACACATTTCTAGTAAAACGCATTTTAAAGTTTGACATCTTATGTAAAGATATGACATCTGCTTTTACTAAAACACTTGAAGCTTTTGCTCTAGAGAATGGAAAATAAAAAAGTCGGTATTTTTATAAAGCTAATAGATGGCTTATAAAATAAAATCACAAAAAAATTGTCCATTAAAAAAAACATGATTTTACGCTAGTCCGATACCTTAACTCGTATATATAAAAACTGTTGTAAATATTTAAAAAAAAAGAAAGTCGGCCGGCGAAAAATCCTGTGAATAAGCTGGGTGCTACAAAATTTCATATTTTAATTCAATGGTACTTAAACTTTCAATCTCCGCCCCCACCCTCATTATGTATCAACTTAACATCGTGAATCCCCAAAGTTTTGAACACCCTTCCCTAACTCCCAATACACGGCTGAGTGATTTAAAAGCTTCTCAATAGTTCTAAGACTGCCTCCGTTATTGATGTACATTTTTTAATACTTCTTTTTTTTTTTCTAGGAAACAGTAAACATATATTTATATCTTTATATATAAAAATCTTCTGTGCGTGTGTTTGTCACTAAAGTTCTCCTAAACGACTGGACCGATTTCGCTGAAATTTTTTGTGTGGGTTCAAGTAAATTCGAGAATGGTTTAGATTCACAATTTGGTCCGATATCACAATTAGTTAAAAAGATATTAATTATAATTAAAACCATTCAAAAATACAACTCAATATTCACCTGCATTGTTGTAACAACGTTATTGTGATAAACACACACACAAGTAATATAAAAAAAATTTAAAATTAATTCCTACTTAGATCAACCAAGAAAAATTTATTTTAGCTACTTTTTATTAAATAGTTGCAATTAATATAAATATGTATATACATATGACAGAATCACAACATTAAAAGGTAATTCATTTTTATTAATTATCATTAAAGTATCGTTTTGTCATCCAAAACAATCGTGTATATAAAATTACCTTTCAAGTTGTGAAGATCCCCTTGGATCTCACTTTGAGAACGAGAATAATTTTGAGTCAAAGAAGAACCAGTAGCCATTTTTATAAATAACTTTCTTTATTCGGTTATCTTTCCCAAATAGAATCAAGGACTTTTAATAACAAATAAATCAAAATAGCTGTATGAGGTTTAAAAGGGACTTTCCTTTATATTAACTTAAATATTTAATGATCCAATTAATTAACAATTAGAATATCGATCACGCAGAGATTACCGCAATAAGAGATCCCATAATTATATTCAATAATGTTCCTGCGGAACATTTACTTTTAATCTCACTCCTAATATAAAACTTTAATGAGACATTAATTATAAATCAATATTTACCACACTGAATCTCAGCTCTTCGTGTGCCTAATTTATCCACCTAGAAATCTTCAATAATAAATCTCTAACTTCACTATTATAACTTCCTGCTTCAATCTCGCTCTCCTACTGCCTCTCACTTTAGTATTCCGTTTGACTTAAATACTTTATCTAATCTGCATATATATAATAAGGAACCCCTGTCCTCTTTTTGGAGTCGATTGAAAATAGGTAGGGAATTAAATTTCCCTAAAAAAGACGTCTCAGAAGGTTAGTGATAAAGTTCCGTATAGATTTGTCACAAAATAAATGCTTTAACACGTGAGAAAAAAACCTTTTCAAATTTTGACATAAGTCGCCAAAAGGGTCGCTAAGTTGCCAACGTGGCTGTGTTTGTAATTTTTTAAATAATTAGTTTTAATCAATTAATTTTTATTAATTATAATTAAATTATAGTATTGTCATCCAAAATAATCATGTACATTACATTTCAGCCCAATTGAGCGCTTTAAAATGTATTTAATTAATGATTGTAAATTCCACCAAGATAAATAAATAAACAAACAAACAAATAAAATATATATGCATAGAGATCGTGAGCTGATAGTAGGAATTGAAAAAGACGTAAGTTGGCGTCGAAAATTGATTTTCAGCCAAACTGGCCAAACCCGGTCTTTATTGTTATGAAAATACAGACGATTCACGCTTCTTAGCGTTTTTAATTAATATCTTTTCAAATAATCTTTATATATGTAATTCTTCTGTGCGTGTGTATGTAACTGAACTCCTCCTAAACGGCTGGACCGATTTTGATGAAAGTTTTTGTCTGTTCCAGTAGACTCGAGAATGGTTTAGATTCATAATTTGGCTTAGAAATGTTTATTTAATTGATTCTTTATTTATAAATTGTTGATCTTGGAATGTTTTACATTGGATCCGGCAGACTGCGCTACGATCGTAGTATAGATTATTCAAAAATCTTTTATTATAATTCAAGTTGGTCCCGACAGTTGGTGCTGTGATCATTTCAGGAAAATATTTTGTCACTTCGTGTTATTATTTTGTTGAAATAAATCGTGTGTTAATTAAATTATTACATTCAGATGTAATTAGTGTTTGAAGAGTTTTGAAGTGTGCATAAAAAACTATACATTCTCCAAATTTAGTATGCAATTGAAGTGAGTATTTTACATGATTTTCTATTAAATTTACTCGTGCGTTGACAACAATTATCCTAACCTACAAATCTATTTGTGTAGCTAATTGATTACACACATTATTAAACTTTTTTTTATTGAAAATTATTTCTTATCGGAAATAGTTTGTGTGTATGTTTCACTTCTAAGCAACCCAGAAGTATAAAACTTGGCACATAATTACATTGTAATAACTTTTTAATACAAATTTTACTCAAAACGGTTCAAATTGTTAAAACTTATTCATAAAAATTTGGAATTTTTGAATCTAAGATGTGTGTACAGGACAACATCTGTCGGCTCCTCTAGTATGTATATAAAATAATACAAAACATTAATTTCTAATAAATAAATAATACAGGTACCTTTCAATTAGGAAATCGAGAAGGATGCGATCGTTATCGCATAGGCGCCTAAAGTGAATTCAGTTCTTCATCTTTGCACTTGTGTGATTCTACTATATATTTTTTCATTTCCTACTATTAGCTCACACTCTCTATACATTTATTTATTTATCTTGATGGAATGTTCAATCGTTAATAAAATACATTTTAAAGCCTTCAATTGAGCTGAAATTTTATATGTATGATTGTTTTGGATGACAATATAGTAATTTAATTATAATTAACAAAAATTAATTGATTAAAACTAATTATTCAAAGAATTACAAATGCAGCCACGTTGGCATCATTTTTGGCGATTTAGCGACCCTTTTGGCGACTTGTGTCAAAACCTGAAACAGCTTCTTTCCTCACATTTTAAAGCGCTCATTTGAGCTGAAATTTTCTATATACTATCATTTTGGGTAAAAATGCGATAATTGAATTATAATTAATTAAAATTAACTGACTAAAACTAATTATTTGTAGAATTACAGATACAACCACGTTGGCTTCATTTTTAGCGACTTGGATCAAAACTTTAAAATATTTTTTTCCCACGTTTTATAGCATTCAGTTGAGTTGAAATTTTATATACACGATTGCTTTGGATGACATCATCATAACTATAATTAATAAAAATGAATTACCACTTAATGTGGTGATTCTGTCTTATGTATATGCATATTTATATTAATTGTAACTATTTAAAAAAATAGCTAAAATAAAAAAAAATTTCTTCATCTAAGTAGGAATTGACTTAATTTTTTTTTACATTACTTGTGTGTGTTTTTTTATTTCGCAATTGTTTTGTATGACGTAAGCGGCTAAGCGTTGTCGTAGAGCCGGGATGGGCATTAAGTCGATTGCCATCAAACTGTGGACCAGCAAAACAATTTAGGGTGATCGCTTTACTAAGACCTAAGACGCGCATATGTTTAAAGAAACATGTTTATGGAGCACCGACGTAAGATAGAATGAAGAATCGGCTTTACACAGTTGATGTGACTGTGTTTACTTAAACAAATGATTCGATGAACGTGTAGATGGTACATGTATCTTCATTATAAGCGCATGATGATGCTTAACACGTGCCGCTGTAGCGGGAAAAGTGATCGCTGCAATGCCAGTCATTATTAAATGAATTTTTCCCCACACGCCGATTTAAGAGGAGAATAAATGTTGATGATCAGTTCTTCCCTTGATAGTACGGGATTGGCTATTGAGACATCCAGTGGCGTAGCTAGGGGTGCCGAGGGGGCCATGACCCCAGGTGGCATACAAAAGGGGTGGCGGCAAGTACCGCGATTTTTAAATTCATAAAATATTTCGCACTCCAAATCGCTCCAGCGCGACGAAACTAACGGAAACGAGTGAAAGCTTTAATACACGCACAGATGTAGGAAGTTTACTAAATATCCATCAATGTGCTAAAAAAAATACGTACTTTATAGACCGTATTAGAAGCAAAACGAGAGGAATTCGGAGGTGACGCTTAAATATATGCTAAAAGTTTTTTTGAAGAGCTTGAAATTTCTTTTGAACCCCAAGACGAATCAGGAGGAAGCATATATTTGGCGATAGAAGTAAAGATGTTCAGTTATGGTACGAAGATGACTTGAGGCGAACAATATTTACTTCAATAGGCAGAGTAACTGATGAAATTCGAGAAAGATTTCAACAGTTGCAGAATCTAACGAAAAAATATGCTTTTTTAAGGCTTGAAGGGATATTGAGCATGGATGAACTTAACTTAGATCAAGCTCCTCAAGACATTAATACAGAAGAATTCCAACTTGAGCGCTTATCTCTACAAACTTTCGTAGCTGCAATAGACCCAGGTTGTAAAAAAAGAACTCATTAGGTCCGCCTCTCTGGTTTTATTAAAATATATTATTGAGTTCAAACTAGAAGATGGGTTACCAAACATTGTTATAATGTTGAGAATTTTTTTAACATCTGCAATCAGTAATGCCATTTGCAAGAGAAGCTTCTCTAAGCTAAAATTAATCAAAAATTATCTCAGATTGACTATATCAATGTTATAGCTAACAATTTTAGCTATTCTGGTAATTGACATACATATTGATATTGACAATTGTATACAAGATTTTGCTTTGAAAAAACACACGAAAAGTGCATTTTTAATCAATAAAAAAAAATTTAAAGCTGCTTTTTTTTACTTGTGACGAATCTGTACGGAACCATTCCACTAATCTTCTTAGGCGTCTTTTTGGGGAATATAAATTCGCGTTTATTTCCAATCAACTCCAAAAAGAAGTCTGGGATATTTAAATTAGATAAGGTATTTAAGTCGAAGGTTGCGAGATAGCAAGGGAGATGATGGTAGGCTATTGAGCCGCTAACTTTAAATGCAAAACTAGAAGATTCAAAGAGATTAGATTCGTGAAGACGTCGTGCTACTAGACGTACCAGAAAGCAGATATAAGCCAGCGATAAATATAATTCACGTACGCTTAAAGTAAGCGTCAGTTTGAGATACTTAGTTAAAGTTAATGACAATTAAGAATTTGAATACGTGTGTTTCTCGGATCTCCTGTTTCGGTAAACCTTACTTGAGTTGAGCTAGATTAGTAATCAATCGTATTCTTAGTAATTTAATTTAATATAAAGGCAAATCCCTTTAGAAGACGAAACATTATTATATTATTTGTTATCAGAGATTTTTGAGGAAATTATAACAAAAATAAACAAATTGTTATTCAAAATGGCTTTTGGTGGTTCTTTGCCTCAAATTAATCTTGGTATTCAAGGTGTGACCCAGGGGATCATCACATACTTTTATTAATTTTCTTGACTAATAATTAAAATAGAGAGGCGGCAAATTTCCGGTCGGCCCCAGTCGGCGAAAGTCCACTCTACGCCACTGGAGACATCCTCCCACATCCCGCGCTTCCCCGGATTCAGGTTTTCGTGTTGATATTATGTCCCGCAATGGCGCGGGACTCGGCAGCGAACAAATTAAGTACATACGTTAGTTTTAGATACATTGGTTCTCGTATGTTACCTGGTCGCTGCATTGAATACGTCCACGCCCAACGGTCTAGTAGTCACTCAAGTATTGAACTAAGTAATTTTTGTGTTACTTGTGTTTTTGTAGTAAAAATAGCAATCTGTCATTTTTCAAAGAGGGATGCAATGTCGAAAATAAACGTTAAGAAAAGTACACATACAGTTTTAACGCAGAATCACCCCATCTACGCCACTGAGTGGACCACGACACCTTAAAAATATGTGGCGGTGTGATATGTATATAAACTAGTATCAAACATCACACGAAGCCGATTGTTTTGGCGTGGTCGATAAAGTACTCGCACTCGGAATGGAAGGTACCCAGATCGAATCTTCCTTCCTTCATTAGTGACCCGGACATGATCTGAACACGCAACCTCTTCTGTCCAGATAGAATCTTCCTTCCTTCAAATATTTGAAGTAGACCGTACCCTGAAAAATTCCACCCACCCCTGTCCTAGAGAGTATTGAGCCACGCCAATTAACAAGTGCTGAGTGTATATTTTTCAGTTTTTCGTGCATTTCATCAATGTATGTCAGTATAATACACACGGTTGGATTCGTTTCCTCCCATGCTTTCAGAGCATCCCTTTTCACAGACGTTTTGGACCATCCATGCGGTAAATTTTGTTTGCAATAATCTAAGAAACATAAATCACTCAAAATGACTAAAAAATTTTAAAAATTGATCATTTTATAAGAGTTTAAGAAAAAATTTCAAAATTTTATAATTTTTCAAAATTGTAAAATAATAGTTGGTCAAACTGACTTTTTACTTTAAGAATTAACCTAATAATATAATCTGAATATAAAACATAAATTATTTCTACTTTTACTGTCGCCAAAAGTTCTTTTTTTTTAAAAAAAAAAAAAAAAGGGTACTGTGTTGTCTTAATTCTTAATTCATACATGTTTGAAATAATAACGAAAACAAAACAAAATTAAGAATGCATGCGAACACAAATTGCTCGAGAGAATAGACAAAAATCTATTAAGGAAAGTGCTGGAAATAATAATTAATTATTTGTTGATTAAAACTCATTTGATTACGGGAAAATGAATTGAAATAATTTTTCTCATAAGAAATATTTGTGAGAGGCTTGCACCTCTCTCTTGAGCAGATATATAAACTGTAAGAGCCTCTCTCTCAGGCACCTAGATGTGTGGGAGGTTGGTAAGAAACACTCGACATGATCCAATTAATCTATTTATTTATCACACAACGAAAACACGCAATTTCAGTAACAATTATTAATAATAGTAAGAGAATGTCTCAATGCTAACCACGAAATTGAAACAGCGACGTCAAAACACGAACGATTAGGAGACATCAATCCTTACTTAATAAAGGATCGAACCCAGCGTTTCTCAAACTGTGGGGCGCGCCCCCCTAGAGGGGCGTGATAACCCTACAAGGGGGAGCGAGTATATCGAAAATAAACATTATTTAAAAAATTATTAATTTACTGAAATGAAGCAAAACAAATAATACATTATGACACAATAAAAAATAAAATACACTGGTAGAACCCCCCCCCTCAGTATAGAGGGCGCTGTTTGTAAAAACAGGTTTTGTTTTACACCCAAGATCTTGTGTACGTGACCGAGTGCAGACGCACTCCATATTCCATTAAGCTTATTATTTAATCTTACACTTGTCTTCGATGATTTATTGAATTTAATTGAGTCTAACGATTGTGATGATATGAGCGTTGATTGATATAAAAGCATTCTACCACTGATTAACTGAACCACCGATGATCGTAATATACACATTACACTTATAAATGTATCAGTATTGCACCATGTGTCTCATAATTAATTTAACAGTACCAAGTCAAGAACAAGTGTAATCATTACCAGTGACTCTAGGAGCACATCATAAAGTTATATACAAATTTAATACTTATCTTGTCCGGTATATAATTAAAGTCGTATTGTAGATTTACACATCAAAGTTTATTATTATTGAATTAATACATTATGTAGGAGGGGCGCGATGAAAATTATGATTGAAAATTGGGTCGCGAATAGAGAAAGTTTGAGAAACACTGATCTAACCTATCAACCGATTGAACCAAATATCAATTGAATCTCAGTGAACAATTGTCATTTTAAAACTTCCTCCTAATGAGTTCTTATATATATAATCCCAATATAATTTAAATATGATAACTTCAGTAACAGTCTCACCAGATTCGAGCATGTCTCCTCTCTTACTCTCCCTTCAAGCTAGAAAACTTCGATTATATATATAGTAAGTTAATTTGAATTTCACGATTTTCTTCTTCCGAAGGGTTGGTTATGAATAACGCGAATTGATAGCCCAAATATTTTCCAAGAGGATTAATTGAAGGATCGCGAATAGATCCGTTACAGATCTATCACATGTTTCAATGAGTGTTTATTAACGTCGCACTACAAAGGCTATTGGCGATGGACGTAGAAAGTTTGAACCATGGACAACACCTGAGCTGGCCATGGTTCAAACACCACACCAAAGGGAGAACTTTGAGTCACGATAGATTTAATGTGCATCGACCCCTCTACACTGTGGGTTTTCTGAAGCATAAGAACTCGAACTCATAACATGTAGGCCACGAATGCGTGACATGACCACTAGGCTACCACGGATGGGCTTTTCGGTTTTTAGCTTCTATCCCCAAAACTGTAAATTCACTTTTAGTTTTGTAAATTATTTTTATAATTTTTGTTATCCAGGAGAGCAACTCTTGAGATTATTTTTGAATTTTGGGATGCGATCTATATTCGAAGATTCAAGTTGAAAGCCCTCACAAACTAAACTAGGCGCGAATTACCATATAACGCGCCCTTTTAACGCAAAAAATAAGATCGAAATTTACGGGGGGATATAAAAACAATAGCTTTAAAAAAAGTAATAAAATTAAAAAAAAGAGCTGAGTACATTTATCGAAATACTCTTTATTTAAAAGAAATGACAGTCTAATGAGTGCTTCTCGAATTTTAAGTCCTACAACAAGAGTCTGTTGAATGCATTGATGACACAATATAAACCATACAAATTATCAAGAGAAGTATTAAATTTTGCATATGTCGCAAGTAATTATTAAACTTTTGTTCTTAACTTAGCACTGATAAATTAATTGGAAAATACCGATGCATTTATAAGTGTCTGTGTTTTTTACTTCTTGTTATGTCAGAATGTATTTTATTCTGCTTCCTTCCAGTAACTTAATAATTTTTTTAAAGGAGCTTTTATTTTCGACATCTTCGCGCCCCCATGTAAGGTTATCACGCCCCCTAGGTAAGATTATCACGCGTTGTAGTTCTAGAAGAATGCACTTTTTTTCAAAAGCCTCGTATAATACCGCGAATAAATGACTTCAAAATCTAAGAGCATTTCATACTTACATTTCAGAATCCCTCATAAAAAAAGGGGATGTCATAAAAAAGGGGGTGCGCTTTATACGATGAGTATACCTAAAAATTAAAATTTGCAGCTTGAAAGTATAGGTATTTTATGGTAACTAACTTAGACCTTATCCTTTCATGGAAGGCGATACTAAATCATGTTACAGGAAAGCAGCCTTGTAAAAAAAAGAAATAAATGGTGAGTTTTCTTGCACGTTGCAAAACCGTTAAAAAAAGAGTTAGATGTATTTACAATTCACATTCATTTGTAATATATATTTTAGTAATCCTCATTTGATGATTTTCACACAAAGGATTTTGGTTCCCATAAAAATCTGTGAAACGTTACCAGAAGAAGAAAAATTGGAGGATTACACTGCTGCTGCAGGTCAAGGTTAGTAACTGGGTGTGGTGTACATCGAGGAAGTGCGAGATCTGTGGGTTGAAAAGTGGCGATTATTTTATTATTCATCCCCTGAAGGAGTGTACTCTATTATATATTGTAAAAGGGGGAATAGAACTCGCAGAACCTGTAGTCGAACTTCGAAAGTGGCAGGGTGTGCCGGCAGCATTATTCAAAAGTTTCATAAAAAGCACCCTACTCCAAAAACTTGTTTCATCTTTGGATAATAAGTATTCGGGAAGTGTAGAGTGAGTTTTTTTCAATGCAAGGTACACCTGAATTTGCTACGTGTTTAAAATGAAGATTAAATTATAATATGCAAGTAGTTGGAAAATTTTTTGTTTTTCGTTTCTTTTTCTATAATTATTTCTTTTTTAAACATTTATAATTCTTTCTGGCATAATTACAGTTTTTCCAAATTATTCCGTAATTGAATTTTTCTCTTTTCCTTCCCGTGGTTACTGTAGCCTAGTGGTCAAGGTCAAGATCACGGACTCGTGGTTGGTATGTCAGGAGTTCGAGCCTAGTACTGCTGACGACTCGCCGTGTAGAGAAGGCCGCTGCACGTTAAATCTGTTGAGGCTCAAATGTCCTCTTGTTGGTCAGGGGAGGAAATTAAGAGAGGGAGTGCCAGCACAGGTGTTGTCGTCACTTGACCATAGCTCAAAATCAATGGTGTAACGAAAAACATTTGCCCCCCTGAAAAGTCAGGTTTTGGGCCCCCAAGTTAAATTTTACAAAGGGTAGGTACTTGGCGACAGTCAGGCCTCTGGCCCCCTAGAACCCTGGACCCGCCCACGATGCGGGGGTGTACGTTACGTCACGGCTCAAAATTGTGAGGTCCGTCTCCAATCCCCCTTCGAGCAGCTGTATAGTGCGAAGTCAAATTTGCTCTCACTCCTCTAATTTCCCTTTTTCAGATGGACGCGGTGAAGCCCGGAGGCTGAGTGGTGATGCATCGTGCTTCCCCACCATAGGTCCGAGGTTCAAACCCCGTGTTGGACAAGGTCGACTCAGCTTTACTCCCTTCAGGGTGTCGATAAATGAGTTTCAAGCTTGCTTGGGAACTTAAAACTGGGGGTTTCGCATCAAACTAACCATCTGACCGGAACATCTGCTCATGCACCTCAGGGCATGTATACTGATATAGGCACAGTAGGCCTTGGCCCTCATGGGCTGTTATGCCACTGAGCTAAGTTAAGTCAAGATGGACGCCTAGTGATTATGGTTATGGACTCGTGGCCACATGCCTCAGTGCCACTGAAAATCCGCCGTGTAAAGAGGTTTGCTCACGTTCTCGTAGATCAACGTCCTCACGTTGCCGTGGTAGGAGAGTGTGGTGCCAGCTCTGGTATTATCCTCGTCATTCGTGGTTCAAAACTACGAGGTCCATCGCCAATAGCTCTAGAGTTGCTTTATTGTGCCACGTTAATAAACTCTCAGGCACTTCTCTTTTTAAGAACAGGAATTGTGAATTGTATATATATGTATGTTATGTTAAAATCTTTTTTTTTCTCTTCTAAGAATTCCATAAATAAATTCCCCAGTGAAACTCTTGGCTCAGGTGTCGTCCACGTCACTTGACCATGGTTCAAAATTACGTGGTCCGTCGCCCAAAGCCCTCGTGTAGCTGAACAGTGCGACGTTAATATTCAATCAATCAATCAATCAACCCCAGTGAAACTCGAATACCAGGCAGAAAAATAAATATTCTTTTTTAAAGGAGGGATAAATATTCCCTTAATTTGTAGTAATTCAGCTATATTTCATAGAGCGCATTAAATTTAATAAATATATATATGTAAAACACCCACTGGCTAAGTGGTAGCATTTCACGCTTCCACGCCATCTGTCCAGGCCTCCTATCCCGGGCAGGACAAGGTCGATTCAGCCTTTCTTCCCTTCAGGTTGGTCGATACATGAGTACCAAGCTTGCTGGGGAATTAAACACTGGGGATTTCGCGTCAGACTGACCCCTTGACCGGGACATATGCTCATGCATCTCAGTGCCCAAGGTCATGCATACTGAGATGGATACAGTAGTCCTTGACCCTCATATGTTGTTGCGCCAGAGTAGAAAATATAAATGTAACAAAAGCGCACTCTTCGTCCCCTCCCCCTTCCCTTCCTCGGAACATAAAATACGTTTTATGCGGGTCGAAAGGTTAAAAACAAGATCGAAAACCAGTAACGGGTTCTCATGCGCGCTTTTCCATGTTTAACATCTGGACTTACTTTTTGTGATGTTTCATATGAGAATTTCTGTTTGAGAGGGAACCGTGATGTATGACCACACAGATAGTATAACTCATATATACAACTGCAATGAATGGCCAAGAGAGGATTTGAGGAGAATAACCTGAGAATTCCATGACGTATCAGTGGATGTTAGTAAAACGATAAGAGAAGGTTATGAGATTATTAAGGCATCCGACTACTTGTGATAACTTTAAAAATATATTTATGGTGATATGAGGATTTTTTTTTTGTGATTTTTAGATTTATTTAGTGCAGTTTAAGAAAAATATGATAAAATTAAGAAGAGAAAAGTAAAAATATTGGTAAAAATTTACAAAAAATTACATTAACAGGGCGCATTCTGTACAAAAAGTTTATGAACAATTTTTCAATTTTGATGTGATGCTTTGTTATTCATTCAATTCCTACTATTAGCTCTCTCTCTCTATATATATTTATTTATCTTGTTCCAATTTTCAATCGTTAATAAAATAATTTCTATTTATCCAATCAAGTTCAAATAAATTTTTTAAAACTTTTAGCGGATGACACTCGATGTTAATACAGTTTTTTTAAATATTAATTCATTCATTAATTTAAATTAAATTAAACTAATTACTGAATTTTGCGCCAATTCGTCTCTATTGTTGTAACAATATAATTGTTAAAACAAAGGCAAAAGATGGCTTCGAAAACCTGTTTTTCAGCCAAACTAGCCAAATCGGGTTTGTATTGTTACAACAATGCAGACAAATCATGCTCTTTTTTCAATTCCTACTATTTTAGTTCACTATATATATATATATTCATATATATATATATATATATATATATATATATATATATATATATTCAAATTTTCAATCGTTAATAAAATATTTTCTACTCATCCATTCAAAGTAGGAATTCAATCAAATTTTTTTATATTACTTGTTTTTGAAATGACCTTCAGGATAAGAGATATTTTAATTTTTACAAAAACTAGAAGTATATCTAGTAGTATTATATGAAATTGCTTAAAAAAACCATTGATTATATTCACATAAAGACTGCAAATTTTGTAATAAAGCAATGATTCATAAATCTGAAGGTTTAAAACACTTCTAGTAGTTCGAAACCGGTATTTTTTTTTATAAATTAGTCCCAGCAACCCCGTCACCCCTCCCACCCAATAGGAATCAATTTCCGTAAAATCTGTTTTTAGCGGGTCTATATTCAAAATAAATAAATATAAAAACCAGCCTTGCCTTCGCAACGATTTTTCCGGTTGATTCTCAAAACACTCTTTGTAGTGGATCTCTGCTTCAGGACAGGAATGGGCTTTCCACATTTCTAACATGTTGGTCTAATAGTTCAAAAACGAGAATATTTCAAACGGGACGCCCCTTAAGCCCTTGCAACACCTCTTGTGTAGCGAATCTCAACTTTGTACACGGAACATGCTCACCAAATTTAAAGTTTGTAGGTCTTATAGTTCAAAAATGGGAATATTTATTTCTAACACCCCATCAGCCCCTACAACGCTAACTTACCAATCTACTAATTTTACTAAATCCGAAATATTTGAGGGCATGCGTCTAACCATTCCCCAAAGTTTCATCGCAGTTGAATGGACGGTTTAGGAAGGCATAAGAGACATGCAAACAAAAAAAAAACATTCATTTTTATTTATATAGATTAAAATTGCTTATACTTTTACGTATTGAATTGGAAATTTTAGTTAAAATAGAAAACACTGAAGTGTGTCTTAAGTATTTAAAATTCATCCAATATATCAGGATTTCGGGATTTCGTCAGAGAAAACGCTGGACATTTTTAAAACGCAACCTTCATGTTTCATAGACTACCTTCAACATGGAACACAAACAAAATTTGTTGGCATCATTCCACCCTATCAATCTGTAATCTATATTTGAAGTATTCATGATTTATTCCTCAGAAGGTTTTTGATGACAAAACAAACAGATGCAGCTGTTACATAAAATAATTCAAATCACGCTGCGATGCCATAGTCATTTAGGACATTAGGAAGAAATAGTTCCACAATATGGCATTTTTTCTCGAGAACATCTGCGTTTGTATACTTTTTTTAAAATCATCGTTGGGCGGTTGGTCCATACTTCCTGTTTGTCGAAAGAACATAGAACTTATTCAGAATTCCAATGGTTGATGTGCGGTAACGGATACCCGGAAGTTAAATTGAAAATTGTTATTGATCCTTAATGAGAAACTTGCAAATTTTCCTAAGCTAAACAAATTAAGTGACTGTTGCGACACTCGTACATCTGTCCTGTAATTAAAAAATAAATATAAATAAAACTGATATTTGAATTAGCTTTTACAAGAAGAAAATTTAGTGTGGAGGACTAATAAAATTCTTATTTCTCTTTCTAAAACTAGTCATATTTTGTTTCAGAAATATCTTTCTCCTAGTATTTACGAAACAAGGTATATTTTCTAAGGCTGTGGTCCTCAATCATTGTCTACTCACGGAGCCTTTGAAACCATAAGGTGTTTCTGGGAAACCCCATAAGGAGAAGCCTTAAAAGAACACATTTTAAAATAATATTTAAAGTTGTGACGGGGCTTTATCGCGTTTTCACACTAATCCTCTTGGAGAATCTTTTGGGCTAGAATTGAGTTATTTCAATCCAATCCTCTCAAGAAGAAACCGCGATTTGTAGATTTGTTAATAGATACATAAGGGAGCTTTAGTATTCGCGTGGTAGAATAGAAGAAAGAGAAAGAAAGCTGAAATGCTGATTGCCTTGAGCTGATGGTAAGACATTAAATATAGAAGTGTAATTATAGGACGGCCTTTAGCGAGTTAAGGAATTTAAGGCAAATAAAGATTTTTAGGATAACTTCTCATAAAGATAAGTAGTTAAGATTCCAAGGGCTATTTAGTTAGAATTTAGAAATACGTTATATCACTCCTGATTGCATCCCTATAGTAAGACTTGTGTTGTTTGGATCAATATTTTGGAATAGTAATAAATAAGATTTCCTCCTACAAATCTAGGTAGCGTAGATGAAGAGATGATGCCCTCGGGTCGGGGGTATCACAAAGTAGATCAGCATGTGTGTTTTAGGTACTTCAAGTAAAGACAAAAAAAAAATCACTGTACTTTTTAATTGGAAAGGCTTATTATATTATAATGTAATTTACTCATTAACTCGTGCCCCAGGTGTCAAGTACCATTGCATTATATTTAACAACTGGGATATGCGTTTGTGCAGTTTTTTATTCAAACTATCGAAGTCTAGGTCTATTGAAATTGTCACATTTTATATTCCCCGTTCATTTGCTTCTATATTTTGTTTTTGTTGTCACATACGTTGAGAAATATTTTACACTTAAATACATTGCTCAGAATGGCATAAAATGTTTAAAACTGTGTGAGGAACTTGTGCGTTTTCTGTAATAGATCGAATCTGTTGATAGATCCTCCTTCGTTGGCAAACCTTCTAAGTTATCCATTCGTGCTTAAAGCACGTGATTTAATGAAATTTAAGATATTACTTGATCCATAAAATATTTATTTGTATCTATTTTTACAAGAAAATTGACGAAGCGAATTCAAACTTTTGCAAAAATTAAAAGTTTGCAAAAATTTTGTAATATTGGTAAAGCGCATAGGGACAAATTGCGGAACCCCTGTCAAGATTTCATGGAAACCGCGTTTAAGACCTCTGTTCTAAGGTATCTTATTTTTTGTTGCTGTAAAAAATTGTTTTAAAATATCTTATGATAAACTAAAATTACGGTTATCAAACTGCTTTAGAAAATTTTCCATTTGATCTAATTCCTATAGATTAACTCAATGAGTAAAACAACGGTAGTCATTTCTTCGAACCTTTAATTAAATTTTCAGCAATCTTGATTCCCAAAGTTCAAGAGATTCCGATTAGCCTTTATTTGTTATATTCGTTTTTGCTCATTAATCCAGTTATATCTTTTTAATTTATTAGGAAACTTTCAATAGGTTTGTGAACGAAAGGTAAAAACGGACACACTCTTTGGGCGCACTATTAGCACGCTCGTGATATTTAGAACATCGAAATGTGCAATTGTTATTTTTAGTTTGAGAAAACATTATAGTTTTACGCACGGAAGAGAGAAATAACTTTTAGGACTATTTTTATTCTTTTTTTCGTAGGAATATTCCTTCTGGGATAATTAGATAGGATTACTGTGGCATTTTTCAATATTAAAAAAGAAATATGTGGTAAATAAAACTTAAGTAAATTCAGTACTGGAATTATGCCTCAAGAGATCGAAACATATCAAGTTGGAAAAAAAATTATCGAAAGGCAATACATTTTTATAAATAAAATTACAAAAAAATGTTTCCGTCAGGAGAATTTAAGCGCGAAAATCTGTGTAAACGAAGAAAAATAATTGATTTTTACGTATACGTGTGGTTATAAAAAAGAAAATCGGAATTATATATGTATATATATATATATATATATATATATATATACACTGCTGGACAATTGCTAAGGACGGATAACACTATCATCCATAGCAACCACAAAATGAAAGGAAACAAAATGTGGAAAATTAGAATAAGTGCGGGATATTAGTAAGAAGAAGTATGAGTATATGCAAATGTTTTTTCCACGTCTGTTCATCACGTGATAGCATTCATAAGAGCTTTAAAGGTTTTGACGCGTGTGGACAGTTGTTGTTTCAAGTCAAAGTTTTACAGGAAAGATTTAATAGACGAACTTAAAATTTTTGGCATGTCTTCCCGACATCACATAGATGATTTTATGCGTGGCCGAATTATTGGAAAGATCGAAGAAGGGCGAAAAATAACAGATGTTGCCAGGGTGTTCGACATCACTCACAGCGTTGTTTCACGGCTGTGGAAGTCATTTAAAACTACTGGAATGTGTAGTAGACGGCACGGGGGAGGTCGTGTTAGAAGTACGACGCCTGCAGAAGACAGATATATCGTCCTATCAGCAAAAAGGAACAGACGCACCACAGCTCAGCAGGTGGCAAATCAGTTTCTTGCTGCCTCAGGAAAGCAGATCTCCCGAAAAACTGTTGCCAGACGTTTGAGGGGAGGAGGACTATACCCACGCAGACCTGTTGTGTGTGTCCTATTGACCAGACAGCACCGTACTGCCCGTTTGCAATAGTGTCGTGAGCATCACAATTGGACTGAACAGGACTGGGCATGCGTACTATTCTCAGATGAGAGTAGGTTCAGTCTGTCATCGGATTGTAGACGCCAACTGATCTGGCGCGAGAGTGGTACTGCTTATCGTCCAGAAAATATCCTGGAAAAGGACCGATATCCAACATGCAGTATCATGGTGTGGGCCGGCATCATGATCAATGGCCGCATGCGCCTACATGTGGTTGCGAATGGGACTATGACGGGCCAACGATACATTGATGAAGTTCTACTTCCTCATGTTCGTTTTTTCCGTGGTGCTGTCGGTGATAAATTTGTTTTTATGGACGACAACGCAACATGTCATCGAACACTCACTGTTCAGGATTGTCTAGACAGCGAGGGTATTCAACGTCTCGTATGGCCAGCGCGTTCTCCAGATCTAAACCCCATTGAAAATGTGTGGGATGCTTTGGGGAGGCAAGCTGCTGGTCGAAACTATCCTCCGACAAACAAGAACACCCTCATCCGTGCACTCACAGAGGAATGGGATAAATTGCCTCAACAGCTGCTGGATAATATTGTGCAAAGTATGGTACGACGCGTGGAATGTTGCATCACACTCCACGGTGGACACATCCCGTACTGATACCTTTCTTTAAGGTGCCTGCTGACTTTTAGATGCGTTGTTCCATTTCTCCGTACGCAGATCAAATGAACATTTTTTTTTCTTTCAGATGTTTCACACCTTTTGTACTTTCCAGAACAATAAATATTATTTATTCTAATGTCTGAATAGTGTGGCAACTATATTTTATCCTACTAGGCCTCATGTCTCGCTTAATGTTATGCTACATAGCAATTTGTGATCCGTCCTTAGCAATTGTCCAGCAGTGTATATATATATATATATATAAAATTCCGGGGAAGGTTGATATATATATATTACAGGTGAAGGTTGGCGCCGCAAAACTTGTTTAAACCTGCAATCCTGGTTCCTAAGGCCAGGAATTTGTCTTTATACTATGTGCCTCCTTCCTACTTTTAGTTATCTTAGGTATATAACTATATGTCTATTTTTATATTTTTGTTTATGTATTTGTGTATATGTATATATATGTATAAATTTATATATATATGTATGTATGTATATGATTATATATTGAAAAATTCTTTTATATTGGGTTATATATATATATATATATATATATATATATATAAGAAATATATATTATTTATCAAAAACAAAAAATAATAGATAAAGAACATATCATATATATACTTCGAAGTATATATATATATATATATATATATATATATATATATATATATATATATATATATATATATATATATATACGAATATTTTCAGTAAGGAGATTGATGTGTTGTTTCACAAAAATTTTATATTTATGTTTTCTATAAATTGAATTTATTATTAGTGCAACAGTCAGGTTTTAAACTTTTTGACACATGTTTGTTTTTATTAATTTATTTTTACTTATTTTAGTGCTTTTTCTCTAGACTAGGGTCGAAGAAAATATTAGAATTATTTTTAAGCAGTAAAAGCCCGACTTATTGGTGAAAATACGAAAACGCTCCTCAAAGTAGTTTCCACCAACGTTTACTTATTTGTGTATATGAACTTGGAAGGACTCAATAACGGACAATAGATAAACCTAAACCCAAAAAGAAGCAACAAAAACACATTCAGTACTGTATGGCATGATTATAAGTTAATAAAAAGAGTATTAAAAGGATTTTATACGCAATACCAATCAGTGTTAATTTAAATTAGTAGTATAAACATGAAATTTCACTAAATAAAGCATTGGCTGTTTTATTGGTATGGATATTTTTTCGTGATGCTTCATATCTCAATTCCCAACATTATGATATTCTGACAATGGTTGGCAGTTGCCAAAAGCCCTCGTTTAGCTGAACAGTGAGGCATTAACATTTACTCTCTCCCTGACAATGGTTGTTCTAACACTGAGCCACAAGTAGAAAAATATAGTTCGATAGTTCATAATTTTAAAAGGAACTAAAAATGTTACTAATGTAAAACTTTATTTACATATTATAAAGAATATTAATTGGAGCTCGACAATTTTGATTGTCACTCCTTCCTCTTCTGGCTTTTTGATACGCCCTCAGTTAATTTGTTTCTCGCACACAAATTGGCTCTTACCTATCAAAGGTTTACAAACCCCTGCTGTAGACAGAGAATAACTATTAATAAGGAATTCTATACACATACATCTAAATCTTTGGAGACCAACTAAAGGGTATTTGCCTCTATATTTCTAACTTAAAACTGTAACAGTTTCCATAGTCAAGAGCTTAAGAAAAATCACAAACATATAGAACAAAATTGTTTCTCATTCCTCAAAGAAAGGGTTAAGGCAATTCGCAAAGAACTTTTTTGATTAACACTTTATCAAAGATCCATGTGAAATAAAGAAAGGTTAAAGAATGCATGTTATCACAGCTCTATTTTAAATGAAAAGGACCTTTCTTATTCAAATAACTCAATTAAGTCAAGTATGTCACTCGGGACGATTATGTCAGGACATGATCTGCATATATATCGATCGAACAAATCGATTTCAATCTGTTTCGATCTTCGAATGTCCTAACTTTTTCGAGCACCCATGCAAATGGCTGACCTACAAACACAAACCTATGTTCTTTCTTTACGGAGTATTTTTGACATCACCACATAATTTACATATCAGAATCATCGCCGTGATTTGTTGTCCCAGAGTCATTGAAGCCAGAAGACAAAAGTGTAACAAAAGAGCACGTTTTTCATATCCGGGGCTCCACATTTCTTTTCGCGTCTTTGTATATGGTGGGTTTTTTTTTTCTCTTTTCATGGCTTTGCTTCCTAGGAAAGTAGATGGTCCTTTGATGGTCAAAAAAGATTTAATTGACGATCTTAACTACATATGCAAAACGGTTGAGTTTTGATGACTCTTTATGTCTCAATACATTCGCAACTACCAAATAAGACTTTGGTAGGTCATATGAATATAAAACCCCTATCATTGGCGCCTAAAGTCTATATCTTTGCGACATTCTAGCATTTACGACTTTTATAAGGCTATATAAAGATGAAGACGAAACAATTGATTATTTAAGCAACTAGCACTCTAATTCGTATCTTTAAAAGGACCTTTTGTTTGATACTTTATATATAATCTTGTTATATATTTAAATTCATAATTAGAAGGGAATTTTTTTTCATTCTTTAACATGAACAAGGATTTTGGTGTCATTCGTATACATTAATTAGAAGCATATTTTAATTTCTTAAAGAATTCCGAAAATTATTGCTTCCTATCAAGTTCCTTGAATAGTATTTTAACGGGATATTAAAATACATTTTCCATCATAGATTAAGCATATACTTTTTCCAACATTTTTAAGTATGCAGTCATAAAAGTACTTTTGGATTTAATACAGCAATTTTTCAAATTTTAGAGCCATCTTATTATTTACTACATTTCGAAGAAATATAATGGTCTGCATAAGAATATAAGAGAAATAGAATTCTCAATATGTAGAAAATAAAATTGCATTTTATTGGTTGTAAAAGCATTTTATTTTTCCTTAATTGAAATATTCTAGTATAAAAATTAAAGACTTTAAAAAAAATTTATCGTGAGTTTGCGAAAATTTATGCTTTAGTTCCAAAATAGCTTAAATAATAAAACATGTTTTCATTATTTTGTTTTATGTTATAATAAAAATTAATCTCATGACACATGTTTCTTAATCTTAAACCTTTCTAAAAAGAATGCATATATATTATTTATATTTATTACACCAGCGGTCATTCTGTGATGGGTTCTATTCATGGCCCTTCAACTTCACTGTATAGAAAATTCGCTATACAGAGGTTCATCTTTCAATTTTCTTTTAATAAACCAAATAAAAAATATTTTAAATTTTTATAAACACTATATATTTTTAAAAAAAGTAATCATTCCCATCGTTTTGTAAACTAAGATCAATTTATTTTATATATCTTACTTATCAAAAAAAGAAAAGAAAGAAAAACTGCTAGGAAAGTTTCTTCACGTTTTTATCCACTTCCCAGCAGAATTAAATTTATTTCTTTGATGCTCAAGCACTAATGTTTTGACATTTTCGAGCTACTAGAAATGAAGTTACCAGTACGGCTGATAAAAACTACAAATGAACGGAGACTAGTTCAAGGATACGGGGACACGAGACAACTCCACTGAGGGTGAAAGGGAATATCGAAGATGCTTCCAGTGAACTGTACAAGGGGGGTGTTAAAGGTTGCACTTAGATGAAACGCCCAGAATTCTATTGCTCTCGGTGAGTAAGGCACTTAATAAAACCAGTTCAAGATGTATGACCACCATAAAATGTGTTAAAAGAGAGAATAATTTGAAATGTTGAGAAATACTTTAAAAATAGGGAGAAAAAAAATTCAATCACTAGAGAAAAAGTTCGTTATATAGAAAATGGACTTCGCTATTATGAAGAAAATCATGAAAGTTCTTGGTTCCAGGAAAAGTTCGCAATATAGAGGTTCGTAATATGGAGGTTCGTCTATATTATATTTATAAAATTATATATATTTATTGTGCATATATATGTGTAACGTTCAAGAGGACGCTGGAGTTTGGGGGTTTGAGCAAATATCAGCCATAGTAATTCAAACACAATTTTATTGTCACTTTCACTTAATCACACTAGATAATTTAAGGGAGAGAATGCACTCTAAAACATTATTCCCGGGCAGCAATCACATCGAATTAATTTAATTATTATAGAAATAACACACACTTATCTTGTTATTGGAGCGCTCTTCACTCTCTTACTTGGAATATCTTTAGATAACTTGACTACCTATATGACCTCCGGTCGTAATCTTATTCACGTTTCAATATTCACTTTCAACAATCTTCGCTTACCCTAATTCAAACACGAAGAAAGAAGTTCTAATTTGCATAAATCCCGTCTTCTTCACACATCGAGTTTTTCATCTGAAATCACAGTTAAAAAGAGATTAATTTTACCCAAAACTATTAATGAAAAAATCGTGGATAAATCAGTTACGTGAGTATTTTTTGGTCTGGGTCGCGGCGTTGTTAGAACTAACACTAACTGCGCGGCGCGAAAGGTGGGGAAGTTATTTTTTGAAAGACCAAATTGTTTATGGGGTCTCAGGGGTGTTAAATTTATCTAGAGCAGTGCTCCGCAACCCTTTTATCGCCACGGACCGGCCAACATGTGTTAATTTTACCGTGGCCCGCTGAGGGGAGGATGTTGATTGTTTATATTTTAGACTTTTGATTTAATAATTTTAATTTAATTGTATTTAGTCGTGACTTCTGAATAAAATATAGCTACACCAAAAAAATGAATATAAAGTAATTTAACAAGGAATATTAAGGGATTTTCATAAAAAGTAGCCCAAACCTAAGAAAAATATACCACAGTAAATAAAAGAGGAATAATTTAATGTTTCTTGTGCGGACCGGTAATATTTGATCCACGGACCGGGGGTTGCGGAACACTGGTCTAGAGGGCTGAAAATATAAACAATTTTCAAACAGGTATAATTCATTTAAATTTAAAATAAATAATTCAAATGTTTTACGCATTATTTATAAAGGATGGGGCTTCAGAAAAGTGTAAAATGTTTAAAATATAATCATAATTTTAAAAATTATAAGCATACGAATATAAGAAACATTTCTATAAGAAATATTAATTAAGTTTTACGTTGCGCTTGCTATTTTCTAAAATACTAGCTTTAATTACTAGCTATAAGTTAATTTATAAAGTTAAAAGTATCCTTATTACACTGTAGTATTTTTATATAAATAGAATAATAAATTATATTTTTTTAAAAAAATTACATTTTCAAAAATTTTTTAAAATTTAAAATATTTTTCAAATATTTTGAAATACAAAAACATATTATTCTTAAAGGGTGTAGGGTTTAATGAGTATGATACATTTTATAATTCTATAAAGTTTTGTACATCAAAGACTACTATTTTAGAAAATAGCGTACGCTACGCAAAAATTACTTAATATTTATTACAGAATTATTTCTTTTTTTCATACGCTTAGAATTTCAAAAAAATTTATTATATTTCAAACATTTTGTATTTATTAAGCCATAATCCTTTGTTAATAATGTGTAAAAGATTCGAATTAAATAATTTAAATTTAAAAGAATTATACCTGTTTGAAAATTGTTCGTATTTTACCCTCGAAACAAAATTCTATTCACGGTCCTTCGACTAATCCTCTTGGGGAAATTATTCTTTAACCGTGGTTTGAGTTTAAAACCGCCTTCCGTAGAGATAACTTAATTTTATGTTAATTAAATGCTATTTAAACCCAGGCAAGAGGTGAGTTGAAGTTAATCGTGGTTTGTTAATTGTGAGTAGCTAGTCGTTCATCATAGTAGTGAGTCGTTCATCCTTATTATTCAAGCTGGAACTGCCGTTGGAGAAGTGGAAATAATAGAGAAGCTGATTTGAAGAGGTCTGTGTAGCATTTTAGGAAAATGCTGACCAGCGATCAACAAGCGGATCAAGAGATAAGTGTACATTTGACAATCTTTTAAATTTAGATTAGGAAACTAATTTGCATTGCTCCCATAGTTATTAAATTTGAGTTATAATTATAAGTTGAATAAAAAGTATTTATTTTTATAACAATTTCTGTTTTTCCAATGACCCAAACTACACCTGCAACCTCCAAGTTGCGAAAATAAACCCTAACGAATTTTTATGTTCAGATTTGATACTTCTATTAACGCACAAAAAAGTAAAGTGAGAAATTGAGTAAATTTCATATTCGATATGTACCATCATAATTTTACAAAGTTATTCCCAAATAAAAAAATATTAAAGATAATATTAGGTTGGGGAAAAAGAAATCCATCATTTTTGCATGAAATTCAAAACTTTATTTAACATGTTTCGGATTGTCCAATTTGGGTCAAATATATATCATTTTGTTGTATAATTTGTTGCCATTTTAAAAGTAGCTTCATATTGCCTCTCTCATAGAAGTCTTGGCCTTTATTGGCGAAAAACTCTAGTAATTGATTTTCACAATCTTCTCTTCATCCCAATTTCTTACCACTCTGAAAGTTTTGCAATGCAAGAAAAAAAAGGTGGTAATTGTTTGGTGCAAGGTCTGGGCTATACGGCGGATGCATTAAGATAACTGGGATGTGAAACTACTTTAAATTTTGTATTTTTTAATTTTACTTTTAAAAAATAGAGGGCACTTTTCTGCATCCATAGATGCATTATTTATGAAAATGCGATAAATAGAACGATAGAAAATTGAATTTTAAAATTGTAAGCAAATGTGATGTAAGTATGATTCAGGTACACTTTCTTCAAAATACATTTTTTATATAATATGTATTGTAAAAAACTAATTTTTCTATACATAGAATGTATTTTTCTGCATTATATGTTCAAATTTATTGAAAATTCTACATTTTTTCTACAAAAATTACGGAAAGTTTAAATAGTTACAAAACTTTTTTTAAAAAATTTGTTTTTGAAATGTTAATTATGTTTAGTTTTACGTTAATAAATACTCAGTGTAGTTCTTAAATTATAAATTAATTGTATTTAGTACAAAGTGGATCTTCAGGATTATTCTAAATTAAGTGCACAGCTTGTAAAACAGACATTTCGTTTTTCCTAACTGCTTATTGTTAACATTTGAATACTCATGAATAACTCTATATGTTTATAATTATTGGTGCTACTTTAAAATAAATATTCATATGTTTGAATAAAAATATAGATTATTTTGTTAAAATTTTTAAAAACAGAGTTCCATTTAAATAAGACATCCAATTAACTTTTTAAATTAATCAGACATTTTCTTTGTGTATTTTTATAACAATAAAAATATGTATAAGTAATTCTGTAATGTCCTGCAATGATGATGTTCAAAGTGAAGTAAAAATACTAAAACTTATAGACATAAATGTATGGTATTTTAAACGGAAGAAGGTGTGAATCGTTGACAACACGTGTTGATGAAGTAAAGAAAGAGTGTAACGGTTCTCCTACGTCATTACTGGGTAAACCAAAATAATGGATAAGATCTCGGGGTAATTTAAAATAGTTTTAATGACATAAAATAGCACAGTTACAAAGGACAGACATTTAGACACAATACAGGTTAAACATTTAAAGGAAATAAGGGAAATTACATATATTACATAGTCCAGGATTGGACAAGTAACGTTTACTCGTTCAAATCCCAACTCTCTCTGGTGGTAATACAGGCCTTCTCTCTCTCGGTCGGTAATGCTTCCGTTACAAGTACCGCCATCTACACTTTGGTCTTAGTATTAAACCGTGTGTTACAGACTCCCCCTCTGGTTCCGTTGACGTCTCAGCTCGGAACCAGGAGGTAATTTCTTTTTGGGCGTCCTCTTTTCTTTAGAGGAGCAACAAATCCGGTGTTTCTTTCTGTTTCAGGTTCCTGATAGTCCTTTAAGGCAGAAACATGATAAGTTCCAAGGGCTTGGTCTGGGTCGGCAATCTCGTATGTTACTGGTGATCTCAAGGTGAGTATGAGGTAAGGACCTTCTCTCTTGGGCATGAATTTCCTGCTCCTGTTGTTACGACTTATGGGATGAATGGTCACCCAAACTTTGTCACCGGGTTTATAATATTTTCTTCTTCGTGGATCGAAAGTTTTCTTTCTGACTACCCTGTTTCTTTACGGGACTCATCCTGTAGGGATACTCTGCTATTGGGGGTTGATCACCCGTGTCAAAACGGTGTTCAATGAAAGGCGTGTGCTCTCCCCCTGGTTGGAAACATGCTTCATTTCTGTCCAGGAGTATATTGATTTTTAGTGCCTGTTCTCGAGATAGATTTTTACCCTCATCCTCTCGAAGTTCGAATGCGCTGGTCTTCTTGAAGAATTTGTACTGTTTCCGAGGATTTCCGGAAAAGTGCCATTTTCCACCCTGGACGTCAAGAACGATACCAGCTGCATTGAGGAAATCAAGTCCTATCAAAGTTTTTCATTTTTTTCCAGTTCGAATTCTCTTTCTCGTTCCTTTGGCATCAGGCAATACTAGAAATTCTGTTGCAATAACTTTGCCTTCAATGTACAGGTCGACGACAGTACTCAGAGCCATAATGGTCTGTCTAATTCCATCAGCCATCATAAATGAAATCCTTTTGTTCGTAAAGGTGACATCATGCTCTTGTAGGAATTTAAACATCTTTTCACCTGCAATGGTACGGGAAGCCCTGGTATCAGCCAAACCATAAAGAGCTTATATTCTCTAAATATAAATTATGTTTTTCATTTCAAATTAAATCGTCTGCTAAAAGAAAAACTAGAATTGCCTTTACACTGTAAACAACAGACTGAATTGTGACTTGGACTAAATTCTTTACTTTTCTAATGAATATAAATATCACGAAAAAAAATTGTTTGATCGATACTTCACGAAATACGGTCCCCCAACCCTAATATTTTTAATTGAAGAACAATTTAAAGCATCAAACAAAAACAACAATGTAGGGATAATTAATGAAGTGTAATTCATTTATCCATTTCAAAATTCATTATGAGGTGAAAGTCACGCGTATCTAGTTAAATTGTTAAAGTGAATTGTGACTTGGACTAAATTCTTTTTACAATTTTAGAGAAAAAAAAAAAAAAGAAATACGGTCCCCATAATTAATGAAGTGTAATTCATTTAGATAAAATTTAAAAACCCTTATATGCAGTTTTATATATTAAAGAAATATTTTTATCCAATTGTTTTTCAAACTCTTATGAAAAATAAATTATATCAGATAACTATATGCAATGTGTTGTTCTTTTATATTGAACACTTAATACAATATGAACAAGGAAGAAGTTTATGAACTTATTTTTCTCCACTATATACCGGAAGTAATATATTATTCGGAAAGAAAACTAGAGACGAGGAATGTTCTTAATAAACATCAAATATCATTTTTTGCCTGGAGCGCCACATTGGAAAAATTTTAATTTATGAATTAAAAAATATCAACAGGAAATGCCAAGGTTTTTTTGGCTTTAAATATTCTTCTCGTGAAAGTATTTTTGTGTATGTTTCCTGTTCTAGGAAACAGATATTTAATGATGCAATATCAAATCTTATTGTTTTATATGCCACCTGCTGTCCGGTAACTTTTAAGATCTAGAATTCGAAAAAGTAAAAAAAAAAGATAAAAAAATAATAAATGAATAAGGGGAAAAGGCATTTTTTAACTTACTCGGTGAACTTGAACAGCGCCATCTGCCGTTGAATGTGCCCACCAAAGAAACACCTGGTGTAAATTTACATTTTCTTGGCCAGGAACATGGTGATTCTGTTTTACTTTGTGATAATATTTCTACTCTTGTCGATTTTTCCGCGACCATTGGCTATAAACCCTTTGTCCCAAACTTTTCTACTTGAGTCTCAAATTGTAAATTTAATGTTAAACTGTAAAATTATTTTTATATTTATTAAATTATGCAATTTAAATAGCTAAATAGATAGTTTAAATTTACTTAAAGTTGTTAAATCAAGGTAGTACATTTTTTTCTATACAAATTAAAGATTTGCAAGCCGTCCCAGTTATTATTCGCAAATATTTAAAATATTTGTTTATTTCTGATAACATTTGATATTATACTTATTTAACTATTTCGGTTGCGTATTCTGTTTTTTTTTTAAAAATAAATTGCTTCTACTTTAAACTTCCTACTCCCACGCACAAGAAAACATATTGCTAGATTTTAAAAAAATCATTCGTTTTCGATTTATCTCTCGATGCACATCGATTTTTTAAATCCAACGTTTTTAGGGAAGGATCTAACGTAATTTCATTCCTGTTTTTGATTTCAATTATATAAGGAGCTGACAATTTTAAATTGACAAAAGAATTCTTAAAGATAACATTTCGCTTAGAATAATTGTCTCCAAACCACAAGTGTTGTTGTCATTGCGTGAAAAACTAATTAAGGAAATAAAAACTGAACTTCAACAAGCTAAATCAATCTAAGTATCTATCTATACTTAAAAGCCTAGTACCAATCTATTAGTTTTAATGCAAAAGTATTTGAGTAAATGTTTTTGTATTTTGTAAAAGATTTTCAATCGCTTATTATGTGCTCAACCATTTCATTTATCCCTATTTTAAAAATGTTGATTATCGGATTTAATCACAGTTTTATCTATATTTTTTCATACAGATTGTCGAAGTAGAACATATGCTTAGTGTTTCGTAATCGGAAATTTTAAAACAAGCAATACAAAAAAAATAATAATAATAAGTCAATTCCTACTTAGGTCAACAAAGAAAAATTTTATTTTAGTTACTTTTTATTAAATAGTTATAATCAATATAAATATGTTTATACATATGACAGAATAACATAATTAAGTGACAAAATAGAAAGTGTGTGAATTTCCTAGCAATTTTCCATTTTCCTTTCTATACAGGGTGCTGGACTATTTTTGTTTGTTTGTTACTACTTATTCATTAATTAAATTTAATTATTCCAATGAAATAATAAAGTAAAAAAGACATCACATTCTTAGAAACTAGGCCATCATTGGTAGGATTCGAACCCACGATCTATGGGAATAATTCTGTTCTTTTCCCATAAAATTAAAAAACACAGTGCATTTTTATTTATTGTTATTATTCCTTTTACGCTAAAATAAAGTTACATATTAATATTTTCTATTAACAACCAGTAAGGGTTAATAAAGGAAAATAAAAATGTAAGCTATGTTTTAAATAAAAAGAATTCCTTTTTGAATTTTTTTTTTTAAAAAGAAACCCTTTTTATAGAAATGAAATAATACAACATTAGACATTTAAATTATAACATGACACACACACACACACACACACATATATATATATATATATATATATATATATATATATATATATATATATATATATATATATATATATATATATATATATATATATATATAAATAAATAAAATTGTATAATGGGTATCATTTGTTCAAAAAATGCTTGTGGAATTATTCCTTTATTAAACTAGTATACCTTAAAGCTCTTATTTATATCGACCATTTTGAATTCGTGAAAGTAATGAAAATTCTAAAGAAATTCTATTTTCATAGAATCTTGACTATAGAATCGATTTAAATGATATAAAGGGCATCTGAACGAATAAGCATTAGAGAAGGTTTCAATGGAATTATATACATCCTTTTTTCAAAAATGTTCTTCGATATTTGAAAATGTTTCTAAATATATCTGAAGGTCTGAGAGCCCACGAACTCCATATAATAATACAAACATAAAAATACTTTCAAAAAGCGGATGAACAAATGTAATTGTAGAAAAACCATCCTTACTTCTTACTCTTTTGGGTGTCCTGTATTGCAATTAAATCGATACACTAGTCTGGGTATGACGAAGTAGAAATCATAAAACCTATGAAATATGAATTTAAAATGGTCGATAGACAAGTGACTTAATTCTGGACTACTTCTTACTTCGGTATAAACAAAGTCATAATAATGTATCTTGGCGATATATTTTGCTGCTAAAATACACACAGGGATTTTTATTTATTTAATATTGAAAATCTGAAAAAAAAAAAAGTAATATAAAAAAAAATTAAGTCAATTCCTACTTAGCTCAACAAAGAAAAATTTTATTTTAGCTACTTTTTATTAAACAGTTACAATTAATATATATATGTATATACATAGGACAGAATCACAGCATTAAGTGGTAATTAGTTTTTATTCATTATCATTAAAGTATCGTATTGTTATCCAAAACAATCGTGTCTATAAAATTTCAGTTCAACTGAATGCTTTAAAACGTGAGAAAAAAACCTTTTCAAGTTTTGACACAAATCGCCAAAAGGATCGCTAAGTCGCCAAAAATAATGCCAACGTGGCAGTATTTGTAATTCTTTGAATAATTAGTTTCAATCAATTAATTTTTATTAATTATGATTAAATTACAGTATTGTCCTCCAAAATAATCATGTATATAAAATTTCAACTTAATGGAACTTATGTATTTTATTAACGATTGAAAATTCCACCAAGATAAATAAATAAATACATAAGAGTGTGAGTTAATAGTAGAAATTGAAAAATATGTTGCCTCAAACCACATAAAAACCACAAACGACTAGAAAAGGTTTTATTTACCTTCTGTTTCGCATTTGGTACTTTGGTTCTATTTTTGAAGCGTTTTATTTAAATCCTTTGGCTAGAACAAATTGCGCCAACAACTTTTCTGTATTGAACCTCTATCCAGTATGAGGATAATAATTCGCCAAGCTGGTGATAAATAAAGATGTGATCTAAAATCGGATCCACGCTCATTAAATGCTATGAATAAACTTATCCGTTCATCAGAGGGTTTCTAGTTCAGAGAAACAGATTTATAACCAATAATATCCCAAGTCGGTAGATTTTCATGATGCAGACAGTGGCCATGTCGCATGATTACGCGGCTTGTAAAATACCTTTTCAGTGCTTGTTTGGCTTAGATGCCAAAATCCTAAGTACGGTATCGCATCACCAGAGCCCTCTGGCGAGGAAACTGGGCGCCAAAATTACCTGCGGCGATTGTTATCCTCCTATAGGGTGCCACACTAAAAAGAGATACCAGCTTTCAGGGAATGTACTAGGTCTGCAATGGTAAAACAGCTCTCCACAGCCTATTGGAAATAACAAAAACTATCCACAGCAGGTATGATATTTCAAATTAAAAACTGTCGGGTGAGCTGGAGTTGATTTAAAAAACCGTGATATAGATAAAAATGAAATGCCAACTCAAATGCCGACTTCATCCTCAAACAGTCATTCAAAATTTTAAAAAAAAATCATATTAATTGTGTTAAGGTATCCGATACGTTCGGAACTGTGATTTTAAAAAAGCACACATAAATGGATATTTTTCATGACATGTAGTGTCACTTAGATTAGAATACATGTATAAAATTGTTTTAAGGACATTTTGACAAAAAAAATTATTTAAATACAATATTTCGGCAAAAAAATAACTTAGAATAACGTTTTTTCAAAATGTTCTCCTTTTGTGAAAAATGCTTCTGTTAGAATAATATTTTGCCTGTATATAGCTCAGATCTCTGTACAGAGACTCAATTATGATTTTTGAAAAATTCAAATTATTTTCAGAGTAACCACCAATTGAAATAGTTATCGGCGTTTTTTTCTTAAAATTTCTCCCCCCTGTTGTCGTAAAACATAGATATAAACCCACTTCTAAGTTATATACTTCAAAAATTCTAGTTGGGCCTCTGTAGAGAGGTCTGAGCTATATACAGGTAAAATATTATTACAATAGAAGCATTTTTCACAAAAGAAGAATATTTTGAAAATGGTCATTATGTTCATTTTTGTGTCAAAATATTGTTCTTAAATAATTTTTTATTGTAATGCTATTTTTAAAACAATTTTATATACATTTTCTAATCTAAGTGACACTAAATATCATAAATATTACTCATTTATATGCTTTTGCAATATCGTGGTTCCGAACGTAGTCGGATACCTTTAACAGACCTAACGGCAGGAACAGGCAACTAGAGAGAAACATTTCATAAATTAAAATACTTTAATATTTTAATGCAGAATTTAAACTTGTGGCAACTCATAATTCGTTAACATAACAAACATTTATTTATGGTCTCGTCACATTTTTTTCAATAATATAGTAATTTCAATTTAATTTTTGAATAGAATTAAACTATCTTTTCGTACTTTATGTGACCCGATGCAGAAAATTTTTACCAATGCTACACTTCTCGAAAGAACAAGCTCACAGAAGTATTTACATATTGTTTCACATTATTTTGATTGTATATTAAGAGCTCTTGTTAATATATATATATACAAACATTCGGGAGAAAAATGTATCCATTTCTAATGTAAACTATGTTTCAGCGGGCAACAGCATTTGAACTTTCCTCAAAGAATATATAAATATGATTTTGAATTGAAGATCAATATATTAACAAAAATTTTATAATTTTCCCAGACCAATTTCTATTAATACAAATAGTTAAAAAGAAAAAAAAAACGAAATGGTAAGGAAAAAAAAGACCGAAATCAGAAAATAATATAGTCAAGTAAAGTAGATACCACACTTTTAAGTTAATATTGATGCTAATACTGAACCAGAAGGCATATTACCCATGTTTAGCCAAATACTGGGTACTTACGCATTATCGCAACTTATTGGCGGCATTATATGAAATGAAGCGCGTACGACACATAGAAAATCAGGGTTGCCAACTTGGTGAGTTATTAATAAAATTGGTGATTGTTGCGATAATACGTAAGTACCAAATACAGTAAGTAAACACCACTGGAGAAAAAACGGTACTTAAGTATTGGCGACATTATATGAAACGATGCACATACGACACATAGGAAATCGGGATTGCCAACTTGGCAATACTTACGTATTATTTCAGAAATTGCCAACTCTATTAATAACTCGACAAGTTGGTAACCCCGATTTCCTGGCTCACGCGCTGAATTTTCAACTAGGTGCTCCTTTTCATACAATGCCGCCAACACAGGTTGCGATAATACTCAAGTACCCGAAAGGACTTTTAAGGTGCATGAGGGTTGTAAAACTCTTGTACTTATAAAGAAAGTAAATATTTGCAAACTTCCCGTGTTGTATTTTATTTTGTGGATTTTTATACATTTTTCTTTTTTAGAGCTTCTGTCAACACAACGGGACATGTCCTGTTGTCGAAGGGTGCTGGACAGACCGAAGAGTTGGCTGACGTTGGCCTGGGCTTGATAGGTGACATCGTTCAAATCTTCTGTCTCATCGTTCTCGTCATCATTGGATACTACATTTTCTACAGGGTGTATCTCGCTCTGCGGGATCATTGTGACGAAACGGCTAGGGAGCAATTTTCAAGACCCACCAGTTAGAGATTTTAAATTCTGATCCTGCTTTGAAATGGAAAAGATTTAATATATATTTAAAAAAAAAAATAAAATCATTTATATTAGAAATATATATATGGTTATGATTTTACTTATACTCAGGGCCCCTTTTCCGCTTAAGCACGCTAGGCACAGGCCTGGGGCGCAAAAAATATTGGAGAGTGAAAAAAGAAAAAAATTAAAATCACAGCGAACGTACGCACAGCCTAACGATTCATAAGAGAAACATTTCTGCCATTAAAGAAAGTAAGTACTAAAATTAGAACTGTTATAGAAAAAGATTGATGTTGCTATGCACTCAAAATGATTTTGCAATGGAAATTGATTACAACGATTCCATTAATGATTTTGCAATGATCAAAGCTTGTAGAAAACCTTCTCTGTACAAGTGCAAGGACAGAGACTGAACAGATGTCTAAAAGTATAAAACAGTAAAGGTATAAGCGATGAAAAAGCTGATAAAAAGTTCATACAATATGTATATCTAGACTGTAATTGCAAACAATTTCATTAATTTAGTATACTAATATACAAAAGGATGGGTGGTCCGTGATGCCACAAGGCAAGAAATGAAAGTAAGAAAAGGATAATGGCATGATCATTATCATTTCCTTACGACTGCCGGTTATCAGTCCAGGACTTGGCTCTCCAAAGAGCAAAAACAAAGAAAGTGAAAAGAGTAACAGAGTTCAGGGAAAATGCCACCCGAACGAAAACTGCAAAGTAAAATCTAAAGTTATCGCGGTTCAAAAACTTATTCATACCACCGTATTCACTGTTAACCAGACCAATAGTGAAAGGAAGAAACTGGAATTTCAGCGTCGCAGATGATTGCGGTAGCGTGATTGTCAGGGTAACGGACTCGTGACCGGCGAATCATGAGTCCGAGCCTAGTACCGCTAAGGACCCGCCGTGAAGAGGGGTCCTATGCACGGTAATATCTCGAGGCTCCGACGTCCTTCCGTTGGTGTAGGAGAGGTGGTGTGTGTATTCGAATAGATCCGTGACAAAGTTAGTTATCAGAAAATGTATTTGCGTAATTTCGTTAAATCCATGTGCTCTTCTATTTTTTTAGTAGTGTATTATACAAGTTAAAGAAAAGAAACGTTACAGTTCTGGACAACGTAAAAGAGCAAACTGGTTTTGTGTTGGTTTAATATTTCTTCAAATAATACTTTTTTAGATAACTGTGAATTTAAAAAGCAGAGAATGAATAGCAATATTTAGTCTTCATGAATTATGTTAAGTTTGAAGTTTGACACCCTAACCCTCCTAGTATCCAATTGACGTAACTGATCATGTGATACACCCTCTGTGTAACCGAACAATGTTCTCAAACTGTGGTACCCACATCCCTAACAGGGAACAAGAAAAAAATTGAACAAAATTATGCGATGAAGTCTGAACGTTCGTTAGAATGATTTCTGCGACTGTATTAAAAGAGAAAGATTCTCATTATTTGCCTCGTCATATATCTCTCCTTATAGCTTTTCGATAAGTACAGTTCCATTTTTCGGAAAGCAAAACAAAGTGCATCTCACAAACACACTCCACGGGCTGATTCTCACCAAATAAAAATAGTTTTTAAGTCCAGTCAGTGGTGTAGTAGACATTTCTTTAAAAAAAAAATTTCAAACAAAAATATAACATCATCTTTTTCAAAAAAAAAAAAAAAAAAAAAATCTAAGAATTTATTAAGGGATCAGGGAAGAAAGGTGGACAGGAAATCATCTGTGCATCTCTTGCATAGCATGTGTTGCCTCATACTTTCAGTGTCCCCTGAAGGAATGCAAGTGTCTCGACCACAACAGATTATTCTTGTATCATTGAGCCCTCTTAGTACATCCCTTTAAGACCCAACCCGCATGATCGGGCGGTTTAGATATTCTTATACGTTTTTGCTTCTGGAGTAGTCGTATGTAAGAAAATCTCGAATCTAATGACTGAGTAGGTTTGCAGAAAGTATAAAGTATCAATTTTTATCCACAGACGATGGTTGGGGTCCCTGTTTTACTTTCAGCTGGCAAATCTAGCTTTGTTTTCAAATAGAACGAAAACACGTCTTCTTTTTACCTGTCGTAAATAGGTAATCTTCAACATATTTATAATTGCTTGGATACAATTTTTTGTATCAATGTTTAAATAATTGTGTAACATAGAAAAAATATATTAATTGTACTCTATTAATGTTGCTCGTAGGACTCGGAATTTAATTACTCGCACGATCGTATGGGTTGGGCGTTACTGGAGTCACTGGAGCTATAAAGGTAAGGTCTTGCCACGTGAGTTTTCCTTTCTGTTTCAATAATGTTGATAGAAGCCTAAATAAAAACGAAATATATTATTGTATAATTAATACATTTCCTTGGGGGTTGCCATGGACAAGTCCCTTTTTTCTTTCTCTAACTCTTTTATAACTAACTCGCAATTAATTTTCTCTTTCTTCTCTAAGGGGTATGGCATTTTCATCCTTTACACAGACATCTCTGCATCCATGCACCTCCCCCCCCAAAAAAAACAATCTGGGTTTTTCGGTGGGAGTTTGTGTGTGTGTATGGTGTAATTTAAATATTTTATTTTTTTAAATAATAAAACTTTCTGATACATTTTATTATTTTTTTCATGGGCTACTGTGCTAATTTTTAAGAAAAACTTTTTCAGGCGTCTAAAGGGAGAATTCTCACACAAAACGAAATTTTGCAATTGATGAATAAATCAGATTGAACTTAAATCAGAACTTAGTGATCTCTAGGATGATGACAATGCTTCGAATAAAACATGTGAATCACGTATACTGGAAGGAAAATTAAGTTCAGATTAAAGCGATGGAGAAAAACATGGGAATATTTGAAATGGAAAGACAGTTTGGGATCCTTCTTTACCATAAAAGTATCTTGAACCCATTTATTTCATTGATTTAATTGTTGCAAATTCTTGATTTCTATGCAAACAAGATGCAATATCTAACAAAATTCCTCCAAAAATCAAAATGGATCGCTTAAAAGGAGGTGGGTAAAGATCGGCCTTTTTTCGCCCATCAAAGTTGTGAAAATTCAAATCATTTATTGGTCCTAAATTATTATATTTATGGGAACTTTAGGTATTGATCTTTACTTTTATTCTAAAATAGTAAGTAAAAAATAGCAAGTCACATAAAAAGTCATCAAACTTTCCAAATTCGTCGAGTTTTGTTATTTTAAGCGCTTTTTCTAACTTTCATTTAAAAATAACTGTTAATTTAAAAGCGCTTTACGCACCACTCTATCTTTTGGTCTCTTAAATACTACACTAATAAGTCTTTTAAACTGACATTCATTTGTTTGGGTGCGTTGATGTGACACGAAGCAAAACAGCATGTCCGCGAATCGGTCAGACTCTCTGGAGCTTTTAGAAGAAGCGGACCTAGTACTTAAAATGCTTGCATTCCTGGACAAAAGCGCAGTTGTCTAAAGATGCTAACGAGACATCGATTCATTGGGTAGTTGAAGCAGTAAACGGCCAGCTCAAGAACTGGAGAGTTTTAAACAATATTATCTGAAATGTCCAAATACTATGTATTGGAGATTATGTTAAAATCGTCTGTGCAATTCTTAATCCTTTCCACCCAGCAAGACTTAACAATATTGAGGATGACAATGTAACTGCCCGAAGAATTCTAAATTTAGTGAAGAAGCCTAATTACTCACAACAAACAGTTAAAGAAAATGGCTGGCAAGAAAAAGAGCGATATAGGCGATACGATTAACATGGAAAGAGCAACGATATTTAATTATATGTCATTGCAAAGCAGATCAACGAACACCTTAATCAATCGTGACTCTCTTTACGATCTTCCACGATTAACATGGAAAGAGCAACGATATTTAATTCTTGGGATATGTCAGCTTAAGCAAAGCAGATCAACGAACACCTTAATCAATCGGGGCTGTACTAATATGAATTGGCCGATGGGCGAAAAAAAAGCTTTCTCTACGTAAATCGAGAAGATTTAACAAAAAGTATTTTAACTCAGTTGTTTGACTCCACTCGCAAAAAGTTGAGATCACGACACACAAGTTCAAAAATGTATAACATATGGATAAGAACAGCTATAGGTCATAAAAATGCATACAAACATTGAATAAATATTGAGTTTAAAGTTGGTGTTAGAGTTGTTGGCTGCTGTGCACACGTTGCATCTGTGTTTTGGTTTTTCCGTCACTTCTTTGGAAAAAAAAAAACATTTTGTTTTATTTGATATTAGTGCCATAATTCTAAGATAAACAATTCACCACTGTAATTATTATTGAAATACTGTACATTAGACAAAAACATGATTCACGAATCTTTGGGATATGTTGATACACTTCAAGACGCTGCTACTGGATGGTTCAGTGATGATTCAGCCAGGTGAATTTTAGTTCAGTTTTAGATGGAATAGTCTATAATCGAAGACATTTGTTACAAATAGTTTAAAATTGTTATCCGCGCCTGCTGTTTTCTATATTTAATAAAAAGATTTTTAATTCTAAATGGAAAAAACAGTTCTTTTAAACAGTTACATTTTTTCATTTCAATGTCGTGCACACAGACTGAGTATCAGTGTTAAAAAATAAATACATAATATGAATTGGCCGATGGGCGAAAAAAAGCCTAATCTCTTTTCCCGTTGGTGTGGTGTGGTAGTTAGGAGAGAGAGGTGCGAACCACGTCCTTTAATTTCCGTCGTCAAAAGCCCTCGTGCAGCTGAACAGTGCGACGTTAATATTCAATCAATCAATCTTATTACTAATTTATCCTAACTACCACACCACACCAACGAAAACGTTGAAGCGTTAGCAGCCTCTTCACCTATTAACAAAAGTATTTTAACTGATGATGAAGATAACAGTGTTGTAACTCCACTCAGAAAAAAAAAAAAGGTAGGATGAAAATCGAAGTGTTATAATCCACCTGCTGTAATTTTCATGCCATAATCCACTCGTCTTTTATCCTCCCCATTCCAGGATAAAAGGCCTTGACATACTTGTTGATTCTTTATTATGGTCATTTTGCGATGTGTTGATGACATTTTTAAGACCGTCATTCAAGTACAGATTTTAAAACTACGAAAGTAGTTCGAAATAGTTTGCCCAGACTCATGTTGATGTGTGATAAAAATGCTAGTATTTTTATTTATATACTTTGTGCTGGAAGAAATAAATCGCATCATTTTTGATCTGTTCCAATTTAAAAATTAGAGAAAGAAAAAGAAATAACATAATTCTCAAAACAAAACACGTTTTAAAGATTCTCAATGTATGAGTGGTGCAGTAAATAATTAATAATGAGTTTAAAAAGAATTAATTTTTTGAAAGGAGTTTTTAATTGACCCTCTGAGTTCATTTTCTATTTTAGCTGAACAATTTTAGTTGAATTAAGATTGTTTCTTCTATCAGCTCATAGTGCAGTTAAAAATGTATAACTCGTAAAATTTGAGAGGTGACCTGTTTCACAGATAAAGCCAACCCGCACGATCGTGCAGGTACCGTCTACGTTGCAGGGGGGAGGGATATTTTTATTATTTTTCACAGTATCATTGGAAGAATTTAAATTTAAAGATAAAAATAATCCGGGTCTCAATGGGATAAGTCAGACGTAATCTATTATCTCGTTTGCGATGGCGCAGAACCCTACTGCCATGTTGTCACACTTCGGTTCCACAAGCGCGGTAGGATTGGAGCAACCCCTGGAAGCGCTACACTCACACATAGAGAATGTAATTGCACAAATAGAAGCTTAACTCGCCTGAGAACACAATTCTGTGATATTTCGTAATCCCTGTAGCTTTATCCCGGAGCCATTCCAAACAGATTTGTCTGTGTTGTGGGGTCGATGGCAGTCTTCTTAACAAATGCAATGACTGCGAGCCACTAACAGCTAATCGACGATGAATAGTTCTGGTCGATATAAGAACACCTAGAATGTCCAACACATGCTGCAAAATGGCGGCAGAAGTGGCTAGACGGATTCCAACTGTTTGTTAATGCGTCGATTCAAGCGTGCTGACGTCACTCTAACCGTCCCCTTTCAAATTTGCTACATTTCCTTGGTTCAACCACTTTAGAAACAGCCAATGGACCATGGACGTATTTGTTAGGTGTCGGCTGAGATTTCACATGTAGACCAATCTACTATTCTCAATCTAATCACCATACTCATCATTAAATCGTCTGTTAGCCGAAACTGCTTCCACTGAAAGAGCTCCGGCATTTTCTCTGCTACTACATGTATCTGTTGGGGTTAGAACCCACGCGACCTTCGGGTTCATAGCCTAGTAACATATCCATTAGACAAAAGTGATCCCCTCTGTCCGAAGGCTATTACTGGCTTATTTTAGATACCGGTACACTACTCTCCCACCAGTGAGTTGGTGGATAAGCAAACGACTTTTTTGTTTGTTTGTTACGGAGAGTGTGTTTTTATTTAATTATTTATTTATATTTATCATATTTTTTTACTTTTTCTTTTATTTATTTTATTTCTTTTTCTTATTATTTTTTTATATTTATTTAATTTACTTTTCTTGCGGTAGATGGCGCCACGACAGTTCAGAAAGTTGCATTTTCTTAATTCAGTCGAGGTCAACAATGTAGTGGTTAGAACCCGCCACCTTTTTGGGTTTGTAGTCTAGTAACATATCCACTTGACAAAAGTGATTAACTCTGTCCGGAGGCTATTACTAGCTTATTTTAGATACAGCTACATACATGCAAAACGATTGCTATGGATGAAACTAAGTTATAGATGTTGCTTACTCTGCAGACACCTTCGCTTATATTCTATTCAATGTGTATCAGAGAGATGTGAATTACACATCATTTACATTACTTGAAAAGGTGCAGATACCTTGAAATTTGTATAATTTTTTGGTCACTTTTTATTGGTAATTGTATTTTCGATATCACTTAGGATAAAATGATGTCTATACCAAGATCCCAAAAACGAATTGCTATTAACATGGCATTCTGGAATAATTAAACATTTGAAGGAAAAACACGTATTTTAATCTACTAAAAAAGATAAATTTGTTGAATGAGTGCACCTTTTAAAAAATTGAATCAGATAATAAATATCATTCAGAGATTCACGTTGGTAAAGCACTCTCGAATAAGTAAAAAAAAAGTAACATGGTTGCTCCTAATCTAACTAATCACGAGCACAAAACATTTATGATATAAACAAAATTAAAAATTCATGGATAAAACTAAAAATGATGACATATATATAAAGTTTAAAATTCTGTAATCATCCAAGAAAACAATGATTTCAATAACAGGAAAAGAAACATGAAATTGAAAGTGAGAGTTAACTGTATTTACTTTAATTACCAATAATAGGAGATATCGAATTATTATAAAAATCTTTGGGAGTATTTTGCGGTTGAAAAAATATTTTATACACAACCATAATGGTTAAAATAAAATATTAAGCACTATTGCTTAAAATTTGTCTTTTATTTTTTTAAAAAAAAATATGATAACGATTTTATTTTGACAACCCTTTTTTCATAACCTTAAAAATATTTTTTTGCTGGATCCTAGTTATAACTCCCAGATTTGACACCAAATATTTGCGATATTTTCGAGCCAAGTTGTCAATTCTGCCTAAAGGAAAGAAATAGCAACCCTACTACGAACATATTTTTTCTATCGTTATTTAGTGAATGATCAGGGTACTTACGTATTATCGCAACCTGTTGGCGACATTACATGAAACGAAGAACAAGATTGCCAATTCAGTGCATACAACACATGCGAAATTGGGGTTTCCAACTTGTAGAGTTATCTTGAGCGTTGGCGATTGTTGCGATAATGCGTAAGTACCGTGGTCAGTTTTAGCGCTACTTCCCCTAACGCCACTTGGCAAAGTTTGGCGGAAAAAGAATTAGAGAGCTCAACTAAGACTTATATTGAAATATTTGTTAATCCATAAGATAATTTGATAACATGTTATTAAATGATTGCCAAAATCTCCTCTCGGTATTTATCGCAACAATATCAACGTTCAAGATAACTCGCCGAGTTGGCAACCGCGATTTCGCATGTCGTACGCGCTGAATTGGCATTCATGTGCTTCGTTTCATATAATGTCGCCATTAGGATAAGATAATACGTAAGTACCGAAATTTCAAATGAAACATGCAGAGGAAATTGGCGATTTAATTTAATTTCAAAAACCTCACAATTTCTTTTTTGTTTTAGGATTATTCTTAAAATTACTTGTCGGATGCATGTTGGCAAATTTAGAGACATTTTTAAAAAGACACTACACACTATTGATATTCAGTTAGATTCTATTTTAGCTCATACCTTTATTTACGGTCAACTTAGCGACGTACTTACACTTGCCAGAAAAAGTCTGCGTACAAGCACATTGCAAATATGCAAGAATGAAAAAAATCCTACTTTAAGAATGACAGTAATTTCATAATGCAGTGTTTCTCAAACTTTCAATATTTAAGACCCAATGTTCAATCATAACTTTCAACTCGCCCCCCATACAAATAACAATGCATTCAACTCAATAATACTATACTTTGACGCTAAATACTCACAATACAACTTTAACCTCATAGGTGCTACCAGCGAATATATAAGCGTCTCGCTCAACCCGTGCGTTAAATGTCCCGGACGTATCCATACGAGAAAAGTACGATCTTTTCTGTGTACTGCTCTCCATAAAATTATTCCGAAGGCTTCGGGATGCAAACAAAGGACCTTTGCGAAGGATTCCCTCCCCCAACGTTGAAAGCGGAGGCGTTGGGGAGCGTCATCTCTGTAAGCCGTACAAAGTGTTAATTTTTGAAAGCCATTTTCTATGGGATGAGCCCACGGAGGAGTCATTGGTCATTATTGAATTTGTTCTTAACTTGGGACAGTTAAAATGCATTGCGCTGTAATGATACATTTACAAGTGTATTCTATCAATGTAAATGTTTGTTTATTTTTTTATTTTGTCAGAATGTGTACTTTGTTTATATTTTCAGTAAATTACTAATTTTTTAAAAATAATCTTTTGCTTTCGACTTTTCAATAGGCTCCCCCCCTTGTAGAGTTATCACGTCCCCCAAGGGGGGCACGCCCCACAGTTTGAGAAGCACTGTCATAATGTATTTATTTTATTCCTTACACAATTGAGTAACTTTTCATAATAATTTATGATATATAACACACGTTGTGCTAAAAAATAATAATCAAAATGAAAAATAACGCAAATGGCTACCAGAAAAAGTTTGCGTACTACTAAAAAAATACTTGACACTAGCTGTCAACTAACCTTTAATAGCTGGTTGGATAACCCTTACGCCTCAGAACCTCCGTCAACATTTGGGCATAGATTGGACGAGTTTGGATGTCTCCTCAGAAGAAATGATATTCCATTCTGTGACGATCACTCTTTTCAACATTTCTTTTGATGTAATGCGGTGTTGGCGAATTTTTCTCTCCAATAAGTCCCATAAATGCTCAATTGGGTTTAAATCCGGCGATTGTGGAGGAGAATGCAACTGATTTATGGTATTATAGAGAAGCCAGAGCTTAACATTATGGGCAGTGTGTTTAGGATCATTATCCTGCTGAAACCAAAAGTCATCTCCAAGGTTCAAATCCTGTGCGTTCTGCTTCAAATTTTCTTTTAATGTGTTAATATACCCCATATGATTTAATGTCGAGTCTATAAAGGTTAGAAGACCACGCCATTGAGTGCCACGCACCCCCAGACCATCACACCACCTCCACCATACTTAACTGTAGGCACAAGATTCTCCTTCTCAATTCACCTCTCTCCTTGTTTTCGCCTCTCCAGCTTACGCCCTTTTATGCCAAATATGCAAAACTTGCTCTCATCAGAAAATAGTACTTTCCCCCAAAATTGTGGAGGCTTATTTACATGCTCATTAGCGAAATCTAAACGCTTTTGCATGTTCACAGCTGATATGTGGGGTTTCTAAAGAGCTACACGGCCATGATAACAAGTATTTTTCAAGATTTTCTAGTGGTATCTTCATGAAGTGTTTTTTAAATCTCTTTCTAATGTCATTTGCAATCTGAGATGCACTTAATCGTAGATTCAGACGTATGGACTTGCTGCCTTTATTTTTTATTTTTTTATTTTTTTAGCAGCCGGAATGAAAAAGAAAAGAGTCTGCAAGGAGAAACTTACAGACGCCACAGCAGGTGGAACGAAGCGGGAGCCAGTTTTAACACTGATCCCAGTTTTGATGAGAGGCAAATGCGTTTGAATATTGTGAAGTGTAGCAATTAAGTGTTTTTGTTGTGATTACGGCGGTTTCAAGGGCAGATTCCATTTAGTAGTTTTGTAAGAAAAATTTAGTTTAGAGTGAGGATAAGTGAATTGTGTTTGTGCTTTAATTACTGGGTTGTCGTGATTTTGGATAGAAGTAAAAACATTTCTAGAAGTTCTAGTGATGTAGTTATCGATCGGCTCCATGTGTAAGTCGTGATGAATGACACTATTTCTAACGTACCAAGGTGCGTTAGTAATGATTCTAAGAATTTTATTTTGAATGACCTGGATGCGTTTTGTATGGGTCGGGGCCGCGGCCCCCCATACGGGGGACCCATACGTTATCGTTGGTCACAGAATTTGCTTGTAAAGAATTACTTTATTTTCTAGGGAAAGAGGAGAGCTTCTCACAATAAGGGAGATAGCTAACGCTATTCTACCCCAGAATTTGTCTGAAAGATATTCAATATGTTTCTTGTAAGTTAGTCGACTATTAATATGTAAGTCCAAGTAACGTACGACCGGGACCCAATGAATGTTGTCATCAAAAAGTGTGAGTTCAGCTTGGGGGTCAATGACGTCCTATTTTCTGAAAACAATGACTTGAGTTTTTTTCTACATTAATAGCTATTCTCCAGTCTGTCAGCCAATTCTCTAGTATTTTGAGGTAGCGTGAAAAAGAGGGAGTTGGCAGAGAGAGAAGTAAGATTTAGAAAGGTATTTGAAATTTTGTGACCTAAGATTTAGGCCTTACGATTGTAATTATTAACGAGATTTTTATAAAAGATATCAATCCTCTCTTCGTCTTTTGCATTCCTGAACTGTTTTCCCATTTCTAAGAGAAAGGGTTAGTCGAGGAAGAATCTTCTAAGTTCGCTGATCGCGTCGTTAAATCCAAAGGAATTTTCGTTGTTTTTTTCATTAGTTGTAGGGACTTCTTCGGAGGCGGCCAAAGTTCCGGGGATATTATTTTTAGTTGGAGCGCCCGAGAGGGCGGCTGCGAAAAAGAGATTTGGTGTGACCAGTTTGGGGGGTTTATTTATTTTTGGTTCTTTGATGGTGTTATAATTTTGAATCGCTTCGCCTTTTTAAGGCTTTCTTTTAGGAAATTCTTCGCACTGATTCCAGTTGGCCATGTGACCTGTCTTGTTGCAATTAATGCATGTAGGGTTCTCTATTTTTTCTTTTATGGGGCAATCGCTAGTTCGGTGAGATTCACCGCATTTTAAGCATCTAGTGCGCATGTAACAATTTTTTGACGAGTGGTTGAACAAGTTACAATTGTAACATTATGAAACCCCCAGCCGTCTGTTAAAGTTGTCGACCTGCACCGCTAGGTAGCAACACTTTTTTAATTTAAAGATATCTGGGGAGTCTGGGTTTCGTTCGAGCTCGACCATAAAAATGGGGAGCGGAGATTTTGTTTTCGATCTGGTGAGCTGGGCCACCTTTTCGACATGAAATCCTTGAGAGGTTAAATCTGCTTTGATCTCCTCGATTTCAGTGGAAACCGGGAGTTCTTTGATGACGATTTTCAGGGGCGGGAAGCTGGCGGGTTAATCACGTAAAATTCCTCGCTTTTTTCTTTGAGGTAGAGAGTTACAATACGATGTTCATCGGTGCTTGTCGTGAAGATTTTGAGGTATTTTCCTGCTAACTTAACGTCACAGTTGGGGAAATCTTTATTTAAGTCTTTGATGATTATTTTATAATTTTCTTTTTTATGTTTGAACATAATTGGGGGGATTTTAAGGCGAGCGGCAACTGGGTCCGTTGTTTGATTTGAGATCGGGGGAGTAACGTTAGTTTCCTTTCCGGCGAGACTACTAAATTTATTCTTAAGGTATCCGACTACCCTAAAACCATGATTTTTTTCAAAAATCGGCAAAATTTTTTATGATTTTATTTTATAGACCATTTTATTAACTGATAGTTAGGCCTACGATATGTAATTAGCACAGTAAATAAATCGAATATAACTGCCACTATTTTATTTAACTTATATGCATTATTTTTTTATAATGAATGCAATTATTTTTTTAAAAAATGGGCAGTACAGTAGTTTAGGTTCGCACAATGTGGTCCGCGAGCCAAAAAAAGTGTTACCCACCCCTGCTCCAAGCCATACTTTTGTATCCACGATGATGAATTCTTGCTTTCATAAAATAAACTACTGGCAGACTTTAGCGCCGTTTCTTTTCTTACATCACCCCCAAAAAAGAGTAAAAACTATGATTTTACATAATTTAAACTTTTGCCAAATGTTACCAAATGAATAACCGGAGGCCTCTTTATTATAAATTTACTAAGATAAACAACTCGTTATAAATATTCGTGATAAAAAAAAACTATCTAAAATGCCAATTAGCATTTGGTGAGTAATTTTAAGAACAATTATGTGGAATAAAGATTTCAAAAAAGTAGGTACTTACGCATTATATCGTCGAGCATTATCGTCAAATCAAAAGATAAATGTCGCGAAATTCAGCCTGTAGTGGAAGCCGTTCCCGTGCATGTTCGAACACAATGATAATGATGACAGCATTTGGCGATATTTTTTGTGAACTGATTATATCTTTTAATTTGACGGAATTGGTCCCTGGTATAAAACGCGTAAGCCCTAGAAATTCTAATGAAACTGAGTTTCCGTGTGTTCTTTTTCCAGAAAAACCTCCAGTGGAATGTTCGAAGCTTATATAATCTTCCTCCCTTACATCTTCGCTCTGTTAGGGGTGATGATATTCGTTGCCGTGTTGCTGGGCCTCGTGGTTTACTTCCTCATCAAGATACGAGACCACTGCGACGAAGAGGCAGAGAAACAGTTCGATATGATATAACCAGTTCCATAGCCCCCAAAAATATGAGATTGGATTAAAAAATGTAAAAAAAATGTAAGTGGCCATATTCTTCCTCTGAATAGAGAAGTAAAAAAATAAATAAACATTTAGTCCTTTATTCTCACGTATTTTATTTATATATACGGTCACAGAGTACGTGCTGAATCAGTGGGTCCAAAAGTCTTGTGGGTGGTTTCAGTAGAAACCACGGGTGTAGGGTGTTGTGTGGATAATGTTTTCCTCCCCCTCCAGTCTGTTCGTAAATTGTGGAGGTGGAGTAGGTGGTGTCGCCATCTATCGCGTAGAAATCCAACCTGTCTCAGGCTCTGGCAACTTTCCTTCCTTCCTGAAGGGAAGGACACGCCAACAACAACAGATATGGTCCTTAAGGTATCCCCTATTACGTTCGGAACTATGATTGTGCAGAATCGCGCAAACGAATATATATTTTTTTAAATATTTAGTGTCGTTTGGATTGGAATACTCGTATAAAATAGTCACAAGAATATTATAAAAAAAAATTTATTTAAATGCAATATTTTGGCAAAAAATGAACAAAGAATTACCTGTTTTTAAAACATTCTCTTTTTTATGGAATATGTTTCTATAATAATAATATTTTGCCTATATATAGCTCAGACCTCTGAACTGAGCTTGAACTACGATTTTTGAAACATACGACTTAGAAGTGGATTTATCCATATTTTGATACATCATAGTCGAGAGATTAAAAAAGAAAACACCGATAATTATTTTAATTAGTAGTGACTCTGAAAATAGTGTGAATTTTTCAAAAATACAAGTTCGGGCTCTCTGGGGAAATCTTAGCCATATACAACCAAAATACAGTCGAACCTCTATAAAACAAAGTCGCTAAATACCAAAAAAAAAGTTCGTTATATAGAGTTCTATCTTTCAATTTTCTTTATAAACCCCATAAAACAAGTTTTAAATTCATAAACACTATATAAAGGGTGTTTTTTTAGAGGTATAGAACTTTAAATTGCAATAAAACAACGATGTATTATTCGATTGACATGAATTTTTTTTATTCGAAAGATAATCTTGTAGCATTACATTTTAAATATGATTTCTGGCATAGGACTGCCACGGCTGGCTCGGATGTAGTCCAATCTGGACAGCCAATTTTCGATGACTTTTTCCAACATTTGTGGCCGTATATCGGCAATAACACGGCGAATGTTGTCTTCGAAATGGTCAAGCGTTTGTGGCTTATTCGCATAGACCAATGACTTTACATAGCCCCACAGAAAATAGTCTAGCGGTGTTAAATCACAAGATCTTGGAGGCCAATTCACAGGTCCAAAACGTGAAATTAGGCGGTCACCAAACGTGTCTTTCAATAAATCGATTGTGGCACGAGCTGTGTGATATGTTGCGCCGTCTTGTTGGAACCACAGCTCCTGGACATCATGATTGTTCAATTCAGGAATGAAAAAGTTAGTAATCATGGCTCTATACTGATCATCATTGACTGTAACGTTGTGGCCTTCATCGTTTTTGAAGAAGTACGGACCAATGATTCCACCAGCCCATAAAGCGCACCAAACAGTCAGTTTTTCTGGATGTAACGGTGTTTCGACATACACTTGTGAATTAGCTTCACTCCAAATGCGGCAGTTTTGTTTGTTGACGTAGCTATTCAACCAGAAGTGCACTTCATCGCTAAACAAAATTCGCTTATGAAAATCGGGAACAACGGCAATCTCGTTTTGGGCCCATTCGACGAATCTGTTCAAGCGTGAGTCTATTCATGATGAATTGCCAAACCAAACTGAGAATAAATCACTTGACAGCTGTTAAATCGGTCGCCATCTTGGAAAGTAATGCCAACTTAAACTTCTATACCTGGAAAAAAAACACTCTTTATTAAAAAAAGGTAATTATTCACGCCTATTAGTAAATTAATATATATTTATTTTTTAATAAATATATATTAATTTATATATATATATTTATATATATCTCACTTATAAAAGAAGAAAGAAAAAACTGCAAGAAAAGTTTCTTGACGCCTTTATCCACTTCCTGAAGAATTAAATTTTTTTCCTTCAGGCTCAAGCACTTACTTACCTTTTAATATTTTTGAGCTACAAGAAATGAAGTTATCAGTACGACTGATCGGCACTACAAATGAACGGAAATTAGTTTAAGGACATGACACTCCACTAAAGGTGAAAGGGGATATATCGAAATGTTTCCAATGAACTCGACAATGGGAGTTAAAGGTTGCACATCTTGGATGAAATGCTAGGAGGAAATGCGAGTTAGGCACCTAATAAAACCAGTTCTAGATTTATAACTACCATAAAATGTGTTGAAAGAGAGAATAACTTGATGTGTCCAGAAATACTTTGAAAATAGGGAGAAAAAAAATTGAATCACAAAAGAAAAAGTTGGTTACATAGAAAATGCACTTGGCTATAGAGAGTTATTTTACGAAGAAAATCGTGAAATGTTCTTGGTTCCTGGGTGAGTGAGTGAATGTGAGACTTTATAGCGCAAGAGCCAAATCTGGCTATACTGCGCCACACATTTGTGAAAATCTGTGATCTAGACGGGAAAAGAAAGAAAGGATAAATTAAATGACAAGAAGAAGGGTCTAAAATAGAGAAGGATCACTAGGGTACCCCAGGTTCGTGAGACCCGTGTTTACCCAAACTAGTAAACCCTTTGGGAAAAGGAAAAGATCACTAGGGTACCTCGGGATTGCGACACTCGTACTCACCTAAAGAAGGTGAGTCCCTGAGGGTGTCTTGGTTCCTGGAAAAAATTCGCTCTATAGAAAAATTCGCAATGTAGAGGTTTGTAACATGGAGGTTTGACTGTATTATTAATGTGGTAGTTTCTTTTCCTAGAAAGAGGATTTTTTGAAAATAGTTAATTCTAAGTTGATTTTTTTTTCAAAATATTGCATTGAAATAAGTATTTACTGTAATAATATTCTTAAAGCAATTTTATTCGTGAGTTCTAATATAAACAACATTAAATATTAAGAAAAATATTCGTTTGTACGCTTTTGCAAAATCACGGTTCGAATGCAGTAGCATACCTGAAGTAGAGATTTACAGAGCATAAGTGGAATAAAAATAGTTCCTACCTTAAGTAGAGATTAATAGACCCTAAGAGAAATTGAAACTTTGCCTCTATATAAATATGCACATGTGTATTATACAGTTATAGAGTTACATTTTTTAATCTCCTATTTTGCCGATACTTAGAAAGTATTCCTGATTTGTGTAAAAAATGGAACACTATTTAAATATAAAACAATACAGAATTTAATTACAATCGCTTATAAAACTAATGGTGTGGTAAAAAAATACCGTTTCAATGTAAAGTTTTACGAATGATGATAAAACTTATCAAATGATGCAGAACAGTGTTCCGCGACCTTTGGATCCTTTGACCGAGGCTGACTGAGGGGACGACGTTGATTGTTTAGATTGTTTTGTATTAATAATTTTATTTTAATTACATTGAAACGTGTCTGCAGAATAAAATATAGCTTCACCAAAAATGAATATCAAGTGATTTAACAAGGAATTTAAAGTGATTTTCATAAAAAAAAAGTGGCCCACGAAAAATAGGCCACAGGAAATAAAATGGAAATAACTTAATGTTTCTTATGCGGACCAGTAATATTTGATCCATGAATCGGTACCGGTCTGATGACCGGGGGTTGGAGACCACTACTGTAGAACAACTCGAAAATGGGCTATATTTTAGTTTAATTTATCCAAATGTTATAAAGAGAAGGAAAACAAGTTCCGTAAATCCGGCATACAACACGCACCTTTACTTTTAAGCTGCGTTTTTAAATGTTTAGGTATATTCGCCGTATAATGCGCATCTATTTTTCAATTCCTACTATTAACTCACACTCTCTAATATTTATTTATTTATCTCGGTGGAATTTTCAATCGTTAATAAAAATACATTTTAAAGCGCTCAATTGAGCTGAAATTATATATACATAATTATTTTGGATGACAATACAGTAATTTAATTAAAATTAATAAAACTTGATGGATTAAAACTAATTATTTCAAGAATTACAAATACAGCCACGTTGGCATCCTTTTTAGTGACCCTTTTGGCGACATGTGTCAAAACATGAAAAGGTTTTTTTCTCACGTTTTAAAGCATTCAGTTGAACTGAAATTTTATAGACACGATTGTTTTGGATGACAATACGATACTTTAATGATAATGAATGAAAATTAATTTCCACTTAATGTCGTGATTCTATCCTATGTATATACATATTTATATTAAATTTAACTATTTAATAAAAAGTAGCTGAAATAAAAATTTTCTTTGTTGATCGAAGTAGGAATTGACTTAAAATTCTTTTTTTATATTACTTGTTTTTAGATAGGAACGAGAAGGGTGGGCGTACAATACTCGTATGTTTTTAAGTCATTTATTCGAGATATTATGCCAGACTTTTGAAAAAATAGCATTCTTCTAGAAATAAGAGCATAAGATACATCCTTTAAATCAACTGGATTTCGATACATGTAGAAACCTTAATTTTCTTAATGCCTGACGTAAACACGCCCCCGTAAATTTCGATCCAATGTTTTGCGTTAATAGGGCGCATCGGATTTTACAGCTCAAAACAGAGCCGAATTCTGTGGTTTTATTGAAGGTATCCGAAGAAGGACCCAATTCGGTCAAGACAGACATTTGTATTTTTTTATTTTATTGTATAGAGCTTTCTTTTGGCATGCTTTGTTTTGTTTCTACGCTACCTAGAGGCCAATCAATTTCATAAAGTTAGAAAAAACGGAAGTGGGTCTTTGATCTACAAGAATGGGGCATTTAAATTACTCAAAATCTGTCATGGCGAGTCTGATAACGCAAAATATATTATAAATGTATTTCTATAAAACTTTTTGAACCTTATATTTATGCTATTTTTTAGAGAATGTACTAAAGTATTTCCTATTGTATGAATATTTTTTGAGTTAGGGCTTGTTTTTTAAATAATGGTCTCATAAAGAATGTGATTGTTCTTGTAATGTTTACTCAATCAGCTCTAAAATTTTCAAATTTTAATAAAATATTAAAATTTTCGTATGTTAGCTAGATAAATGCATCTAGATTGTTTTGGTAATACTTTTACTAATATAAGTTTATTACTTTTTTCTCTAATTGCTTACAAGTTTTACCAAAATATTGCTAAAATTTAACTTATAATTGCGATTTTTGTGAAATTTAGGCAATTTATTTTAAATATTGTTGGTTAAATATTAGTATTTATTGGTATTGAGTACTAAAAAATTATTTATGACGTTTAAATATGCTATTTTGTTAGAAAGTACTTTAAACATGTTCGGATACCTTAAAGTATTCATTAACATAATAGAATACATCTGAAAACGAAGAATTATTTTCTTTTTCAAAAGTAAACATTTAATTAAAGGATGCGAAAAGTCGTTTTATTTCCGAATAATAATAATAAGAATTCTAAGTCATTAAATAAAAGAATTAGAGCTAGAACTCTGGAAAACAAATATAAATTAGTTGTTTTCCGTTAAATCTTAAAAGAACTATAGCTTGCTTAACAATTTTGAATCACAAAACCGACTTTTAGTATCATCAATATACACAAGAATCCAAGAAATCCTTGTTGCCAATTTAATAATTAAAACTAACTTAACAATCTTGAATATTAATTTTTCAAACTTAAAGCAGACGATCGTTAAACTTTGAAAAACGAATAAAAGAATAATATTAAATATTTGGCAAAAATACAAATAAATACGAGAATATTAAATATACTGAACTGAATTCAGAGGCGCAATAGCCCATGAGGGCAAAGGCCTATTGCTCCTATCTCAGTTTACGTGATCTTAGGTGTGCATGTGCAGATGTTTCGGTCAAGTGGTCAGTCGGAAGCGAAACCCCCAAGTAAGCTTGGTACTCTTTTAGCGATCCACAAGAGGGATGAAAGGCTGAGTCTACCTTGCCCAGTCTGAGATTTGAACCACGGACCTGTTGCGTTGAAGCGCGATATACTACCACTCAGCTACTGGGCTTCTATGTTAAATAAAACATAGTTCTATGTTAAGAGATAAAACGCCTAATTACCTGGTAATGTTGTCTAGGGAAAAAGTGAAGCACTAACGCGGTGTTTTTCTTTTCAAACGCAGATGTATAAAAAGGGCACAATTGAAAGGATTCTCAATTAAAACAGACAGTTCATGTGTGTGCATTGAATACTTCTGTTTCTTGTGCGTCTCTGCTTTCATAATGAATAAAGAACCGCGCTTTTGAACAGTAAAAATGAACAGCGATTACTATTAATGAACATATTTAAAAAACATTGAAATGCGTTCAACTGTTCAAAGTTGTATCAGAACGTGTACAGGAGAAGGAAATTCAGAATCGAGATTTTGGAATCGGATGTACTGCAAAAATAGAGTTAAACCTTAAATAAATAGTGAGATTACACAATGCATGAACTGTTCACTAAACTTAATTTATTGCAAACTAATAGTTTTTGCCATTGTTATCTCACAAGAACAACAATAAGCCTGTTTAACATTAGTTACAAATTAAAATGCGGAGATGAAGACTTGAAATTTATTTTTTCCGTCTTACAATATATTGAAATATATATAATATATATATATATATATATATATATATATATATATATATATATATATATATATATATATATAAATTAATGTTTGTATCTATGAAATCGCTTGACACCAAAACTTTTCAAATGATCACTATGAAAATTGGCATGTAGATGTATTTTTTTGTGGAGAAGGTTTTTGTTCCGTCCTCTTTGTTGCAGCTCCGCACAAGGGAACGCTACAGTATATCAACTTCTGTGCCGTTAAATCAATCGCAAAGTTGCCAACATGGTCACCAAAAATGTTGCCGACTTGGCTCTATCACCAACATTTTGCTATGTTTTCCATTGAATTGCCATTATAATGTAAGGAACGGCGTTGCTTGTGTGCGAATATTACAATTTTAAAATAAAATAAATATAACAGAATGTAATATAACTTATTGCACATACATATATAAATTATTTACACTATTTTAAGCTTTTATTGCTCAAAATTTGTAACAATGTGTTACTTTTGCTGAGCAGAAGGAAAAAAATCTTTTAAAAAAAATTCACCGTTACGGGGCGTTTGTTATAAATAAATAAATAATAAAACTCTTTTATCAGCTATTATATCTACAGACTTAAAATTTAACAAATATGGTTTTTGGTTTAATTTTTTTTTGTTTAATTTACAATACACGTAAAATTAACTCATTAAAAACTTCTTTATCCTTCAATCTGTAATTTTTCAATTCACCCGTGCAAAGAACGGGTACACCAGCTAGTCTCTGCATAAATGGATAAAACTCTTAGTTCAAATTCTTTTTTGTGGTAAGTGTTAGGCTTTCTTCAATTCCAGCAACAACACACTATATCACACTATATTCAAATAGATTATTTTTGAAGAAATTTTTATAAAAATCGATTTTTCAGCTATTTTATTTAAATAATTAAATAAACTGCTGTGAAGAAATTCCAATTACTTGAGGATAAATTATTTTCAGAGCATTCCCTACTTGGCCAGGAAAGGAGGAATAAAACTATGGATTGATCAACCAAAAGTTTTTCAAAGAGATTAGTCCTGTTAGGTATATTATTTATCCTTTCGAAATGAGGGAAAAGTATTAAATAGGAAAAGTTGCCGAGTGATCATCTTGATGTAGAAATTATTCTTTGTTAAATTTTAGCAAAAGTTAATTTTTGCTCTCTTTAGAAGATGATTATGTTAACTAATTCTAATACCTTTTTGATAAAATATAAAAAAATGTGTGTGTGTTCACTTTTTTTTTTCAAAAGAAAAAAAAACCTTGATGTAGTAAGAGAAAAAGGAAAGAACTTTGTTGAAAATAATAATGTTTCCGTTTTGAATTATTTACCACTTTTATAATTTGTCTTTTCAATTTTCGCTCTGAAAAAACTCAGATAAACTTTTTTTTTCTTATTTATAATTTTTAATCAAATGATTATTTTTTTGCTTTGAAAACTAGCGGCTTATTAACACTAACACACTAAGCTAATAAAATGTGGTTCTATATATAATCAAAAACTTTTCACGTGTGGAAGAAAATGTGAGGGAATTCTTTCTTATCTGAATAAGTTATTTTAAATACATAACCCTTATGTTCATCTGTACACCGTTTGTACAATAGGTTAAGACCCCCTACCCTCACCGGAGAGGTCAAGCAGCATCACTTTCTTCAACCAACCACCTGTCTAGTACCCGACCGGAAGTTCTAAACGACATCAGAAGCGTGCGCGCAGTGTCCATCTGTACTAAAAATAAAGAAGACAAACCAGCACGCTCCAACTTACCACCTGCGAATGAGTTGCCCATCACAGTTCAGTTCAGGTTGGCCGGTCAATGTGGGTCTTATAATCGTCATCTGTCGCTTCTCACTCCCTTTTACCAGGTGGCGCGTGGCGGTCTATTTCCCCTGCAGGCCAATTGGTGGTAACACATGCCGCCTTTTTTGTTTCAAGGTGGCGCTCTGTTTAGGTATTATTTAATCGAGTCTAAGAAAAATCATTTGGTCCATTTATGGGACAGATGTTTTAAAAACGCACCAAATGATGCAGGTGAGGCGAATGCTGGCAGTACGTGGAATCCTTGCAAATTTCGAATGTATTATAAAGGTTCTTGGCTCTGGTGACAGCAGGCTATCATGGAATTTCTTAAACAATAAACAAGAAATCTGGAGAGTATTGCAGATGTAAAGATTTTTCCATACAGATTTTGATCTTGAGGGAAGAGGGTAACATGTTCAAGAATAATAATTAAAGGGAAGAAATTTGCAGGTGTGTCGTCAGTATTTGCAGGAAATATTCATAGGAATAAGAAAATGGTTAACATAGTCACAAATGTATGATGGGAAGGCATGTGATAAATATGGTCAATAATAGAATTATTTGCATTTTTGTCTGTTTTTCAGCCAAACCGGATATGCATTGTTACAACAATGCAGACAAATCATGCTCTTTTTTCAATTCTTACTATTAGTTCATTCTCACAAACTGTACATATATATCTTATTCAAATTTTCATTCGTAATAAAATACTTTCTATTCATGCATTGAAAGTAGGAATTTACTTAATTCTTTTTATCTTACTTTTTTTTATTGCCAAACACTAGAGAATATTAACATTCATTAAATATAAATTATACTGTTTATGTTAAATTAAATTGCCTGCTAAGAAATATAGACTTAAATCGACTAATCGACACTAATTGCAGCTGCTTCGTATTTTCTCCCAAAATTCTGGTATTGCATTAATTGCATTGCGTCTCTCATTAATTCTGGATTAGAGAATATTTCATACTTCTGAATTTGAATTCTGATTTTTTTTCGTTCAATTCTCCAATAACGAAGAAAATACACCTTCCACAGTTAGCAAATCTCTTGGTCCTCGAATACATAATTTTTGTAAGCCAATTTTTCTGGCTTTAAGCCTGCTACAATTGTAGTCACAGTTTCAAACTCTACATTGACCATCATTTGCTCTTCTATAATGTCAATTGATGCTTTTAAATTGCTGACTTTATTTCTAAAAATCTTTTAAGCATTGCCAACAAATTATTCCAGCGTGTTTTGGTCCCGGCAATTCTCAGGAACGAAGAATAATTCCTGGTAATAGAAAAAGTACAGAAATCTTATGATTTTGCGGGAACCAAACCCTTGTGCCTAAGAGTTTCGCATCCAGAAAATCTACGGATTCCATCTGGAATCGAACCCACAGCCTTAGCCTAACGAAGCAGGTACGCTACCTCTAAGCCACTGGAATCGACAATTTTTAGGACATGAGAATTTTAATTTTTGTTTTAATGTTTGTTGCATTTTTTTACATTTCTGATTCGGCGTTTTGTTGAATTTTTTACTTTATTACTTACTTTTTCATATTTTTAACTGTGTTTTGGATAGATACACATGGTTTAAACATTAAACTGTTGCAAAAAATATTAAAAAAATTCAACTGGGTTTTTTTAAATTCATTAATTTTATGTTTTTTTTATTTCGAAATCCTTGAACTTAAAACTTACAATAAGCCATTACTTTAAAACGCTTCAAAATTTCAAAAAATTTTAAGAAACATAAGTTTAAATATAGTATATACATATATATATAAATAAGAAATGGTTTTACTATCATACACTGTACTTAAAATTACTTTCTTGCATTTTGTACAGAAAAAAATGTATAAAACAAGTAATATAAAAAAAATTAAGTATATTCCTACTTAGGTCAAGAAAGAAAACTTTATTTTAGTTACTTTTTATTAAATAATTACAATGAATATAAATATGTAAATACATACGACAGAATCACAATTTTAAGTGGCAATTAATTTGTTATTAATTATCATTAAATTATCGCATTGCCATCTAAAACAATCGTGTTTATAAAATAACTTCCTTTCAAGCTGCATTTTCGAATTTTTAAGTCTATTCGCCGTATAACGCGCGCACACCCATTTCTTACGAAAGAACAAGAAATGTGCGTGTACAATGCTGGTATATTTTAATTCGAGGTATTGTTCCAGGATTTTGAAAACATAGTATACTTTTTGAATCAGAATCCTTTAATTTCATTGGGTAGGTTGTTTCTTTCAAATAAACAATAGTCCGATCTATGTTCTTATGCTCATCTCTTTTTTTATTTTTGAAACTATCATTTTTTTACACCCGGCGTATAACGCGCACCTGTAAATTTCGATCTCATTTTTTGTGTTAAAAGTGCACGTTATACGCCGGATTTTACAGTATAAAAAATATCAGTTCAACTGAATGGTTTAAAACGTGAGGAAAAAAAACCTTTTAAAGTTTTGACCCAAGTCGCTAAAAATGTAGCCCCAACATAGCTGTACCTGTAATTCTTTAAAAAAAATTGGTTTCACTCAATTAGTTTTAATTCTAGTTAAATTATCGTATTCTTACCCACACAAAACAATCGTGTATAGAAAATTTCAGCTCAAATGAGCGCTTCAAATTGTGAGGAAAAAAACCTTTTCAAATTTAACACAAGGAGCCAAAATGGTCGCTAAGTCGCCAAAAATGATGCCAACGTGGCTGTATTTGAATTCTTTGAATAGTTAGTTTTAATCAGCTAATTTTCATTAATTATAATTAAATTACCGTATTGTCATCCAAAATAATCGTGTATATAAAATTACAGCTCAATTGAGTGCTTTAAAATGTATTTTATTAAGGATTGAAAATTTGAACAAGATCTAGGGAGATTGTGAACTTATAGTAGGGATTGAAAAAAAGTTACTAATCGTATATGATAACTATTACAAATGAATTGGATTTTTCAATTCCTACTATTAGCTTACACTCTCTATATATTTATTTACTTGTTTATTTATCTTGGTGGAATTTTCAATCGTTAATAAAATATATTTTAAAACGCTCACTTTAGCTGAAGTTTTACATACATGATTATTTTGTGGATGATAATAGAATAATTTTTAATTATAATTAATACAAATTAATTCATTAAAACCAATTATTTAAAGAATTACAGATACAGCCATTTTTAGCGACTTGGGTCAAAACTTTAAAAGTTTTTTTTTTCTCACGTTTTAAAGCATTCAGTTGAAATGAAATTTTACATACAAGATTATTTTGGATGCTAATACAATACTTTAATGATAATTAATAAAAATTAATTACCACTTAATGTTGTGATTCTGTCCTATGTATATACATATTTATATTAATTGTAACTATTTAATAAAAAGTAGCTAAAATAAAAAATTTCTTTGTTGATCTAAGTAGAAATTGACTTAATTTTTTTTTTTCATATTACTTGTTCTTTTGTAATTTCAACTTATAATTCAACGCGAAAATGCATGTCAGTGAGTGAGTGAGTTAATATTAACGTCGCACTGTTCAGCTACACGAGGGCTTTTGGCGACGGACCACGTAATTTTGAACCATGGTCAAGTGACGTGGACGACACCTGAGCTGGCACCCCCCTCTCCTAACTACCACACCACACCAACGGGAGGACGTTTCAGCTCTCGACAGATTTAACGTGCATCGCTGCCCTACACGGCGGGTCTTTAGTGGTACTGGGATCGAACTCATGACATGCCTGCCATGGTTGGATACCTTAACCACTGGGCTACCGCAGCCCCGAAAATGCATGTCAGAAAAAATAATTAAACAGAAACTTAGCATCCAACACGGCCTTTCTAAAAATGTTGGTGGTCTGCCTCACACACATATCTCATCTATTTCCCGTCCCCTGATCATATGATGTCGTGACATTTGATGAATTAAGTTTTAATTTTTTCATAAATTGTCACCCTGCAGCAACTGTCCGTCCGCCTCTTCGGCAGCGCGTTTTAAACAACGGCGAACACACTTGAATAATAAATACGAGTGGATGTCACATTTGATGGATAGAATATCGAAACCGAATCAAATGCAGATTGGAAAGGGTTTTTAATAAGAATTTCACAGTTCGTTTTATCAATTAATCGAAGAAAATCTACCGGTTACGAGTGCTGTATTTACATAATAATACGGAGGGGAATAATCAGGTGTTTTTTTTATTTATTTAAATGTAGTTCTGGAGAAATTAGCCTTGAGAATTTTTTCTTTCTTTTTGATTGGGTGATGGATTATGTTTTGGCCACGAGCGGTAATTTAGAAACATTCATTTTTGAAGTTATTTTTCAATTCATAACTAGATATTCGGTTTTGTTTATTAGAGGTTCCAACTAGAAACGAATATTTTAGGCAGGATATTCAAAACATGAATAAGAATTTTGAGGCAAAGTTTTTTTTCAATACCTAAAATTAGCTCACACTCACTATTTATCTTCGTGCAATTTTCAATCGTTAATAAAACACATTTTAAAGCGCTCAATTGAGTTGTAATTTTATATACGTGATTATTTTTGATGACAATACAATAATTTAATTATAATTAATACAAATCAATTGATTAAAACTAATTATTCAAATAATTACAAATACAGCCACGTTGGCATCATTTTTGGCGAATTAGCGACCATTTTGGTGACTTGTGTCAAAACATGATAAGATTTTTTTTCTCACATTTTAAAATGCTCGTTTAAGCTGAAATTTTCTATACACGATTGTTTTGTGTTGGTGAGAATACGATAATTTAACTAGAATTGAAACTAATTGAGTGAGACCAATTTTTTAAAGAATTACAGATGCAGTCATGTTGGGGCTACATTTTTAGCGACTTGTGGGTCAAAATTTTAAAAGATTTTTTTTCTCACTTTTTAAAGCATTCAGTTGAATTGAAATTTTGTATACACGATTTTTTTGGATGACAATACGAGACTTTAATGACAATGAATAAAAATGAATTACAACTTAATGTTGTGATTCTGTCCTATGTATATACATATTTATATTAATTGTAACTATTTAATAAGAAGTAGTCAAAATAAAATTTTTCTTTGTTGATCTAAGTAGGAATTGACTTATTTTTTTTTATATTAATTCTTTTTCTTTTTTTGGAGGGGAAAAAAGACAAAAATGTCTGAACTTAACATTAATTACAATTTGGTGATTTGGCATAAAATGTAGCGTGTAAGTAAAACATTAATGAAAAAAAAATCCTGTGTGTGTACTACACTACTAACCACTGTAGCCGAGTAGATATTGTCGAGAACTCGTTGTTTTGATCGAGTCATGTGTTAAAGAGGCCTGTGATTAGGATTGCAACCTCGGGATCCCGAAATCACGGGATTAAAATAGCTAATCCCAGGATATAATTTTTATCCGAATCATATTTTGAATTTTTTTTTCTCATCAAAACTTTCTAAAAGCTTAATTCTCAGATTTTTTTTCTTTTTTTTTTTTTTTTTTTGGTGTGTAATATGTACGTAGAGTTTTTTTGGGCAATTATAAGTGCTGAGTAAAAAATTATATACAGCTCTTATTCCTCGAACGGGAAACGAAGCACAGACTTAAGTGGATTATTACAAAACAAAACAATGGTATAATCAATGTTTTAGGAATAAATTTTGTCACCGTTCCTTCTTCAATTATATGCCATAAATTAGTAATGGACCTGCTTGATAGACTTTACGCTTCAAATGCCACTGCATTAAAAACAGCTCATGCAACTGGATCTTCTATTTCAAATGAGGTAACTCTTGAAATTGGTTCGCATTCTGATTCAATAACTGAATCAATTTGTGCACAAAAATCATTAAGAGTAGCAGAACTAGTTATAAACGATTGAACTATGAAACGCAGGACGAGTTGTGTTTTTTAAAAGCTTACTTACAGAAATACCAGAAAAGAAGAATTTTTTTTAAAAAATTTCATTATGAGCTATTTTTCATTTGCTCAATTCCTACTATTAGGTCGCACTCTCTACATATCTATTTATTTGTTTGTTTGTTTATTTACTTATTTATCTTGGTGGAATTTTCAATCGTTAATAAAATACATTTTAAAGCGCTTTATTGAGCTGAAATTTTATATACTTGATTATTTTGGATGACAATACAGTAATTTAATTATAATTAATAAAACTTGATTGATTAAAACTAATTATTTCAAGAATTACAAATACAGCCACGCTGGCATCTTTTTTGGCGACTTTTGTCAAAACTTGAAAAGGCTTTTTTTCTCCCGTGCATTCAGTTGAACTGAAATTTTATATACACGATTGCTTTGGATGGTGTAACGTCGTGAGTAGCTATCCATCAATAAAAAAAATCTTTACAGCTTAATATAGAAATAAAAAAATATTGTTTATTTGATAAACAATTCTTTTTGAAGTAATTTTGCCAAGCCGGTGTAATCAGTTCATATACTCATGCTCAACGCCACCGGCGTTCATCGTCTCTTTCACTCTCTCTCTGGGTTTTTTTTCCGGTCTTTTTCTCTTTCTCTCTCTCTCCGGGTTTTTTTCCGGTCTTTTTCTTTCTCTCTCCGGGTTTCTTTTCGGTCTCTTTTCCTCGTGTCCTCAAAAACAACCCTTTTTAAACACCAGGGGTGTGTTCACAACACGCCCCTCGCTCCTTCTTATTCGCAGGACCAAAGTCTCTCTTGACCTCCGCCTTCTTCCTATTGGCGCATAACACTCCAAAACACACCCGAGCTGTCTGGTCCAAGGCGCCATAGTTCCTGGTCCACATCTGGACACACTGGCCCATCACGCCTCCTGTTTCTAGTATCCCCCTTCATACAACACTAGAAAAAGACAACATGGTTATTTTTAAGATAGGCTTCGCCTATTGTCAATGGGGCGCCGAACTCTTAAGTCTATTATGCCGACCAGTCTGCTATCTCCACTCCCTAAGTTCAGACAATAAACAATGGCCCCATGGCCACGTGCACCGGTCATTCCACAGGTGGTTGATTGTAAAAACTTCAGGGACAATCGATGGGTGAGGCACTTGTCCTTGACCAGCTGGTAAAACCATAACATTTATCGAAAGATGGGAATTCACGACAATAGACTATGTCACAACTCCTTCCCCCTAAAAAAGTCCATTTCACGGGACTGCTCTGGTCCTAGTTAGATTCAGTTCTTAGAAATCACACACATAAAGATCGTCCCATCAATGAGATTGATCAGGGCAGCAATCCCGGTATTAAACACAATCAAAAAATAACATAATACATGAATCAAATTTCAAAAAAAAAATGTACACTTCACACAATTAGATCTTAAAATCCGAATCTGGAATTCTTTTTCTCCAAGTTACATTTCACCTTTAAATTATAATTTTTCAAACAAAATGCGTCAAATGCCAATCTCTTAATAACCATCTACACTTAATCGCGCCTGACTACAGAAGTAAACATCTGTTGGCCTACGGTTGACTAAGAGACATCAGAGATTTTCACTAACATCTATTTTCTTCCACAATGTACACAGATACACATACACACATATAAATAAAACAGTAATTTAAATATACATAATAATTAATAGAAAAATCTACAAACTACTTATTCCAATCTACTTAGGCCGTCCGCGTTTCCATGGAGCTTCCCAGGTTTGTGTTTGATTTCAAAATTAAACGGCTGTAAACTCAACGCCCATCTTTGTAACCTAGGATTAGTACTCCCCATCTTGTTTAGGTACCTTAAGGGGTTGTGGTCGGTTTCTATAATAAATTTTTGCCCGTCTAAATAATGCTTTAATCGCTTTAGACCAAAAATTATCGCAGCTAATTCCCTTTCCACCGTGCTGTAGTTTCGCTCCACCTTAGAAAATTTTTTGCTTAGGAAAACGATGGGGGTGTTCTTCCCCTTCTATTCTTTGCGATAAAACAACCCCAGCACCCACCTCACTCGCGTCCGTTTGCAGGATGAAATCCGTGGCAAAATCTGGGGCAAACAATATGGGTTGGGTGACGAGCTTGGCTTTTAGCTCCTCGAACGCTTTCCCACATTTCTCATCCCAAGTGATCTTCTCTTTCTTAATTTTCCCTTTCAGTGCGTCGGTCAAGGGTGAAGCTATTGTGCTGTAATTTGGGATATAATGAGAGTAGTACCCCACTAGACCGAGAAAGGATCGTACGTGTGTTTTAGTGGTGGGCCGCGGGAAATCTGCTATAGCTTTTATCTTCAAATCACTCGGAGACCTACTCCCTGAACCAATTCGATGCCCTAGAAATAAGACTTCCTCTTGAGCAAACTTACATTTAGAGGGTTTCACTTTAAGCCCCGCCTTTCTCAATCTTCCTAAAACTATGTCGATATGCTTTACGTGATCTTTCCACCCTTGGGAAAAAATGGCTATATCGTCTATGTACGGCAATGCAAACTGCTCCAACCCTCTAAAACTTGGGCCATCAATTTGCAAAAATAATAGGGCGCACATACTAACCCGAACATCATTTTCTTGGAGATATAGGTGCCAAATGGAGTAACGAAAGCTGCGTATCTCTGAGCTCTCGGCGTGAGCGGAATCTGAAAGTAACCTTTCGACAAATCCATCACCGTTACATAGGGAGCCGCACTCACTTTTTCTACTATCTCTTCCATATTTGGTAAAGGGAAAAATTCAGCTCGAGTTATCTCGTTCAATCGACGATAATCAACACAAGGACGAGGGTCTTTATTTGGGCTTTCTACTAAAATAAGGGGCGAAGTGTAATCGGACTGTCCTAGCTCTATTACACCCAGTTCCAACAAACGTTTAATTTCTTCTCGCAATATGTTAATTTGTCTCGGAAACATCCGATAAGGTTTTGTTTTAATGGGCTTGTCCGAGATCAATTCAATATCCATTCGCATCAAGTGAGTCGTCCCAGGGTCTGGGGAAAACACGTCCTTATTTTTAGTAATAACTTGTTTTAATTCGTCGATCTGAGAGGGGGATAGTTTAAGTTGCAGTTGACTTTCCCGCAATATTTCGTGATAGTCAAACTTCGTGCATTGTTTATCTGGATAAGGAATTTCCGCATCTCCCTCTATGTCATCCGAGACCTCTTCTACAACCAGGCTTACCAGCTCGGGTCTCCGATGATACGGTTTTAGTAAGTTTACGTGATAGATAGTACTACGGTCCCTTCTTCCTGGTAGATCTATCACATAATTTGTATCCGAAATTCTACTAAGTACCTTTCCCGGCCCTATCCAAATTACCTCAAGTTTATTTTGTTTAGAGGTAACTAACACCATTACCAGATCCCCTTCTACAAATTTCCGTTCCACGGCATCGCGATCGTACCACGTTTTCCTTTTAAGTTGGCATTCTTTCATCCTAGTGATCGCAATATCTTGGCAACGTTTGAGTCTATTATTTAACTGCAATATATATTCCACTACCGATTGACTCGTGTTTCCCTCCTCCATCCATTCCTCGTAAACTAACGTTTGGGGTGTTCACAAATTCTTTCCCATGACCAACTCGGTGGGACTGAAACCTGTACTCTCGTGCGCAACCGTTCTGAGAGAGAATAATGCCAAAGGAAGAACCCCCTCCCAATCTTCTCCCGATTCCACGCACAAAGCCTTAATTACGCGCTTGATGGTTCTATGCACTCGCTCCAGTGCATTGCTTTGGGGGTGGCTGACTGATGACCTCGTCACTTTGATGCCGAACTTATTGAAAAACTTATTGTCAATTCACTAGTGAAAGAAGTCCCCAGGTCGGATTGTATTTCGCGTGGGAATCCTATCCTAGAAAAGATACTCAAGAGGGCGTCTATTACGTTCGGGGAAGTAATACTCTCCACCGGTATAGCTTCCGGGTACTTAGAGGCTACACAAATTGACGTAATCAGATATCTGTTTTGCTTTGTTGAGACAGGGAGAGGTCCCACAGCATCTATATTGATTTTAGAGAATACCTCCGAAATAATCGGCACTAATTTCAAGGGTGCTTTCGCCTTATCTCTCGGTTTCCCTACTCGTTGACACGAATCGCAAGTTTTGACGAACTCCTCCACTTCTCTGTACACGTTCGGCCAAAAAAAATGCCTTAGAATTCTATCTTTGGTTTTCGTCACCCCCAGATGCCCTCCTATTTCGTCATGGCTAAGTTTGTTAATGTCAAGTCTAAACTTTATGGGTACGCATAGCTGTCTGACCTCCTCCCCTCGCTTAGTTTTCGCGACTCTAACTAATTTCCCCCTGATGACCCTAAATTCTTTGTCTATTCCTGTTAAGGCCTTATCCCATAATGGTTTCAGATCGGGGCATTTTCTTTGTTCCTCTTTAAATTCAACACCATTCACTTTCACCAAACTCTTTCCCCCTTCTCCTTCAAAAGCAGGAATGATAAGGCTATCGTCTTCCCCTCCCTCGGACGGGGGGAAAAATCCGTAAGTTCAAACTCCGCTTCGTTCGCCTCTTTTTCTTTCTCAGGAGAAAATCTTTTTTGTTTACTTCTAGTCACCACTGCGTTAACCAAGTGCACCCCCTGTTCGTCTGACTCCAGCAGTTCAGCTGTTCGGTTTCCCAATAAATATAGATCATTGTCACTACTATCCTGTTTTATTGCAGCCTTGGTATAAAACTCTCCTTTCTTCGTTTTGATTTTAACAGTGGCAAACAGTGGCAAATCTCATCTAACGGGCTTTTCAACCAAACGTATTCACCTAGGAGGTCATTTTCATTAATCCAGCTCCGCGAACAGACGTCTATGGATGACCCCGAATCTCTTAGACATACGCGATCAATGCCATTTATTTCCATGTTCATTTTGAATTTTTAAATGGGTCGTAATTCCCGGTATTTAAAGTTAAATTAGCTACCGTTTCGAAATTATTTTCCTTAATCTAGGGCACACTGGCTTTATGTGCCCTGTCTCATTGCAGTAGTAGCATATTATGGGTTTCCTTTTCTCAAATTGATTATCCGTCTCTAAACTATCCTTATAAATCTCCTTGGTTCTGAGAGAGGGCAATCGCATTGCTAACCCGTCTTCCAAGCATGTCAGCCCATCTGCTTTACACGTGTCTTCCTTCCCTTTTAACGGCCCTGCTATCTTAGCTATTGTATGAATTCGAAAACTTTCCCGATTCACTGTTAACTGCTTTTCACAACCCCTTAACGTCCCAAGGGTATATTTTCCTCGCAGCTATTCTCACAAATCAATCCTTCAGGGTTCGCCACTCCCTTATCTCTTTTCAACTCAAAAGAGGCTTCTACAATATTATCCGAATTATTACCCGCTGTGCACCCATCGCCACAGTTTTGACCCTTCCTTCACATACCCCTACTTTCATTTCCACGTCACAATCACTACTCCTATTCACGTTGAATTCTTTCCTTCCTACTTCAGATGGGTGGGAAACGTTCGTACATCTCACTGGGGGTCACAATTCTTTTTTCAAAATCACAAGACGTAGCGTTCTCCACGCTTTTACTAACTACCGGGTTATTTACAGGCCTACACTTATTAACCGATTCACTAACTTCTGTAGTACGATTTCCTGACAAAATACAAACATTTGCGAGATCGTTAATCCTATTCCCTGCCTTCAATTTATTTTCATTTAACTTATTTCTGAGTTGAATTCTCAATCTTTCTAACTCACGTTCCCTAGCTAGTCTACGTTCTTCGTATTCCTTAATTTCCTGTTTTTCACGTTCTTCTTCCAAAATACCCTCCAACAAACATTTAACTGACTCTTCGTCATAGTATTTACTTTGACAGATTCTCTTCTTAAATTCTATCTTGGGTAAAGTAATATCAATTTCTACCCTTAATTCCTTCGCAACCTCTAACAATACGTCTTTTCTTTCTCTTAAGAGAAACGCCATAATGCACTAATACACACAAAATCAAATCTAAACTTAATCCTTACAAAAATTATACACAGACTCAAGGTAACCTAACAATACACTAGACCTAGACTTAACTATATTTTAACCAAAATTATACTCATAACTAACAGTACCCTAGACTGAGACTTAATTATATTTCACAAAATTATAAAAATACTCAGAGTAACCTGACAATACACTACGCAAAAACTGTGCTAACGAAGCAAATATACTACTGTATACTACGACCTAACTCAATAAACAAACACACATACAAACATAGCAAATCAATACACTGCAAACAAACTTAATAATTTCTGTAGTCTCTCAGTCTATACTTTTAACTTTATCTAGCATTATTTTCCTTAAAAAATTTTACATTAACTAGAAATAATGTATTGCTGCCCCGATACGATACTCAAAGAAAAAGACTGACCTTAACATTGCAGGTGAAAACACTGGAAACCTCTTCCTTATCCTTCTCCGGGAAAAAACGGAAGGCAGGCACTTCGCGGGCACTCTTCACAAGCAGGAACGGGAGACACTTGCATCCAGCACTTCTCACAGCTGGAAAATCCAGGAATTAGGGGTCATTAAACTCGCTTCATCACAATCGCACACGGCTGGCATTTTTTTCTTCAATTAAAATAAAGGATTCGGGCATCTGTTTACTTAAATGCCGGATCAACACCGCTGCCACCAATTTCATATATTTATATTAGCTGTAACGTCGTGAGTAGCTATCCATCAATAAAAAAAATCTTTACAGCTTAATATAGAAATAAAAAAATATTGTTTATTTGATAAACAATTCTTTTTGAAGTAATTTTGCCAAGCCGGTGTAATCAGTTCATATACTCATGCTCAACGCCACCGGCGTTCATCGTCTCTTTCACTCTCTCTCCGGGGTTTTTTCCGGTCTTTTTCTCTTTCTCTCTCTCTCCGGGTTTTTTTCCGGTCTTTTTCTTTCTCTCTCCGGGTTTCTTTTCGGTCTCTTTTCCTCGTGTCCTCAAAAACAACCCTTTTTAAACACCAGGGGTGTGTTCACAACACGCCCCTTGCTCCTTCTTATTCGCAGGACCAAAGTCTCTCTTGACCTCCGCCTTCTTCCTATTGGCGCATAACACGCCAAAACACACCCGAGCTGTCTGGTCCAAGGCGCCATAGTTCCTGGTCCACATCTGGACACACTGGCCCATCACGCCACCTGTTTCTAGTATCCCCCTTCATACAACACTAGAAAAAGACAACATGGTTATTTTTAAGATAGGCTTCGCCTATTGTCAATGGGGCGCCGAACTCTTAAGTCTATTATGCCGACCCGTCTGCTATCTCCACTCCCTGAGTTCAGACAATAAACAATGGCCCCATGGCCACGTGCACCGGTCATTCCACATCTGGTTGATTGTAAAAACTTCAGGGACAATCGATGGGTGAGGCACTTGTCCTTGACCAGCTGGTAAAACCATAACATTTATCGAAAGATGGGAATTCACGACTATGTCACAATGGCAATACGATACTTTAATGATAATGAATAAAAATTAATTACCACTTAATGTTGTGATTCTGTCCTATTTATATCCATTGCAACTATTTCATAAGAAGTAGCTAAAATAAAATTTTTCTTTGTTGATCGAAGTAGGAATTGACCAAAACACTTTTTTTTATATTGCTTGTTTTTTAAGATGAATTAAGTTGTTCTTTGATTTGTTTAAGTAAAAATAATATTAAACCAATGTTTTGATTATGCTTTCCTTTTTATTATGTCACTTCAACTATGCTAATGTGTAAGTACTTTTCGTAAATAGTCCAATCTTAATCCCAGGATCCCGAGATTTGGGTAATGTAATCCCGGGATTGAAAATATAACACGAGATTGCAAATCCTAGTCCTGATGCCACCAAAAACCCACCTAGTACAGGATTTGATGCATGTTAAATATGTCAGTCCCCATGTTAGCGTAGTGTGGAAGACTAGCGTGTCAGCTCAGGTAGTACTTGACCATGGTTAAAATACCCTATAAGTCAGTGCTTCTCAAACTTTCGATATTCGCGACCCAATTTTCAATCATAATTTTCATCGCCCCCCCTATAATAACAATGTATTGAACGCAATATAATAATGTATAAGACGCTAAAGCTACAATACGATCTTAATTATAAACCATGCAAATTAAGTATTCAATCTTGTACATATAATAAGCTAATGGAAAAATCATTGTTCGTAACTTAGTATTGATCCAATATATTGTGCCCTCCTGATACATTTATAAGTAGAGTATATCAGGGTAAATGTGTATTTTGTTTCTTGTTATGTCGAAATATATTTTGTATTTATATTTTTTTTAGTAAATTTTAGTTTTTAAATGTTTTATTTTCGACTTTTTGACATGCTCGCGCCCCCCTTGCAGGGTTATCACGCCCCCTAGTTGGATCGCCCCACAGTTTGAGAAACACTGCTATAAGTAGCATTGAAATGCAATGTTAATAAAGTTTATAATAGAGAAGTAAAGTTGTACATTTTCCCACCATATTAAAAATATGAATTACAGTGAAGCTGAGGGGATTGTAATATTTTTTCGTGTTAAAAAATACTGCAAAAAAAACATATATTCAAAATTAAGTTTATTAGAATACGTTTTATGTCTGAATGGAATACGAAAATATATGAAATCAAATTTAATCAAAAGAAAAACAAAGGCTCTATTGTATAAAAGTCTTGTAAGATCAGTATTAATTTATACTTGAGAAACTTGGTCGATGTCTTGAACAGAGGAGAACATGATACGTCTCTAAGAAAAAAAGATTTATTTTTGGAGGAATTCAGGGAAATGCAACATGGCGAAGAAGATCAAATTTAGAGCTCTATCAGTCTAATAAAGAATCTGACATTGTTAACTTCTTCAAAATAGATCGAATTAAATGGGCAGGTCACGTTGTCAAAACGAATCAAGACCGCACCACTAAAAAAAGTTTTCAATGCTCAACCAACTGGCCCACAAAGAAAGGGTAAGCCAAATCTTAGGCCTAGAAAACGATCTCCTAGTTTTGAAAACTAGGAATTGGAGAATACTAGTAGGAAGAAGGCTGGCATGGAAAAAGCTTCTTGAGAAGGTCAATGCCCATCCTGGGCTGCCGAGCCACCTAGGAAGGAAGAATACGTTTTATCTATATAGATATGCACATATTTAATGAAAATCAATGAAACAAAAAGCATTCAAAATAAACCAACGAAATTTAAGGAAATATATTACTCATTTGTTTAGCAAGCTCATTGCTTCTTTCTAGCAATAGATATGGGAGTATCTTGAGATCTCGCTTGTTTAAACCAAGCAAGTAAAGCTGTCTCTCCAAATCCTCCCTCTTGGCCGTTCTCATCCGTTTTCAATCAAACTTACTCCATTCAATTATTTCCGTAATTTGCTCTCTTTATTTTTTGATAACATAGAGTTAGCAATACCAAAGTCTTTACAAGTTTCCGTTTTGTTTTTTATTCAACAGCCTTAAGAAGCTCCATCTTCATTTTAAAGGAAATAGAAGTTTTCTTTACCCCTTAGCTCTTTACCATAGTGCTCTCACACACACACTGTAACGTTTGAAAGAATAACGGTAGCGTATTCTTGGTTAATTAAAATATGGAATTTATTTACGTCACAACTATTGAATATTATTTACTAAATGATACATTAAAGTTATTAAATTTAATTATAGATTGTTAGAGTCCAATATTTTGTGAGAGGAGGATTCGTTGGCCACCGCTTCCGTGCAAGTTCAAAGCATCTCTATTCTCATCTTCCGGTCGACGGGGTTAGATTCCTCGGGGGTCAAAAGGGGTTGCGCTGCAGCTGCAAGATGCACGTGTGGGTGTCGGGTTCACCAAAGATTTCGACCGCTGCTGGGAGTGGCTACGTTACAGCTCTCGCCCTCTCTTATAGAACTTTTCTGTTGAGAAAAGTTTAATGGAATGACGATGACATCTGACAGATTACCGACACATCCCTTCATCAAGCACCACTATATTTCTGAGTTGCAATTTTAACTACTAAAGAAAACGCTGAACTAAATTTGGAATTACTTATTTCTAGTGAGTGAGTGTTCTTGCTAGGGAACTTACACAAATCCATATTACGAAAATGATCAATAGCAATGTAAGAAAACATACTATAACATTAAATAAAAATACAAACACTCCTATCACAATGCCTATTATTAATTATACTAACAAAATGCTAGTGTGAGGCCTTACACATAAAATATTCTTCACAATATGCCTCTTGCATAAACTAAATACTCATGTATATTTTAAAACCCTATACACAAAATTAAGCATATTAATACATTTGCTTTTCATGGCTTTATCTTTTGACACGCATCTCCATTCGATATGATATACAGTACTGGTAAATAAATAAAATTAATACAATTATTAACATTTAACTAAAAAAAACATTATAAGCAACAATTATTATTCATTAGCAAGAGAACATTGTTAACAATTCCTAATTATCTATCACCGATCTGCTGAGACTACTGCAGTTTTGTGACTTTTACCCGACCGATGTACAATTTTAAAATTATATGGTTGCAAAGCCAAAGCCCATTGCATCAATCTAGGGTTAGAACTAACGTTTCTATTCAACCACACCAACGGGTTGTGATCGGTCATAACTAAAAAGGAATTTCCATCTAAGTAATAATGTAACCTTTTAATTGCACATTCCTTCTCCGTCGTACAATAACTCTTCTCTACCTCTGAAAATTTCTTACTCAGGTAAAGGATTGGATGCTCCTCACCTTGTTCAGTTAATTGGGTTAAAACTGCTCCCATACCCGCGTTTGAAGCGTCCGTTTGAACAATGAATTCTCGTTCAAAATTTGGCGCGTACAAGACGGGCTTATCAATTAGTTTCCCTTTTAGTTCTCGAAATGCGTTTTCACACTCGGTCGTCCGCGTAATTTCTCCCTTCTTTGCTCTTCCCTTCAACGCGTCAGTCAACGGAGCAGCTATTACCGAGAACAGATTGATATATTTTTGATAATAACCTGCTAGACCTAAGAAGGCACGTATTTGGGTTTTCGTGCGAGGGGTAGGGAACTCTAGAACAGCCTGAACTTTGATCTCGGAAGGGGTGCGAAAACCCTGACCCACAATGTGACCCAAGCATTTGACATTTTGTTGCGCAAACTTACACTTTGGAGGTCTTATCGTTAACTTAGCTCTCTTTATTCTCTGCAGAACCGTTTCCATATGTTTAATGTGCGACTCACAAGTATCTGAGAAAATTGCGATATCGTCTAGATACGGGACAACGAAATCCTCGAGTCCGTTAAGTAATTCAGCCATGAGTTTACTAAAGAAATATGGAGCATTCTTTAATCCGAAACTCATCCTTAGGGGTCTGTATGTATCAAAGCTAGTACAGAAGGCTACGTATCGCTGTGCAGTTTTCCTCAAAGGTATTTGCCAATATCCCTTAGATAGGTCTAAGACGGTAATAAATTTAGCCGCTGATACTTTTTCTACGCGTTCTTCGATATTCGGAAGAGGAAAATATTCCGTTCTAATGACCCCGTTTAATTTCCTGTAAACTATACATGGACGAGGTTCTTTCCCAGCTACCTCAACTAAAATCATAGGGGACATGTAATCCGATTCTCCTACCTCAATGATTCCTAATTTTAACACTCGGTTAATTTCGTTTTTTAAGATTTCATTTTGTCGGTGCGACATTCGATAGGGCTTCGTCCTAACTGGTTGATCGCTAACTAACTGGATTTCGTGTTCAACCAGATTAGTTAAACCGGGATTGTTTGAAAAACATTTAGAGTATTTATTTAATAATTCGCGCAGTCGATCCATTTGTTTCTCGTGAAGGTGTTTGTTCAACTCGCTAGCCTGGATTACGTCCTCGAAATCATAAACGAGAGAATTGTTTTCTAAGTACGGGATTTCTAATTCCTGGTCTGTGAGAGAGTTTTGCATTTCATCATTAATAATTACGTTAACGTGTTCTGGCCTTTTGTAATATGGTTTTAGCATATTTATATGATAGATTTGAGATGTTTCGCGTCTGCCGGGGATTTCGACTAAATAGTTCGTTTCCGAAATTTTATTTAAAATTGTCCCAGGACCTATCCACTGCACTGCTAATTTATTTGCTCTGGATGTAGCTAACACTAGGACTAAATCCCCATCCTTAAATTCACGTTTTACTGTGTTTTTATCATACCAAGTTTTCCGCTCAACTTGCATTTCCTCCATTTTATTTATAGATACTTCTTGGCATCTTTTTAATCTATTTATTAACTTAAACATATATTCAGTGTCGAGATCGCCTTCTTCTTCCGGTTCCATCCAATGTTCCATTACTAACGTCTCTGGGGTTCGCAAATTTTTCCCATACACCAACTCTGACGGTGTACCTGTACTTTCGTGAGATACAGTCCGTAACGCTAAAAGAATTGACGGAAGATGTTTGTCCCATTCGGAGCCTGCATCTAAACATAAGACTCGTAAGAGTCGTTTCAACGTTCGATGAAATCGCTCAACAGGGTTACTCTATGGATGATACACAGAACTATGCCTGACAAGTATTCCGAATCTTTCAAAAAACTCGGTAGTCAGAGCACTAGTAAAAGAAGTACCTTAGTCACATTGTATTTCACGGGGAAACCCCATCCGACTAAAGATGTTTAAAAGCGCATCTGTGACACTAACGGAACTAATATCAGACACCGAAATAGCTTCAGGGAATTTTGATGACATGCAAATGGCCGTGATAAGATATCGATTCCCTTTAGATGTGATCGGGAGAGGCCCACATGCATCAATATTTAGCTTAGTAAAAACCTCCTGAATAACAGGAACCAATTTTAGTGGAGCTTTCTTTTTATCATTGGGCTTCCCAGCCCTCTGACACTGATCGCAAGTTTTTACAAACTGTTCCATATCTCTATAGCAATTCGGCCAGTAAAAATATCGGTTTAATTTGTCTTTGGATTTCGTAATTCCCAGGTGTGCAGATGTTCCCTCATGACACAAGGATTTAATGGGGTCGCACAACTCTTCCGGCACTACTATTAACTTCACTACGTTACCTAACTTATCTTCGCGATTTTTGACCAATAATTCCTTCTCTAGCGAATAAACCTGATTGGTAACCTGCACTTAACTGGCTGCCTGTTCGTATAAAGATTTAATCTCCTCGCTATTTTTTTGAGCATTGATTAAATTTTCTCGCGTAACCCTTAGCAGCGCTAATTCCGGAACAAATTCCTGGAGTGCCGGTATTAAAATTTCGTCCTCTGCATCCGAAGAAACAATTATAACCTCATCTTCCCCTTTTTTTTGCATCACCACTATCTATTCCCCTTTTTTCTCTAGCCGCTTTGACTTGAGACCTTGTTTGGACAGCATTCAGTATTTCGACTGGCAGGAAATTATAGCCTAAATTTCCTTTTATTAGCTCGGCCGTCTTATTTCCTAGCAAATATCGACCGTGTTGATTTAAGTGATTTCCACAAACCGCTGCCTTAGTTTGCACCATTCCAAAATTTCCGGAAATTTCCACGACCGCCAAAGGTAAACAAACTAATTCTGGGCTTAACGGTTGTTTTACCCAAACATTTTCACCAGAGAAAGAAGAAGGATTTATGTATTTTGCACATACTAAATCTATTGTCGCTCCCGTATCTCTAATAATGTCTATCTTGTGACCATTCACAGAGCCCTTTGTTATATATGAATTAAGAAAATCCGGGTTTTCATTTCCTTCAATATTATTGAGATTTTCCGTCGTTTTGTTTTTTATTAATTTAGGGCAATGATAACATCTTCGTATCACGCGTTTTTCAAAAGTTCTCTCTCTAGTACTCTCCGGAACAGAAGCTCCTAATTTGGGGGAAGTTTTTTCCCAAATCTATTTTCTTTTTCCTTGATCCCTGAGTATGTCAAAATTTTATCATTCCTGCCCACCTATCCATGGGTTTCGAATTTACCTTTCGGACGTCCTCATAATTATCAAAGAGTTCTGCTATTTGAGTAGCTGATTTAAGGTTTGCCCAATTATCTAAAAAATGGTCTTTCATACTAGCATTGGCGCGTTTTTTTAATTGATCTACCACCATTAGATCTTTAAAATCTTGAAAGGTATTTATTTCTAAGCCAATCAGCCACTCATCTAGATAATTTTTAATTTCAAAAGTGAAATCCTTCCAGGTGCTATCGGATTTTTTCTGGTGTTGGACAAATTTTTGCCGAAAGACCTCCGGACTTAACTTGAATCTTTTAAGTAATAATTTCTTTACATAATCGTAATTTTCGGCTTGTTCCTCCGGTTCGCGAGCAATAAATTGCACGATCTCTAGGGTTAACAAACCCAATAATTGCCCCACCCACTCTTTCTTTTCTATTGACGCCCTTTTAGCCTGGCGTTCAAAGATCACTAGATATAAACTAATATCTGACTGCTTAGGATCGAACGAAATCTGGGATCAATTTTTTTAAGTTTAAATTAGAGGTTACAGAACATGCATTTGTAGAATCGTTTGATTCATCGTTTACCCTAAATCCGGATTCTATTTTAAACCTTTCTAAATCAATTTCAGCTGTAATTCTTTCTCTTTTAATGCCTGCTCCTTCACTAACTCCTCCAATCTTATTTTTCAGCCCTTTCTAACTCCTCCAATCTTTTTCCGTTAGCAATGACAGTCTCATACAGATTTTTAACAAATTCCTCTTCATAACCTTCACTGTTAGTGATTCCAATTTTTATGCTAGGGACAGTCATAGTTAAAGTGGCATTTATTCCTAATTCCTCAGCAAGTTGCAACATGTCTTGCTTTTTCCCTTTACCAAGGAAAGCCATTTTTTAAACAATATCAAATAAATGTCACGCTAAATTTTGCACTATTTTTTTTTTGTTACTATTCTCTATTAATACAATAACACTGGTCCCATTCATACACAGAAATACACAAAGAAAAACTTAACACTAAAAATAATCAAAATCATTCAAGAGACTTAAAACACAATAAATCTTAAGCTAAAATTGCACACAATGCTTGAAATACAATTACAATTCTCTAGAAACAAAATAACACTATTCCCATGCAAGAAAAAACACTAAGTATTTCAAAATTTGTAAAGAACATTTTAACCAAAATTCCTAATACAATATGCAGTTTGCAACTCAAAATATAACAGTACTCACCCATTTGAAGTACTCAGCTTGCTGTCAGAAGCAAATTATGTGCAGTAATATGGCACTAGTGATTTTGAACTCTTCCGTGTGAACAATGGTCCTTTTAACCAATCTTGAATCTTTCACCCTTAACAATAAGTGTGGTCAGTTTGACCAGCCTTGAATTCACTCGTGGCACGGCTTCAAAGATGAATTCAATCGCAGCACGGCTTCCAAAAATCGCTTTCCCTTCGGACACTCTGGCCGTTAACACTATAGATCAGTTTGATCTTCTTTGCGCAGGACGCTCTCCTTCTCAGAAGTTGAATTCAATTGCTGCACGGCTTGCGAAGATCGCTTTCTCTCCGGACACTCTCGCCGTTAACACTATAGATCAGTTTGATCTTCTTTGAGCAGGACGCTCTCCTTCTCCGAAGCTGAATTCAATTGCAGCACGGCTTCTCTCTCTCTCCGAAGATGTCTTTTTCTCTCCCTGCGTTGCGGTCCGTCCGTAAAAACCCAAAATTTCCTCCTCTCACGGGTCCTGAATGCTAACTTTTTATCCCGAAGCGCTGCCACCAAAATCTCTAAGCTGTAACGTTTGAAAGAATAACGGTAGCGTATTCTTGGTTAATTAAAATATGGAATTTATTTACTTCACAACTATTGAATATTATTTACTAAATGATACATTAAAGTTATTAAATTTAATTATAGATTGTTAGAGTCCAATATTTTGTGAGAGGAGGATTCGTTGGCCACCGCTTCCGTGCAAGTTCAAAGCATCTCTATTCTCATCTTCCGGTCGACGGGGTTAGATTCCTTGGGGGTCAAAAGGGGTTGCGCTGCAGCTGCAAGATGCACGTGTGGGTGTCGGGTTCACCAAAGATTTCGACCGCTGCTGGGAGTGGCTACGTTACAACACACACAAACTCAAATAGAAAAAATAATGCAAACTCAATTTGCGAGGAATCTTCACCTCTTTCTTGGGCACCTAGATGTGTAGGAGGTAGGGAAGAAACACTAGCACAATATATTGATCACACAATATAACTACACAAATTCAATTAATAACAGTAAGAAAATGTCTCGGTGTTAACCGCGAAAGTGAAACAACGACGAAATACACGAAAGATTAGGAGACTATCAAACTCGATCCTTACTTTATATAGGATCTAATCTATTATCCGATTTAATCTAATATTAATTTAACCTCAGTGAGCAATCGTCACTTTAAATCGTTCTCCCAATAAGTATTTATTCACAATAATTCAAAAATGATACCTGTCAGTAATAATCTCACCTAGTTTCTGGTTTGCATCCCTCTTACTCTCCCTTCTAGCTAGAAAAATTCGACTGTATATAGTAAACTTAATTTGCATATCACGATTTTCTTCTTCCGAAAGGTTGGTTGTGAATAACGGGAATTGATAGCCCAAAAATTTCCCAGGAGGAATGGACTAGAGGAAGGATCACGAATAGATCCGTCACACACTCTCTGGTTTTTACTCACTCTGCGATGTACCCATCATCGAATATTTTAAAGTTAACTCATGAAAGATGAGATGTTTTTGTGTGGCGTTTGTAAAGATGCAGAGTGAAAGTAGCTTAGACAAACAAAATTGGCTCGTGTAACAAGCTATTCCGAGGGCCAAATTAGTCTACTTTCTATGAAACAAGTGAGACCAACTCTCTTTCATTTTAAACCTCTCTTAAATCTCGTCTGCATGGCTGGCATTTTCCGTATTTTGTTCATTCCCAGCAGGGAAATCTTTTCGTGTTAAACACTTTTTGTTTCGTGTTAAGAGAAGAAATTGCATGAAAATACATATTAGTTTGTCGGGACCGTTGTATAATTTCGTGTCAACCATTTTTTCGTCTTAAACTTTTTCGCGTTAAACGTACTACGCAAACGTATACAAACTGTTTCCTTTTTTTTCTGTAAAAATTATTTAATGGATTAACAAAATATAAATTATTGACAAAAAAGTACGTTTTTTGCTTTTTTTGTTGTCTTACAAAAACGATAAAACAACAAAAAAATTTCGAATTTTACTCCGATTCAATTTTATCTCCCTCCCCCCTCCAAAAGAAACAATCCGTTGCGAATACTCAGGAAAATATAGAACTAAAATTTAGAAAAAAAAGTATTAAAATCAAAAGGGAGTCAAATTTGAATTTTCCTTTTTTAAAAAAAGTCAGCTCATTACTTGTATATACTGGAGCAACAAATAGCTAATTTTTTGTTGTTTCATTAATTTCAAATTTCATCAATATTTTAAAATACATAATCATTACTCTAATGAGCTCAATGCATGTATCTCCATAGCCACATGATAGCTGTAGTCACGTGTTTCCAGCCAATCAGTTTATACGCTTCGCTGTTGACAACTCTTGCTTATACAGAAACTTTCTTTTAAAAAGTTCTTCATTTTGCCAGTACTGAGTTAAGACCAAAAATAAACAACAGAATCTCGGGGTAAAATGATACATTTAATAACATAAAATATCACGGTTACAAAGTACGTATTTAGACGTCACCAGACAATTTAAAGTAAACATTTAGAGGAACAAATTAAAGCTTAAATATAATACAGGATTGGGGAGCGAATTGGGAAACCTCACTCATTGGAATCTGACGGTAAAAGCTCTCGCTTCTGTTACAAATCTATCCGTAACGTGGCAGCATCTGCATTTCAGTCTTGGAAGTATAGTGTGCGTCACAGTGCATATTTGTCAACAATAATGAGGCACATTGATAAACAAAATGCTCTTGATTTAAAAATAAAAAAAAATAATATAAATTTTTTTTTTACATTTTTTTCTTTTGTGTGAACAATCTTAATAGTAGAACATCTTAATCGAATTTGGAATTGTATCTAAAATGTAGACGTCTATCAACAGATCAAAGTCTAAAGTCAGTTTTGAATTCGGTCATGAATTGGTCGAACTATTACTCATCATATTGCTGGACAAATTAATCGCCGTTCAAAATATTTTATTTTTACCACGATCATCAAATGAAATGGAAGAAATAAAAATTATATAAATTCCAAAAAGTGCGACGTATATATATATTTTTTTCTGCTGTTCTGTGTCCTTTTCACAAATAAAGCTTTTTTCCCCTACTTAAATGTAGAGCTTCCTTTCGGAAAGCATTTTTAATGTTAAGAGAGAGAGAAAAGGGGAAAAGAAGTTGAAATCTTTTGCTAAACTTTTTTCCGAATGATGCTAGAAAAAACGGTAATGACATATCATCAAATTTTTTTAGCAACATATAATGTTGCTAAAAATGTTGAAAATAAATGTTGAAATCACTTTTTTTATTACGATTCATCTCTTTCCTTTTGATTATTTTTATTAATGAAAAAGAATAGAAAACTCACAAACGCGGAACAAAACACAACTATGGATTATTCTTCTTGCTATGTTTATACAAAAGGTTTCTGCGAATTACACACAATAAATCAATTCAGATTGCTAATTTTCTTTGAAAAGAATGGAGTTTTAAAACTATATTCTAATAAATAGGACAATATTTATTGATATTCTATTTTCATTTGGCAGTGAAAAAGTATTATCTATTGAGAATGAAGATAGAGTATATAAAATTACCGTTTTATTTTTTAGGATGAGACTGAAAATGAAGGGAAAACGAAAATATTTTTGCTTGTACCGAGTGGAGTAGTTTTTTACCTCCTTCATCGTGAACAAAAGAGAAAAGGAACAAAGGTATCTTCTTTTTCTCCCATTTGAAAAAATACTATAATGTTAAAATTGTTTTTTCTTAGGAATTTTTTTTTCCAAAACAAAACAGAAATAATAATTGCTTTATGTTGTTAATTCTTTGAAGACTGACGAAAAATATACATTACGTGGAACATAGAATAGTTGCAATGGAAATATTAATGCTGAATTACTTATGATAATTAGGCTTCTTTTTACAATTAATTTTTAAACTTACAATTTGAAGCAATTTCATTGTTAAACATATTTTATGAAAATACATTGGATCAATCAATAGTAACAACTTTTTAGGTGGAAGGTGATATATATTTACGTAATCAACTAAACTTTGAAAACATATAATTTCTCTCATATATTTTGTGAATAATAATTATTATTAGGCATTCAAATGTATTCTGAAAGAGTTATGTATTTGTATAGCAACGTTTTCCAAAGTCATATAATTTTTCATGCATATAACTCATTCTAAAGAAAAACATTTTCTCAAAAAAGGAGAGCACTTTTTTCCCCCGTTTCAACGTTGAAAGCGCTAAAGACGCCAAAAATGATGCAATCGACGCCAAACGGAAAATTCCCGCTGGTAGTTTTCACCACCACATTTTCAAAATAAGTCGTGGTCTTCAAAGTCGTGAGAAAAACTAAGGAGAACTAATATTTTGTATGTGTGTGTTTGACAAATCGTCAACTTTAATATTACAATAATCAGCTACGAAATATCCACGCCTCACTTTCAAGTTTAATTAATCACTGCTCGCCGTTAGCAGTCTAACCTATCTCTCACCTCTCTAACCTGAGAGTTTAAACTTTATATATAAGTCTTAATTTGCATGGTCACATCTTCTTCGGGAGGAAGCTTTATAATATAATAATTTTTAAAGACCCAATATTTCCCAAGAGGGTTAGTTTTTAAAGGAACGCGGACAGACCGGTCACAATACATACATCACTGAAATTCTAAATCGTGCTCTTTTGAGAGCAAGTAAAAAAAGTAGTCATAAATTAAATCACTTTTAGAAATTGATAACTTTTAGAAAATAGATTGTTTAAGAAATGCAGTTTTTAATGGGCTTTTTCTTCTACGCACATTGCAACTATGTCGGGGTCAAAACTTTACATAAAAGCCTTTTTCTCACATTTTAAAGAGCTCAATTGAACTGAAATTTCCTAGACACGATTGTTTTAAACGGCAATACGATAATTTAATTATAATTAACCAAGCATAATTGATTAATTTAATTTTACTCATAATATTCTAATTATTTACGACGTGAAACAGTTGAATACCTAAATTAGCAGATTAAACTACCCCTTCGTAATTATCAAAACTAATTATTTAATAAACTCAAGTTGACTCAACGTACCCTTTTGCTCTTAAAATTGAAGTGATAAAAAATTTATGTTATGCAAAGTGTGAAGTTTGAAAGAAAACCCATGTTAAAAAAAACTCATTTCTTATCGGTGTTAGTAATAAAATGTGCTTAAAAAGAAAACCATAACTTTTTTTAAGTAGATATCAAATCCAAGCAATTTATTATTTTTCTTGATTTAACGTCAAATAAAAGGCATAATCAAATATTTATAAACGAAAGAGCCGAGATTTCAAATATTTAAGTAAAACATTTCGTGATATTCAGTACTGTGATCGATTTTCTGGTTTTCTACGTAGCCGAATATTTTAATATAAAAATCTTGAGTATCTTTTAACATTTCAAGAACATCGGGGGAATAGAAAACCTTAATTTTCAGTATTTTTGTCACAGTTTTTTTTTTTTTTTCATAAATGGTAACAGATATTAAATTCTGTTCTTTTGTGAAATAATGCTTTATTCTTAAAATAGTAAGGATTTCGAAATGATATTTGAAGGAAGTAATATGCTCTGAATATCACGGAACTTCTTACATTCATATTTGCATATGCATTTATTTAGAATGTTTTATGTATGATTTATCTATAACTTTGCGGATGCATCAAAGTAAATTACTACATATTATCGAAATAAATGATTTTCTAAGGCAATGATTCTCAACTTTTTGTTTGATGTTGTTGCGGGACACTATAAACAACTTTAAAATTGGGCGGCGCACTATCAATAAAATAAGTTTAAAAGAATTTTACTTATCTATAATAAACTTTGCGAAATACTTTATGATAATAATTTTCAATTCTAAATAAAATATGTACGACAAAGACAGTAAAATGTTTATTGAGTAATTAAGTACAAATTGATTATAAAAATACATTCACAATACGAAATTTGAGCTTGATGATTTTTGATCATTTCGTTTCTATTTGATTGAAAAAAATGATAATGACACTCTCATTTCGTCATTTACATTTGAAAGAGTCTCCATCTTCTTTTCATTTTTATTTTTTCTATTATTTACACACATAAGATGTAGAAAATTGTAACATATTTTTAAGTGTTTTTGGCTATTGTGAAATAATCGCCTGTAATTTTTTAAATTATAATGAACTAATGGACTCTTCCGCGTGTTTTGAAATTATATCTCGATTATTACAGAAAGTGATATTAGTTTTTCCTCTTCATTTTAAGTTAATTCATATACAGATGTGTGCACCCGTTATCCTCAATAGATTACGAACCCAATCAATTTTTTTTTGTATCTAAAATTGGGAAGTAATGAATAAAAAAAAAACTCTTTCCTCTCTATATAGTGTAACCAGTAGCGCACACAGAAGTTTTCCAAGGGAGGGGGGGTTCAGGGTCGAAAGTCCACCATTCAAGTATCAGGCTCCTTTTGATTTTGTCGATTTGGGGGAACAAAAACAGTAAAAAACTAATTATTGAATAAATAATTAGTATTAATTAATAAAATTAATCATTAAAACAAATATTTAATTAAATTTTACGTATTATTTACTTTTAAGTAAATTAAGTAGATTTTTTTCCCGATTGATTATAATTTTAATTATAATCAATCGGGAAAAAAATCAAGGTTTTTTGGGGGTTCCAGACCCCTAGGACACCCCCTTTGTGTGTAACCAAATGGTCAATAACAATTTTATGAAAAGTTTATTTTTATATAAAACGGCCAAATGATTCGGATCCAGATATTTTTAATTATTTTTCTCAGAATATAATTGATAATTTTTAAAAAAAAAAAATGGCTGTACATTTTAAGAATTTGGCGACACAAAATCACTGGCGGCAGTGGTTGATAATCACTGTTCTAAAGTAAATTAATCCCCCTATTTACGCCAATCGGTAACCATGGAAACATTGTGTGAATGGAATTACAAAATGTCGAAAAGAGGATCCATTCTGCGTGGAATTCAAATTCAGAATTTCATTTAGTTAATGTTTTAGATCGAGATTATTAAGAACTTACAGGCAACAGAAACACTTTTTTTTTTTGCTTCAGTTCGTTTTTTATCCTCAAAAATAAGAGAACAATCGTTTAGGCCTAAAGCATAGACTTCAGCCAAAAGTTTTCAAAAGTCTAAATAATTTTGAATTTAACTTACCTTCGCATTTTTCTTGCCGATTTTATCAATGGTATTCCTTGTTGATATTTTAATATTTATCAATTACTCAGCCTTCTGGGAAAAAATGATGTGTGGTAAATATGTATAAAATACTTGAATGATAATATGAAATATGCTCAACAATGATTATATAATGCATATTTCTTTTTTATTTACTGAACGTGATTTCTCTTACTCTTAAAAATAAACGAATAGTTTCAAAAAGAAAAATGAAATGCATTATCATTTTCATAAAGTCAACTATAAAAAAATACAAGAAATGTGTGTGTTCTCCATTCCTACTAATAAATAGGTCACAACTCTGACGTTTTGCCTCAGTAAATTGAAAGATAATTTATACCATTCAATCGACTGGGGATGTAGTTCATTGATAAAGCGTTCGCTTTGCATGTGAAAGGCCCGGGGTTCGATCCCCGCACCTCCACATTCTGAGGTTTTTTGAAGAAAAAATAAAAACGGGGAGAAAATTACTGCAGCAAGAGGGAAAAGGGAAACTCATAATTAAAGAGCAGATAATTTTTGGATGGTGTGAAGAACATTGACACATAATTAAATGTGTTACAAAATAACTTTTTACTTTTTTATTTTCAAATAAGATTTAAAAAAATAATAATTTTAATGATTTAATTTCTTTAAAAAAATGCAAAATCAAAAGGCTTCTCAAAAATGAAGCAAAAATAAAACTCAAAGTAAATTTTCGTTTGGTTTAAGTTTTAATTAATATTGTGATGTGTGTGTGTTGGATGAAAACATATTTAATATTAAAAATATATATTAATCGATTATAATATTGTTAAGTAACTGTGAAATGATGTCTCCCGTAGAGAAAAAGAAAAGAACAAAAATACACTCTATTTTTTTTATAAATGTGTCAAGAGCTCAAATTTGAAGCATGCTGAATTTCTTAACCTTTTTTAACCACTTATTCATGAAATCTTTTACACATCATTTTTCATTGAAGATGACCAGAGTACTCAAATTTTCTTACTTTCACGTTCATTTTTTTCAATCTGTTTTATATGTTGCATAATTTATTAGAAACTATTTTTGTCCGCTGCTACAAAATATGCATTAAACAAACGTATTAATTATCAAAATAGAACTGATTGGCTTCAGGTTGAAAACTCTCTTGTTTGTTTGTTGGATTATGTTCCATAGGAGTCTCGTATTGAATTATAGATTTGGCTTTATTGGCGACAAAATGTTTCAACGGTTGTAGAAAGCTTGTCAGTGGTGCATCAAAGTTCCTCTTATTTTTCACTGTAAGAGGGCGCGCCACCGGAAGTCAATAGAAAGAATCAAACAACCGATTTACTTTTCCATCGCCTTTA